>OZ005659.1:189552793-190150020 GCA_963930645.1 Salticus scenicus
AGCTAATTGTATGGCTCGAATTGTATGACCCTTTTACACGTTCGGAGATAGGGGAAACACCCGCCTTTTTTTTTTTTTTTTTTTTTGCTACTGTTATTTTCATAGATTCCAATATTTTGAGTTATTCCGGAGTACTTTTAGCCCCGCCATTATTTATAGAAAAATTTTATGAAATATGTAACTTCCATAAAATCAGGCAATTTTATCCTTAAAAAATAAGTGGTATATAAAAAAGGCGGGGCTAAAAAATACTCCGGAATAAATTAAATTTTGCCATCTATGCTATTTTCATATAGAAATTTTTATATCAGTATTTTTGAAGTGTTGTGACGTGATTAAATAGGATAGAGACTATTATGTAAAAATAAAGGTAGCAAAAATTACGGAAATTTCTCATCCTTAAAAGTGTCTTGAAAAAACGGCGAGATGTAAGATCCCTGATAATATATATATATATATATATATATATATATATATATATTGCTAATTGTTACGTTTTAATAACAAATGTTAACAGAGCATTTTTATATTTGCTTTCATTGTTTATTTATTGATATTAAGTAGTTTTTAAAAATAAATATAATATCATTGGTATTATTATCAAGTGATTATTATTTTTTTCACTACGCTCTATCAGTTTGACACTTCTGTAATTTTTATATGTTATAGCTATCTAATAAACAAATAAACTGCATTTTTTTTGGTAGGTGTCACTTTGGTGGATAGTATAAAAAATCGCCCATCAAAAATATACTTATCATTTTCTACCGTTTAAAATCGAGTGAAAATTCTGAAAAAATATATATATTATGTACTTCGTAAACATTTATAAACAGTTTCAACCTCGATAAGATATCTTGAATATTTTTTAAAAAAATTAAATTTAACGTTTTAGGTTGCCACCCCCATTACTCCCTAATCGTTAAGGGTAGAAGTCCAAAATTGTGTGCAAAAGAAGTTTCAGATAAAGAACAATAAATAGCAGGCAAGAACTCTTCATACGATGCTGGTGCAGTTTTAATATGCTTATCCTGAAATACCCTTTCTTTCTGGTAGCAATTAAAATAATATGTAAAAAGATGAATATTTAATAAATACTTTAAACACTTTAGCTACGGCGGTCGTCAATATGCGATTTAGCATGTCTACCTCGTACATAATTGCCTTTCTTCTTCTTCTTCTTATTATTATTATTATTATTATTATTATTATTATTTTTTTTTTTTTACAGAGCACTGTCAGCAACCCCATTCCCCTCTTTTCACACCACAAGTAATTTAAAATAATATTCTCCAATAGCTGACTACGATAAATAAGAAGGAAATTACTTTTAAAAAGGTACTGGTGTTTACCCTATGAGCAGATGATACGTATTTTTCCCCACACTGCGCGGACATTTTTATTTAATAGTCATCAATAATTTTGAGAAGTGATGGTTGATACACATAATAGATAATCAATCGTCGATTATATACATTAAATATCACTTCCCAAAATTATTGATGAATTTTGAATAAAAAAGTCGTGCAATCTGGCAACACTGCTCCCAGAAATAAAAAAATCCGCCTTCATTACAATCACTGATTTCATGCAGCATACCCTCCAACATACTAATTAATATTCCGTAGTATTGTTAGCCCCGTTTTCTTTTTCACACCAGTACATTTTTAGAATATTTTCAACATATTTAATCGCAATTGCATTTGGAAAATATTGCTCTAAAAAATTATTGGTGGGAGAAAAAGGGCGGGACTAACAATACTACCGAATATTAATTGGGATGTTGGAAGGTATGCATGTACAAACACTTTTAGTATATTTTCAGTATTGTGCCATGATTATACAGGACAGAGGTTAGTGTATAAAAATAGCTGTAGGAATATCAGTACAAAAAACCCTTAACGGCTTAAAAGTTTGTGACGCCGCTACTTTGTGGCTATAAGAATTTGAAATAGGAGTCTTAAAAATAATGATATTAAATGTTAAGTGGCGCTTTGCAATTAGTTAAAATATACATAGATTTTCTTATTTGATCATTCACTTTTATCTTTTATTTATATTTATAATGCAAACATAATATTTTTAACTTCAAGATCAGACAGATATTTAAAATACACTCACTGATGCTTTTTCATTCGCATTTCAAATTCAAAATAACAGTTTTAAAAGGAATGATATAAAATTCCAGTGGCGCCTCGGTGTTATTTTAAAAGATTTGTTTTTAGATTCCATTAAAATTACTTTTGTTTTGCTAATAAAATATATTTACACATTTAAACAGTGCTTTTAATTTTCAAATATACTGTCAAATAATTATACTTTCACTGAGTTAGCATTATAAAGTAAAATTATTTATTTCAATAAATTGATTTATCTTTTGCATCACGCTATCCAAAACATAGTATCATATAGTGTCCTACTAAGTGAAAATTTGCTCAAAGAGGTAGTGTGACGTAAAGAAAACATTTACACAAATTTTACTTGCAGTTAAAGATGTTATTTATTTATTTTCACGTGTTTTTTAATAATTGCTATTTGACACATTTTTCATGAATTTTACTGAAATTCAAGAAAAATGAATTTTATTAAAACACTATTTAAACACTGTTTATTAAAACACTGTTTTTTCTAATAAACAGTGCAAACACTGTTTCATCCTCTAGTCATTGCTTTGAATAATAATAATAAAAAAAAATGATTATGTTAATATTTAAAATATGTATCATTTTAAAGTCTGAAAAATAAATAAATGAATGAACACTAACTGTATTTTCAAAAGAGATTTTTAATTTTTAAAAAGAAATATATATATATATATATGACTTTACTAAAGAGTATGTTTTAAATAAAAACGATAGATGGCGCCAAAACTGTATTTGCTGTTTTTTTCTATTCCCGGAGCGTAAGGATACATGAATAGGAATCGCAAATCATTGAGTTATTATAAAATCGATTTTCATGAATGATTAAAAAAATTTTCGCTTTAAAATCTTGTAAATTCATCATTATTATGATAAAATGGACTATCTAAAATTACAAAATACTTCCTTATTTAAAATATTATCTAAATATTTCTTTGACTAAATATGAAATTTTGAAATCAAAACTATTTTTTTCATAACAGAAGAGAAAATATATTTAAGTGAATTTGACTTAGTATATATACAATAAATATTTTAAACATGTAATAAAGTACTTTTGCGTTAAAAAAAAATTCTAAATAATTCATTGGCTGCATTCAAGTCGGTCAACAAACCAACCCACATACCTTACAAGTAAGAACCGAATAACAGCGTTTTCACTCGAAGAAACATATGTAATTGGCGGAGTAATATAGTTCCATATTTAAAGCGATTTATATAAAAAACAAGAGTTTTCCTGAAAAAAACAAAAACGTTACTAGATTCAGAAAGATCCCATTAACAACATATATTAATTAAATTAAAATCGTTCGTGCGGTTTTAGAGATATTTTTATTACATCCTTACATTGTTACACCACACATTTTCCCTCTTTCGCGTTAAATTGAGATTCAGATCTCAAAACATACTGCATGTAGAAATGTAAAATTTTCAGGATAGATTAAGACCGAAGATAAAAGACTATTTTGAAAAAATCAGAACAGAATATGGCTTATTTACTGAGATATTAAGTGTCGGCTTTTACAAATCTCTTTGATGTCAAACTAGGCGTATATATGAGTTCGCAGCTTTCCGTCCGTTTGTCCTTCCGCTTGCGTCACTCGAAAAACTGCCGTTTTTCATGATATTTGAAATTTTTTCTTTCCTGAGAATGTCCTAAACAAGAAGGACGAAGTATATGATTCCAGACAAGCAGTGATTCAGAATAAAATGGTATAAATGTTAGCAACTTCAGAATTCACAACATTTTAATTTGTTCCCTATATCTGATACAAATGCATGTATTAGGATATTTCCATCAATTCAACGCGTGTTAACCCGTTAACTCTCGCCTTTTTAAGTATTGTTCAACGTAAACCCCGCCTATGGGCTTTTCATTTAAATGTTGCATTATTTTACTTTTTCGATTTAATTTGTATTTAAAAAAAAAAAAAAAATGATACATGTAAAAATTCTGTTACTAACCGATGCATTTAAATATATAGCACATATAATACATATATGCAAATATTGTGTTTGTTTAAAAAAAACGATATAACACGCTAACTTTCAAAGTTACGCCTAGAGGAGGAGTTACAAATTCCCTAGCGATCTATAAATATATCACTGGGTGGTAACGGGTTATCATACTCCTACAGAGCTGAAATTTTGCTAAAAGGTGTTTAAGGCCAAATAGAAAAAAAAATAGAGGTTATCTGTATCAGATTTTTAAACAAAGAAAGAAAAAAATATTCCCTCATTTTAAGGGACACTCTAATATATATCTATAAATTAGCATTAACAAACCACTTAAAATATACTAATAAATAAAAGTTGTAATGCAAAAGAGTACTCATACAATACTTGTATAGTAATCATTACATAGTAATAATAGATTACCTTTATATAGAAATTAGAGTACTAGATAGAAACATCTATGGTTTCTGTATGATACTTTTTTGATTTTTATATCCAGTCTGTATCATTATCTGTCCATAGATGCCTGACGCGTTGCTCGTAAACTTGGCAACAGTTCAAGCGGTTGACAGCGCCACCTGGTGCAGATTGCGCGACTTTTTTATTCATCTGTCACGAATAATTTTAAGGAATATATTATATATGTAATTGACGTTTCTTCGACTCTATTCGCCTTTTATGTATATCAAATCCCACTTTTAAAATTTTTTGGTGGCTGTTGAATAAAAAAGTCACGCAATCTGTTCCAGGTTGCGCTGTCTACCATTTGAACTGTTGCCAAGTTTACGAGCAACGCAACAGACATCTAGTTTAGGAGGCTATGACTATCATTATCGCCTGTCTCCCTTTTCTTTTACAAGTAGAAATAAAATCCTAATTTTGCAATTAAATGTTTTGAAGCTGTATTTAGTTTCTATTATGTTCTGAAAATCTTCTAACCAGAAAACCATTCCATTGGTGTAATAATAGAAATTAAATGAATGATGTTCATTCGAGAGGGCATAATCTAACGTAATTTTTGACGCATAATCTGTTAGCCCTCGTAATCCCGTTCTCGAGAAATCTATATTTAACTTTGAGTAAAAATGTAGTAACGACAAAGGAGTGGGAGGAGTCGCACTAAAAACCTGCCAGAACCATGACTTTTATCAATTTTTCAATTCTATTTTAGCGAATTTTTAGATATTAGATCTGGATTGAATATTCATTGAATGAGCACCTGATTAATGCATCAAAAAACACGTTTGTCTATGACCTTTTGATTTCTACTTGTTTTGGATTTCATTCATTACTACAGTAAGGCGTGGTGCTATCAATTCATCAGGCGTGGTTGAACCGACTATTAGTGAAATTTCAGATTTTATTACTCGAAAACGAGATGCCAATGGCTAATGTTTTATGCTTCAAAAAACATATTTATATATGCTTTTTCGATTAATTATTGGTTGGATTTTTTTTTTTATGATTGCAGTTTGGGATGGTTACCTAGACAAAGATTTGTATTTATAAAAGATAATTTAATTGATAATTCAAAGGACAAATTAAAGTAGATGATATGATAAGTCTCTTAATATTAATTATTATTGAAAACTACTTCCAACAACAACAACAACAAAAAATTACCTTTCTAATATTATCATAAAACTTTTAAATTCCAACAGAAAATATTAGGAACTTTTATTAAAAAATAAATCCAACAGGGGAGGTTGTTTTTTTTCGTGCATGTTCTTCAATACTGTTATCTTTTTTTTACACATGATATTATACACAATGCTGCTAGATTGAGGGAAATGTTCGTATGATTTATGGTAGAGAAAAAAAGGTACTTTCGTCCAAAAAGGGGAAATTTTACTTTGAAAATTTTTTAATCTTCATTTGTTAGAATTTCTCTCCAACCCAAACAATCCGAAATGAGAGCAAAAGTCAATCAGTGCAGTTCCTTTCACCTTTTGTAAAGCGAAAAAAAAAAAAAAAATCTAAAATACTAAAGGAAATTACGAGATTTAGTTTTATTCGGCATAGTCATTGTATAAATTATAGAGAAAAATGTGAAGTCAGTGTTCAAAATTTTCGAAGTGAAATTTAGCTCCTAATCTATAACTACGCATATGCAAAAATAACTAAAAAAAAACAAAAAAAACTTACATATTTTTTGTTATTTTTGCATGTGTAGTACATGCAAAAAGTGCGTATAAATCAAATGCCTACATATCAAGTAAAAATGTCCAGGTATTAAATAAATGCCTAAATAGTAAATAAACAAATGCCTAGATATCAAATATCTGCTGCCTGTGAAGGAGTATCTTCAGATATTATAGTGTTAATTACATTCTCAAATAAATTTAAAAATTAAATACTATATTTTTAATAAATAAAATTTCTTTTAAAATAGGTAACGAAATCCTAAATTATCTTTTATATTTAATCACATTTGTCTCTCTATAAATAAATATCTTAATTCTAATATTTTATCTGTTAATCTATTAAATAAGTCTGTTAAGAACAAAAAAAAATGTATTCTTTAAAATTAATAATTTATTCCGAGTAATATAAATGCCTCTTATTAAATAACGCTCTTTGAGATTTCTTATCCTTCCAATGCTAAATAATTTAATAAAATAAAATATACAAAATATTTTTTTCATCTATTAACTGTTTCCATAAATTACATTTCATTCTTTAAAATTGCGTAAGTCTATTCATTATAGCTAAATTCAGAAATAAATTCCCGTTGTAACATCATTAAAGGGTAATTTATAATTTTTATGACAGGAAGAAGACTTCGTATCTTCTTGGAAACAGACGATTTTTATGGCGTGAGGTTTGGCATAAGTGACTGGCAAAAATTTCTACAACGAACTGTCTAAATTCAAAATATTTGTATTAAATTATTCGAGAGACAAACGATTGTGTTTGGCTATATATTGGAGATATTTTTCTAACTCTTGGCATATTTCACACAGTATGCTTGGATCTGTCGCTAAGCTAACTACAACACATGACTCCTAAACCACTGTACTAATAACACACTATCGCGAAGCATTCGCTCTCTCACGTAACCCTCTGAATGTCTTTGAAACATATTATTCCCATGCTGCTGAAATAAAGATGTTTGCTGCTAATCAACGTTTTTCTTCTTCACGGCCTGAATTCTTATTGCACCTGTGGTTCTGCGAACCTTATTTAAATAGCCCAAGTTATCTCCTTCTCATTGCCTGATAATATCAATGTGATACTGCCTGATGAATGTCTGATATCAGATAAATGCCTAGGAATAAAAAAAAAAAAAAAAAAAAAATGTGTTTTATATTAAAACTTATTACTACAGAATACTTACATTTATCATATTCTTTATTTAATTCTTTAGAATATTTTATTTTTCTAATATAGAATAAAAAAAGTGGAAAACATGTAAAATTCTACAAAACTTTTAATTTTTAATTTTTTTTTATTTATTTGTTTATTTATTTATTCATTTTATTTTATTCTATTTCATTTAATTAATTTTTTTTAACGGAAACTTTGTAAAAAAAAAAAAAAAAAAAAAAAATGTTTCGCGATTTTTAAATGCTGTTTTATAAAAGAAAAATGTAATTTAAGGTTTCCAAGTTATCTATGAAATGTTAAATGGTGATGTCTTTTAGCGGGTAGCTTTTTTTTTTTCTTTTCTTTTCTTTTTTTGAACAAATAAAGTAATAAATAATTTATATTTCTTAAGACGTTTATTCTTTAACATTTTTCTTTTCCATCACTTTTAAAACAACATATTTCATTTATTTCTCATGAAACAATTAATGTCACTCTTGTAGAAACTTAATTAAGAAAGTTAATTATGTCCTTAGAGAATTTTTGTTACATTTGAGAAAATTTTTAATCCTATTTTCTTTATTTTTAATTATAAATTTGCGTTATTTAAGAGAAAAAAAGAAAAACTTTTTTTTTTTTTCTTTTATATATTTTAGTAGTTTACATTTAAATATTTTGTTTATATATTTGTTAAGTGTTTTTCATATCTACCATCTTATATATATATATATATATATACTTAATACCACTAAATTGAGTGTAACTTCTTTTAAAATTATTTAATTTTTTGAAAGCGGCTGTTAGGAAATCCTATGGTAAAGCGTGACAAAAGTTGTCACAGTCCCTCTCTAAAGTATAATAAGTGAAAAACTGTTTCTTATGTTTATACAATAATCCTAAAAATAGTATGTACTAAATATAAAACGTAAAAGATGGGCGTTACCGATTTTCGTGAAATGATATTGTTTTAACGCTAAAATAAGCGGAAGTTGACTACTGGACGTCTAAATATGTTCTCTCTTTCTCTCTCTCACACACACATATGAATACAAATAATTCTACCTTCTTCAATATAATTTCATTAACAATTGATTAATTGCATAATATGTGGTAGTGTTATTTACAAGGTAGGATGCGATTTACATTTACTATTATCGATAATATATAAATTATTCAAAAAAAAAAACAAAAAAAAAAACCACTTTTACTAAAGGGTATATGGGGGTGCAATGCATAGCAACGTAGGGTACCGTACATTACAACGTAAAAAAAAAGTCGTGTATATATATTTACATTAAATTCCTTTAAAAGCTCAAAATTTACTATGAGCTCAAGATTAAATAGACAGACTGTACAACAAGTCTGTAGACTGCATACAGTATTTCAGTGTAATACAGTACACACATAATATGCAGAAAAAAAAGAAAAAATAAGGAAAAAAATAATGAAAAAGAAAAAGAAAAATTATTCATTCACTTAAAATACCAGTCGTACTCCCCTACTATATTTATTAAAACACTTTTCCACCACTGATGTAATACATAAATCTTTATGGTATTTTTATAGCAATTAGTTTTGATTAAACGAGACAGATGTTTAATAAAGAAGCATCAATACACTGGCGTTGTAAAAATATTACTTACAAACTTTGAATAAACACCGTAAAATGCAATAAACTCGCAACAATTGTTTCGGGTCGAAAAAACACACGACCCTTCATCAGGCGAATAAAGTAAGCACGAGTGCTGCAGTCAAAGCGGCAACGCGCAAAGTTTTTCTTTTCATTTTAAACGGTTTTGTGCGTTGCCGCTTTGACTGCAGCACTCGTGCTTACTTTATTCGCCTGATGAAGGGTCGTGTGTTTTTTCGACCCGAAACAATTGTTGCTAGTTTATTGCATTTTATGGTGTTTATTGAGACAGATGTTGTCATATAAAAGTAATGGTAATAATGACATAGCTGCCAATATTTTAATTTATTCCGGAGTATTTTTTGCCCCGCCTTTATTTCGCACCACTTTATTTTTGGAAATTTTTTCTCTAATTTATAACTGTGATAAACTATGAAAGAATTATTCTTTTAAAAAAACGGTATGGATTAGAGGCAGAGCTAAAAAAACTCCGGAATAAATTAAATTATTGGCAGTTATGCAATGAATGTTTCAGCCTTTGAGAGAGTTCTTACAAAAATGCGAGTGGACGACCCCTTCTTTACCCCTTAACGCGCGCTGTCCTCGCTGCAAGGACGCCAAATTTAAGATCCAGCTGCAAAAATTCATCCCGGAAATTTTTTAGCAAAAATTTACGTTTATAACATATCAGAAAAGGCCGGTTTTCTTAAAATTTAAAATTTCTTTTAGTTTAATTTAGTTCTTGAATTCCGGTGTCAGTATAATTTAAATGATCCGAATTGTCTTGCGCCGCAAAGGGTTAAAAACAATTTTTTATACGAAACTGTAGCTCACATCCATTTACTCACACGACGTGCTTTTTATATTCTCTTACCTATGTATATGATAGAGAGAATATTGTTTTCGATCAAATTTTCGAATTTGAGTTTTTGTTATATTTACACATTTAGAGGTCTCCTGAATCTAAAAATTATGTTTTTAGCGGTTGGTCTCTGTGTGTGTGTGCGTGTTCGTGTTCTGTCAGCATGTCTCAAGAACAAACAGAAGCAGAAAGTCCAATATTTTAAATGCGAATCATATAGGGAAGTTATGCTATACTTTTCGTTAAGATCAAGCAAATGGTTCTTGTACAGTGACATCCAAGACAAATTAATGTCCGCATTATGTCTACGGGGAAATTTCTGGAAAGTACAGTGTAACATTTATAGGATGACACGCACAAAACGGACTGAACAAAATTTTTCGTACGCATAAAAGCATGTCTTTTGTAGATTGTGGTTTGAAATTCATTCCTCATTTGCTTACACAGCTACCCAAAGCATCTGGATAAACTGGGGCTACTCTTGGAAATTGCTGGAATTGTAATTCATTTTGTGTTAGTTGTTTTTTAAGTAAGACTAAATTTAAGTGCACGATATTGTTTATAGTGCACATTGTTTTATAAGTCTACCTAAAATTAAGCTGAACGTTGTTTTCTATTGAAAGTTTATGATGAAAGTGCTTTGCTACATTTTTCTATGTCGCAGAAAGGAAAATTAATTTTTCATGCCCATTCTCTAAAAAAAAGCAATTTTTGAAGTTCCATTTTAAACTCAGTTTTTTGTCTAATATCACGTTTTGAGCTGTCTTCATTACAAATGTCCAATTTTTAGCATTTGATTTGTATGTGTATCTGTTAGTCAGCACGATTTAAAAACACATAACTACAAAGAATTCAAACTTGGTATTTTAACGTTTCTATTAGGTTGACACTTAAAAAATTGATATCAAGATTAACGAGTTCCAATTCGAATTAGTAAGAGCCTTAATTTTTTTTTGAACGATTGTAAGCACTGAGTGTCCGATCGGTTCTGCGCTCAAAGCTGGTAGACGTGAGGTGCCGTATTCGATCCCAGGTCACGCTCGTCGGCCTAGCCGTTCGGCGTTTTCCGTGGTTTCCTACGAAACCTGCGTAAATACGGGCTAGGACCCCTTAGAAAGACCCCCATGGAGGGCACTTTCCCCAGGCCTAGGACCTACAGCAATCAATCTGCCTTATTCCCAAATCCAATCCAATCCAATCCTGTAAGCACAGTAATTGAATGGGCAGGTGAGGGGAGACAGTAGCCCTTCCTCCCTCCCACATATTTATATGTCAAATAAAACTGCTCCTAAACCTATTTTAGATTATTCTAAAGCACACTGAACTTTAATATGTCACGTTATTGATCTTTAAGATTTAGTATGCAATCTATCTTTATAGCATTAAAATTCAGGGAAAGAGAAAGTCGTGTGAATGATACACTAGATTGTTTATTTTGCAATAACATGATAGATTTTTGTTTATTTCCTCTTAATACTTTCGCAACCACTGACGTGACTTCACGTCATTCGAGAATCTGTAACTCCGCCAGTGGGCGTTTCTTTAGGTTACATCGTTTACATTATTTCTTAACAATGTACACAGTATTCACATTTGCGCATTCAATGCCCTATGGATATAAATACTTTGATTAGAAAGAGTATGATTGTAACGAATATTCATTTATATTATAAATTTTAATACAGAAATCAGTCATTTAAACTAATAAAATGTAACTCTTAATTAATTAATTTTTAATTACTCTTAATAAATTGATCTTTTTTAATTTTAAATTACAAATTGAATTATTTAGAAATGAATCAAATATTTTAAAAACATATGTGTGAACTTGTTCATAATTACACACTAGTGACTGTATTTCCGTTTCATCCGATATTGTTTCCTATGGTTTTTTTATTTTATTTTATATATATATATATATATATATATATATATATATTATTATTATTCCCTATTTTTTTCATTTTAAAGTGCGATGGGCGATTATGACATCTACGAATTCAATTTACGCAGAACCAAACAAACACCAATTTAGAAAAAATAATTATATTCTTATTTTAAGATGACTTTTTGCCAAATATAAGACAAAATTAATTGTTTAAAAATAGAAGTTAAACTCTACTGCAGTGTGAATTGGGCTTTGGTGTCGCTACTTTAATGGTGACTGAAGCTCTTTTCCGAAAGCCATCATCAGAGCTGCCAACCTAATCCGGCAAATTGTTAACGCCCATTGAAAAACGACCTTTTTTCTACACCACTTAATTTTTAGAGCAATTATCTTTAAATGTATCTATGATGAATTAACTAGAAAAATACTCTAAAATATGAGTGGTGTAGAAAAAGGGGCGGTACTAACAATTTACCGGATTAGGTTGGCAGCTCTGCATCATGCTTCTTGTAAAGCAATGTTATTCTGCATAAACCTATTAGAATACCATTATTACCATTAAAGTTATATATATATATATATATATATATATATATAAAGACACATCTTTTTCGAGACATACTGCTCTCTATGTATATCTTCATGTAAGGCATTTTTATTCTAGTGAAGGATACATGTCATTTAATATTTTGAAAAATAAATAAAAGTGTAATGTTTGATATTACACAGATAACAGAAATCATTTTTTTTTTTTTTTTTCAGAATATTTTCTAATTTTATAGCTCGATAACTAAAATACTTTATTCTGGCAACTAATAGCAATTTTTTTGTAATCCGCTGCACCTATTTCCATTTTACTCATTTTATTCTTTCTATGATTTTATAAGTCATGCAAGTCATGTTTTCATAGCTTTTGGGTTTCTCTACACCCTTATCTCGCTTCCGTGGTATTCACGGCAGTGACCACGGCCCACGTGTATTTTTACTTTAACACTTTAGGGCACATGAAAGCACCAGCCAGTACCAAACTATATATAATGTATTTGAAAATATGTACAGAATAAATTTATATATTATTCATATATTTATTATCTATTTCATTATTATTATTATTATTATTTGGACAAAAATGTGGACTTTATGGGCGTGTCTTTGAAAAATACGCGACCGTTAAGGGGTTAAACTTTTATTTTTCGTATCGTCTTTTTTGTCAGCATTTTCATTTCAATAAATTAAATAAGAGAAGTAACAACAATGGACTATATTTTAATTTCTTTTTTTTAAAGGAAACCAGGAAAGAAAGTGTTCCGTTTTTCTAACCAAGAGCATTCTTTTACAAAAATTTCTAACTTATAAAATCACAAAATTAACTTTAAAAAGATGATACAGTTTTAAATAGAAATTCTTGTGGCAGGGAAAGAGGAACTCTTTCATCCCTGGTAAACGTAACCACTAAAAACAAGCCTAAAATACACGATATTATGCATGCATGGCAATATTTTAATGTATTCCTGAGTATTTTTAGACCCCGCATATATTTTGCGCCACTTTATTTATAGAAAAGATTTCTCCAATGTATAACTTCGATAAAGTAAGAAAAAAAATTATCTTTAAAAAATAAGTGGTGTGAAAAAAGGCGAGGTTAAAATTACTCCGGAATAAATTGAAATGTTGGCATCTATGCATTATGACGAAAATTTTTATTTCTGAGACAAGTACTTAAAAAAGTACTTACTTAAAAGGTTTTGGGGTTTTTGTTTTATATTCAAAACAAACTATGATTATATTGCTTGAATTATAATAATTTCTGAATGTGCATAGATATTTATTCTGAAATCACTAATAATTAGATTTTCAGCGCCGCTGGTTATGCATTATAAATATATATATACTAGTATATAACCCCGTCAAAAATGACGGAATGTGAACGATAAATCTTGAAAACAATGTTTAGATCATGAAGATTACCACGTGATCATTTAAATGTATTTTCAATTTTTGTTTATAAATGAAATGTGTTTCGATATTTTATAATTTTCGTTCTGAAATTAAAAAAATTCTACATGATCAATAAATATGAATGACAATAAAAAAACTGCTGGTTGACAAAAAATGTAGGCCCGACAACACAACAGCAGCAACACATCCCAGTGTTCCGTTAAGTGCTCGATTTAAAGTCCCCATAATAAAAATAATCTGGTGTGTCACTCACACGACTTTCTCTTACCCTGAAATTTAGCACTATAAGTACTGGTTGGAGTTTAAGAGGTAAGATAACGAGTACTGTAATGTAAACCTGCGTTAAACAATTCAAATTAGGCTTCGGAAGAGTTTTAAATGATAATTAGTTCTGGCCCCCCTCAACCCCCCGTTTCATTAATGCACCTACATTTATACAGAATTTAATTCGGTTATTAAAAAATAATTCAGTTTTTAAAAAATAATTTATTAAATTTATTATTTAAAAAAGTTATTTTGTATGATAATACAGACGATTCCCATATTAGAGAAGTAGTATAACACTAAATATCCAAAAAAAAAGTTGAATTTATTCTCAATATTAAAGTAAAAAAAGAAAAAAATGAAAAAAATCGATAACTTTATTTTAAATTATCGCAGATCGATGGTTCAACCATTCGTTTTAAAGGTATTGGCGAGCTCTTTTGAAAGATACCCATCATGAAAATTTACTCCCCTCGAAGGGGGGCGGCGAGGCTCCTACATACACAAAAAAAAAAAAATTCCCAGTTGACTATTTCTATTACAAAAAATATATATTCGTTTCATTTGGTTTAGTGCTGTCTATAGATGTTAAATTCTACATACCTGCAATTTCCCCCATAGACGTAATGTATTTGAATACTTTTGAATGTCCCTGTACACGAACCATTTACTTCATTTTAACGAAAAGCTTACTGTAGCATCCCTATATGATACACATTTAGAATGCCGAGTTTGGAATTTCTGCTACTATTTGTTCTTGAGATATGCTGATAACAGACACACACAGAGATCATTCGCTAAAAACATGAACTTCGTATTCAGTGGACCTCAGAACATGCAAGTATAACAAAAACTCACGTTCGAAAATTTGACCCTAAAACAATACTTTCTCGACCCTATGGGTAAGAGAAAGTAAAAAACGATTCACTTTATTTTACCAAAATACTTTTTTTTAAAGACTATGGAAGATCCTGTTTTCAAATACGCAAGCGAAGTGTGACGTCACTGACCGTCCGTGGATGCAAGAAAAAGATTCCCTATGTTAATCGTCCATTGGATTTTTTGTAAAAAATTATTAAAAATCGAGGAAAATTATTTCCCGATTTTAATACCCGTATTTGGGTTTAGATATGCTATCGTATCCATGTGCTAGATTGAGTTATTTTGCTGTCAAAATGACAAAATTTTAAATTTCAAAACTGTGTCATCTTTGGCGTTTTTTGTATTTGGCGATTAAAAACATAATACGAAAATATACATGCCAGATGTTTGTTTTCTTAATATGTATTGTACGAAATATTGTTTTATATAATTCATCGCTATCTTAATATAAGTTGTTAAAATAACCATGATTTTTTAAAGGAATTAAATATGTTCGCCAGATAATTTGGCGATATTTTTTTTCCGCCTAGGATGACAGATATATTAAATCTATTCCACTGCAACATATGAGTATCTTATATTAGTCACTTTATTTAGACATTTGAAAACAAATTTGACTTCAAATTATGATAGAATATTTATCATTTTCCTTTTAATTAGTATATTAATTGGATATTTATTGTGTAAATATCATCCTTTGAAATGAAATGTTTATGTTTTGAATCGAATATGGAAGTTTGCCATATTTTTTTCTAGAGTTTTGAAATTTGAAATTTAAATTTTATCAATTTTACAGCAAAAACAACTTAATTTAGCGCATGCACATGATAACTAATACATATCTTTACCGAATATGGGGATTAAAATCGGGGAATAATTTTCCTCAATTTTTAATAATCTTTTACAAAAAAATCCAATGGACGATTAACATAGGAAATCTTTTTCTTGCATCCACTGACGGCCAGTGACGTCATCAATTTGCTTGCGTATTTTCTAACTAACTATCCAGTAATTACAGACACTCCATTCTAACCAAAATTCACCTCTACTCGATACTTCCAACCAGCTATCTCACCCACAACATCGCCAAAATATCCAGGATCCAGTTAGGGACTTTCTCATTCTCAACCGAACATTTTATCTTGACTCGACATTATCACCTTAGACTACTCTACTTTCAGTACTCATTTCAACTGGTGACCTTCACTTGCCCAACCAAACATTCTATCCCAACTATAACTTTACACTAATTTCAAAACTAAAATCAACTGGCGACATTTACGTACTGAACTCGACGCCAATCATACCTTACAATGTAAACAAGCAATGAAGCTTGATAAAAATATTTAAAGACTTTAATCAACGAGATATATAAATTAGAGTGCTGATTCAATGGATGAAGGATTTACTTTCCGTGGTTCAAGATGAATCATGTGAAATGCTCGAATAGGTTGCTGTGTTTGGCCCTTCATCGCTATTTTGGCATTTAAAATATTAGTTCGACAAATTATCGTTATTTTTAGGTAACATGACAGTCCTATGACCGAAATAAATTGTTTTTAAAATAATTTTACGCATATTTCACATTTTAATAAATAATAAAATACCTTTTTTTTCATCGTTTCCCAACAAAGTTTAAAAATGTTTATAAAAGAAAATTTAAACTTTTAAAGAGCTAAATTTAACAACAAATATTATTTTTTCAACTATTTTTCAACTATTTTTATTTAAAAAGAAGTAAAATCGAAATCAAAATGATTTAGAACAAAAGAATATTGAACTACGTAAGTAAACAAAAATCTTGGCGTTTTTGACTTATGCGAAGAACAATCTCCAAACCGTTGCCGTATAAATTTACTGAAAATAATCTGTTACCAAGGGAACCACTGAATACGCGGGTGCAAGGAGAGCATGTCACATGACTCATCTTGGACCTTCTCAAGGGGTACCATTTATCACTCTACTTTATATATCTCGTTGACTTTAATATGATTTTACAAATATTTTAAGAGTTTTAAAGCTTTAGTATGGTTTAGAAATACTTTAAGCGTTTTTATTGTTTTTTTTTTGTTTTTTTAAGAAACAGTCAAAGAGTCGTTCATTCGGAATTAAAGAGTTGTCCATATGGAATTTGTATTTTCTGAATGGCAACAGTTTTGGTTTGCTTTTATTTGGTATTGATTTGCTTACAATCATGAAGTTGCATAATTCTATTTATAGGTACATGTTTATAATAGCCAGTGATCCGTTATATTTAATTTAGACTTTTAAACATTACAATTGAATAGTTTTTCATGGTTTTAAAGGAAACAAATAAGAATACGTGCGATACAAATCATATTATATGTATGTTTCCGTAAGTTAAACCAGCTCAATGAGTTGAACAAACGGAAAAAAAATAAAATGGCTGCAAAAAGTTTCTGTTTTGAAGCGGTCTAACTGGAATCGTTCATGACAGGGTCATTATTAATATTAATTTTTTTATAAAGTAATATTTATATTTACGTAAGTCTCACTTTTATAGTTGCATTTAAAATTTTAAAATAATACATTGTAAAAAAAAAAAAAAAAAAAAAGTAGTTTCTTTTTCTATGAAAGCTAGTTGAATATTTTAACAAGAAAATAAGATTATAATCTGAACCTTCGGAAATATTTTTTCGAGTGTAACAAATTTCAGTCGTATTCTTCAATTGCTTCGAACTCTATTTCATGACTTTCCTATTCCTGGAATGTAAATTTAAATGACTAGAAACTCTTTCTAGACGTTGAATGTTCTTCTCTGAATTGGAATGCATTATACGGTTGAAATAGTTTAACTGTATACATATTTTATTGTTCGAGAAGCAATGAGAAAATTGTCGAAATCCTGGAAGTTCTACATACTCATCTCGTACAGAAGGATTTGGCATACTTAATGAAAAAAAAAAAAAAAATCTATGCATCATAGATAAATAAAATATTCATTTGATATTTTAAAACTGTATTTCCGTTGTTACTTGAAAGAATTTAATAATTTATCAAAATTTTTTACATTAAACGCATTTTAAATATATTTAACAAAATTCTAATCAATTACTTAAATTTAAAATTTATAGTTCAAATCGTATTTTTTATACATATATTGTGCTTTATAGCCGCAGAGCAGCCAACCTAATCCGGCAAGTTGTTTGTACCGCCCGTTTTTCTACACCACTTAACTTTTAGAGTAATTCTCTTTAAATATATCTACGACGAATTAAGAAGAAAAATACTCTAAAAATTAAGTGGTGTAGAAAAGTGAGCGGTACTATCAATTTGCCGGATTAGGTTGGAAGCTCTATAGCCGTCTCATCGTTAAAAAGACTCGAAATTTGGTTCAGTTTTAAATTGGGAACTATGCAAATATGTGACTTACGCCGTACAAAGGATTTTAATCTCATAGTTCATATCTTTTCCCGAATTCTTAAATGTCATCGCTACCGAATTTTTTCTGCTACTATTTCAAAAAAAAATATGCATAGCTGTTAACACAATCAGACTTATTGCTAGCTCTCACCCCTTTTTTCACACCACTTAATCTTTAGAGTAAGAAATGCAGCTATGATAAAATAAAAGTAACATGCTCTTAAAAAATACTGGTGTGATAAAAAAAAAAAAAAGGAGTTGCTAACAATATTCCTGATTAGGTTGTTGGCAACAACCTTAATTTCGTCTTATTTAATTGTAGACTTTTAATCTTGAAACAAAGTAAACATTTCTATACGAAATAATTGGTAGAGAAAAATCGGATGATTTGAAATATATACCATTTATTTATATGCACCGTATAGGTATGGAAATTTAGATATTTTTAACAAACTGTTTTATATTTATTTATTAAATATCGAATGTCGAAATCCAGCACGCATAACTAAAATATTTTCAGTAAAATATATCCCATCCCTTTAATTACTGTTTTTGCAACAGAAGAAGGAGGGCACTGTTCTTTCGAAACTGGTAGTGCTTCCATTTATTTTATGATGTGTGTAGAAATTTTTATGTTTAAATAGTGATTGTACACTAGTTCTTTAATTTATAACCATGAAAGATGGTCTTCTGCTATTCTGTTTTATAACTGGAAAAATAATATATAATCATGTTTTAATCTCTCAATATATTTTCGAAATGAACGGTCATTAAATATCAATACTTTAATTAATTTTCACTAGAATCGTTACAGGTATGTTATAGAACATATTTTATAAATGAAACCACTTACTTGCGGAAAAAGTAATCATAACATTGGCCAAATAATCCATCCCCTGCCCATATTTTATTTAAATCTTTTAACTTTGCAGTGATTAAATCGTTTTTTTACTTAATTTAAAAAACAAATTAAAAAATGCATTTTCACCTTTTCTATATAAGAATTTGCATTGACTGAATCGAATAAAACACATCATTATGACAAATATTTCTATTCCTGAATTACGAACTACTTAAAAAGTTCATTTCTTAAAAATACTTTAGGATTCATGATTTCTTTTCAAAATCAAATACGATTTGCGATTGCCTAAATTATCATAATTTCTAAATATACATTATATTCCATTCTAAATTCAGGAAAATTAGAATTTCTGCGCAGTTACTTATGTTATATATATATAAATATGTTTATGTGTTATTATTTATGTATTAATTGTTCATGTGTTATATAAATGTGTTACGTATGTATAAAGTAATATTTATATTTACATAATTATCATTCTTATATTTGCAGTTAAAAATTTATATTCTAAAAAAAGTACAATTTTTTTTCTGTGAAAGTTAATTGAATTTTTAACTTTATAACTAGATACAAAAAAATAAGATTGTAATCGTAATCTAAACTTGGAAATATTTTTTCGAGTGTAACAAATTTAAGTATTCTTCGATTGCTTCAAACTCTATTTCATGACTTTCCTGTTCGTGGAATGTAAATTTAAATGACTAGAAACTCTTTCTAGACATTGAATGTTCTCTGAATTGAAATGTATTATACAGATGAAAGAGTTTAACTTTATACATCTTTTAGTGTTTGAAAAGCAAAGGGTAAATTTACGAAATCTCTAGGAAGTTTTACATACTCACCTAGTACAGAATCATTTTGCATATTTAACGAAGAAAAAATCTTTGTATCACAGATTAATAAAACTTGCATTTGGTATTTTAAAACTATATTTTCGTTCTTAATTGGAAAAAATTTAGTAATTTATTAGGATTTTCTACATTAAATGCATTTAAAAGATATTTTACAACGTTGTAATCAATTACATAAGTTTAAAATGTATTGTTCAAATCAGTTTTTTTTTTTTTTTTTTTTTTTTTTTAGTAGGTATATTGATCTTTATAGTCGTTATTAGTTTTATGAACAGTTGAGTCATAATTATTGAGATTCGACGTTGGGTTCTGCTTTAAAATTTCAACTACGCAAGATTTTTATTTGCGCAATACAACGAGTTTCAATACCATAGTTGATTTATTAGATGCCCTCTATACAGAATATTGATATACATATAAATACAATAGTCTGTCGTACAGCACGGGGAGGGTTGATATATATATATGTTACAGGCAATGTAAATAATTGGGCATTGTTTATAATGCCCGGGCAATTTAAAAAGTGCCCAAAAGGATATGACAAAATGATAAATTATGTTGCAAATATTACATTGCCCGGTCATTATGTATAATGCTAAAAGTCAAGTGGGCAATTTAAAAATCATTTTTTTTTTTTTTCATATTTCTTATAAAAAATAACAAATTTTTACATACCTAACTGACAAACTAACAAACAAAAAATAACTAATAAAATTTCACATGCTGACAAACAAACCGGTGGCGATGAAATAAGTGCAAATAAAACTTAAGTCCAAATAAAAATAATGTATTAGATATGCACGTACTTACAAATTTATATTTACACAAAATGTCAATATGTAGCAATATATAGAGGGTCTATTTATTAGATCAGCTTCCACTTTGGTGACATTTCGAGTTACATAGCTTTTTTTCTTTACGACACTTGCACTTGTCGGATTTACAGCCACCTTTACAGCCACATCGACTATAGCTTTGGCCCCCGTTCTTGGATGACAATCTTGCACATTCTCTTAGTGAAATCTCTGTCTGTGGAATATCTTCGCCATATATAAACTTCTCATTACATATTGTAAATTGGTTCCTGGCATAAACTTGATTTAGAATTCCGTGTTTCGTGCCTAATTTATACAGACTAGCATCTGTTACTTCAAGAACAAATGCCAAAATATTTCTTCCATCGGTGCGACCTCTGTCGACATCTGGGACTCGAACTCTAACTGTGTCACCTTTTTTAGCATCAGGGTATTTTGAGTTAGAAGTTTGAACCATTTTTTCAGCTTGTTTTTTTAGATTGCTTGCTGAAATCTGCCTAATTTTTAATATGTCGGCTTTCCTTTTTTTCACATAGGATTCTTCCGGGGAATCTTCATGCCGGAAGATTCTTGAAATTCTTTATTATGTAAATCAGGGCTTGGTTTAGCTAGCAGAGTTGAAGTTTGAACATAACTATCAAGAGAAAGTAGTTCCTCCTCATCATGTTGACTTGGACCTGGTAGCTCCGCTAACACATGTGACTCAGGTTTATTTTGCAGTGGACCTTCTTCTACAAACTGTAAATTGTTCTGATCTTTTACTAGAACTTCTAAGTCCTCTTCACAATTTATATTATGCAGAACGTCTGTGGGTAAAAATCTTTTTAGACCAACTTTTAACTTTGTCCCAAACATGGCCTCATACGGAGTACAGTTGATGCCACTATGATGAGCTCTGTTCTTCATTAGCTGTACAAAACGTAAGCCTTCTGACCATTTCCTGGTTCTATTGTCTTCTAGCCACGAACAAAGCATATTTTCCACGTCCTGATTCGCACGTTCTACGGAACCCTGACTTTGAGAGTGTCTGGGCTTCCCATGCACCATCTTCAACTCGGGCCACATGCTACATAGTTCGCTAATAATACTGTTAGCAAATTCTCTCCCATTATCACTTTGCAAAATACTGGGCGCACCAAAAATTGCAAAAATATCCAAAAGCACATAAGCTACTTCTTCTGCTCTTTTGCTTTTAAGAGGTCGAAGTTGAATAAATTTAGTAAGATGGTCTTGGTATACAAGTATGAATTTATATTGATCATCAGCTTGTGACTGCATGTCAGTTAAATCGACTTGACATCTTGAATTCATATTCTTACTTAGTATCGGTCTAACAACTAAACCTTTTTTTGGCACACTGTGTTTTTTTTCGCAGGTCATACATAAATTTAGATATGTAACAATCATTTCCCTTGTAATGTTTTTATACTTTGAATTTAGCTCTTTTTCCATACGGTTTCGACCACCGTGCCCAATTGCTATATGTGCATCATGTAAGAGTTGAAATAGCTCTTCCCGATGTACGTAAAGTCTTATCTGCTCTTTACCTTCCTCTATAGGAACTATCAACTTTTCCTTCTTTCCAATAGTCATTATGTCAAACCTACGTAAACGCTGATAATCCTCGGGTTTTTTATTTACCACTTTGCTTCTAGATGTTTTAACCTTTTCTATTAACTCCAAGTATTGTGGCTTTGTGAGAATTTGTGTATTCTGAGCTTTTGATGAACATAATTCATCCAGACGTTCATTAAAACGATGCTTCATGTCACTGACATCAGTTACTAACTGTTCCGGCATTTTATTTTATAGAAAAATCGCTAACACTAAATAAACAGAACCCAAAGTCAATTTAAGACATACATCAATAAGCATTTGTCGCACATAAGCTAAATAACATCCAAAGACAACCAGTGGATGCCACAGTGACGTAAATAACGCGACGCAAGCCACAGGTACCGGCACAGGCGACAAGCGACTGAAAATGAATGCTGATTGGCCAGCCAGAATCACACCACACGCGCATGGTTGTCCCATTGCTGTCAATTAATCAAAGTGCCCAAAGAAATAATAGCGGTATTTATAATGACCGGGCAATGTGAGAAATTATCGTAAAGTAATTCAAATTTATCAAATTGCTCAATTTTAATGGTCATTATTCATAATAACCAAGCATTATGAATACTGACCTAAATAATTACATTGCCCGTAACATATACACCACAGTTTCATAGCTGCCAATATATTAATTTATTCCGGAGTAATATTAGCTCCGCCTCTTTTTCCTACCGCATATTTCTTAAAAGTAATGTTTTCTTATTTTATCGAAGTTATGTATTGAAAAAAAAATTCTATAAATAAAGTGGTGCGAAATAAAGACGGGGCTAAAAGTACTCCGGAAAAAAATTAAAATATCGGTAGCTATGCAGTTTCCTTTTTCAACCCTTTCAGGCACAATGTAAGTACGTTCACTTAATATCACGTGCCACCAGAATTTGAAAACAGAGATGATAAGAAATAAAATAATTTTTTCTGCTATGTCGAAAAGTTAAAGTACATAAAAATTTTCTGGGGGAATTTTTCGAATTTGGGAATTAAATTCAGGTGGTTCAAAATACATATTGCAGCCTCTAAAAGGGTTAACACCACTGCATTTTTGGAGTTACAAGCTAATGGTTTAATTATAAACAATTTATTTAAAATTATTTTTTTAAGCGGTTGTTTCGATTAAAAAAAATTGTGATGTTAAAAATATAACTGTACTATTCATCTGATAATTCCGCCGTTATTTTTTAACAAATACTTTCCTCCTATAATAGACAGAAAATTTTCATTAAAAAATATTTTAAAAGAATTCTGGTATCTAATAACGGTGAGTAAATTAGATTGTTGTACACCGTTCATTTTTTATAAAAAAAATTTCCTCGTCAAAGCGTGGAATTTCTATGACAAAGCGTAAAAAATAATTGTAAAAATATTCCGGTTAGAGCGAGCTTCCCCCTTAATCAGTCCCTGAAACTTGGTATTCTAAATGTGTAACATATAGACATGCTACACTAAGATTTTCATTAAGATGAAGCAAATGGTTCGTGTACAGGGATACCCAAGAGAATTCAAATACATTACGTCTATGGGAGAAATTGCAGATAAATAGAGTTTAACGACTACAGACTGCACTAAACCAAATGAAATTAATATATATATATATATATATATATATATATATACATATACATATATACATATATTATATGCGTAAAAACATGTCTCATGCAGAATATGGTAGAAATATCTCATTCACTGTTCGTTTACTGGACTACACAAAAGAACTAGATTATAATGTGACAACAGTTGAAGATTGGTGAAAGTGTATTTCAGGTTGTGCCGTGTATTTTTGCTATAGGAATATGTTTAGTTGCATCATGTGGTTTATACATAATCTTCAAAAGATGTACAGTGCTGAAAATACTTAAGCGATAATATTTTTTTTCATTGTTAGTGGAAGGGCTTTACTATAATGTTTTTCCATATCCTAGAAAGCTGCTCAGGAATTGAAATGAATTCCTCATAGGCATATGATAAATAACTTTGCGGACCAAAAAAAAAAAAAAAATAAATAAATAAATAAATAAATAAATAAATAAAATCTGCGGCATTTATTTTGTTAATGGTTTTTGTAAACACTTGTATTAGACATACACAGTATGCATTTACTTTTTTTGGATTGACTCTGGTTCTTGAGATAAACGAAGCACAAGAAATCAATGAAAAAATTTAGACTACCCTCCTGAAGATCTATTAATTTGATTAACACCACTAAATTTTATTATCTATTCTCGTACATAAGTACAGCAATTTTACGAATCAGCTGTTAGACCTTGAAATTATCAGTTCGTGTCTTTATGTAAGTTTAAAAGTGCTTTATGTTTTGAAAAATATGAGTTCGTTACGAAAACCTTGTGTTAACAACGCCAACAGTTTTTGTTATATATGTGGCAAATTTTGTTTGAAAAGCAAAGAAAAAAAGATCGCAGAGTTTGTGATAAAAACTTACGAAGCATACTTTGGGAGAAAGCTTGCGCAAAAGAATAAATATTGGGTGCCCGATATCGTCTGTAAGCCTTGTGCAGCAGTGAAAGTAAGTTCGAAGAAAGTAGTTGTACAAAACAGGGATTTTCTCAAGAGGAGCTCAATGACTTTGTTCGTGATTTGAATTTATAAAAAAAAATCGGCCGAAATTCTTGCTTCGAGATTAAAAGAAAAACACTGTCTTCAACCTGAGGTTACCATTACATCCTTTAGGACCAGAGAGCAAGACCTTCTTCATTACTTTACCGAAGAAGATAAGCTTGTATTTTGTAACAATGTTTCTGGACTCTTAAATTGTATGGGCCTTCCTGAATATAAACCTGGAGGCTTTTTATAGATAGCTCAAAAAGAAGTCTGAAATCTGTATTGCTGCACAATGGAAATAAATTTGCTTCAGTTCCAATCGGTCATACTACCAAAAGAGGAATACCAAAATATTAAAATTGTTTTAGAAAAGGTTTCGTACGCAATACATTAGTGGTCAGTATACGTCGACTTGAAGAAGGTGAATTTTTTATTAGGCCAGCAAGGTGGGTATACTAAACATCATTGTTCCATATGTCTATGGGATAGTCGCGCAAAAACAGAACATTGGATTAGGAAGGTCTGGCCTTTGAGGGAAAATGCGGAGGTAGGAAGAGCAAACGTGATTCATGAGCCACTGATAAGCTGATAGAATATCCTTCTTCCACCACTTCACATCAAACTTGGGCTAATGAAACAGTTCATCAAAGCCCTTGATAAGACTGGTGACTGTTTTAAATATGTGTGTCAAAAATCTCCAGCCCTGAGTATATAAAAATTAAAGGGGCATCTTCGATGGATCGCAAATCCGTACTCTTATAAAAGACACTGTATTTGTAAACCATATGACATAAAGTGAATCTGAAGCATGGCTAAGCTTTGTTTTAGTAGTCAAACATTTTTGGGGGAATCGTAAAGCACCAGACTATGCAGAATTGGTTGCTAAAATGCTTCAAAATTTTTACACATTAGGAGTTACTATAAGCATTAAATTGCATTTTTTGCATAGCCATTTGGACAGATTCCCGGATAATCTGGGCGATTACAGTGAGGAACAAAGAGAACGGTTCCACCAGGACATCAGGATAATGGAAGAAAGATACCTGGGTCGATGGGATCGCCACATGCTGGCAGACTACTGTTGAACATTAATAAGGGATTGTCCTGAGCAAAACCATGACAAAAAAGCTTACAGAAGAAGTTTTTTTGTAATTTTTGTTTTAATTATTTGATGAACAGCATGTATATTTTTTGTTTTTATATCGTTCTTATAAAGGATCTTAATAAAAATATTTTTTCAATACATATTGGTATTTTTATTTAGTTTTTTTTGAGTGAAATAGCTAATAGTCTTTATCTCAAAAACTAGAACAAATTTGACCAAACTAATAATTTTCTAGTATTCAGCACAGTAGTCTTATACAGAATTGACTTTAAGCTATAATGCCGCAAAATGACTGTTCCCCAGTGTAATATATGTTTTAAGCTAAATATCCGTCGCTTGTTTTTTGCATATTTACACGTTTTGAGGATTCCTGAATATCGATGCCAAGTTTTTTAATGTTTCATTTTTAGCTGTGTGTGTTTTAGAGTAACTTAAAAACGAATAATTTCAGGAGATCTAAAAGTTGTATTATTTACAAATGAATATAAGTTTGTTGTTGGAAAAGTTTGATCAAAACTAATACGTTCCAAGGAATGTTGCGTGTGAGAGTTGTCTGAATAATTTTGAGTAAACTTTTAATTTTAATAACAGATTGAAATTCTATATAAATGTAGGTACAGTAATAAACGAGGGGTTAAGGGGGGCAGTTGCCCCCCTCATAGAGAACTAATTATCTTATAAAACTCTTCCGAAACCTAATTTGAATTGTTTTAACATAGGTATACATAACAGGACTCGTTATCTTACCTCTTAATCTGAAACCTGTATTTATAGTACTAAATTTGAAGGTAAGAGAAAGTATTGTGAGTGACACACCAGATTATTTAATTATAACACGTATTGTTTTAGACCCAGTGCAAAGTCATTTTCCGGAAAAATGGCATACTACATTAGGAACAGCAATCAGAAAGAAAAAAATGTTAAACATTTTACAAAATACGAGAATTTTTACTAAATAATTTTTACATAGCCTCCTTAACTAGATGCCTGTCGCGTAGCTCGGAAACATAGCAATAGTTGGGGCGGTAGACAGCGCCACCTGGTACAAATTGCATGTTTTTTTTTTTTTTTTTTTTTTTTTTAACTGCCACTAATAACTTTAAGAAGTGATATATGATTTATATAATCGGCGTTTCTTCGATTCAATTTGTTTTTTGTGTTTACCATATCCCTCTTTAAATTTTTTTTGGTGGCTTTAGAATAAAAAGTCGCGCAATCTGCATCAAGTAGCGCTGTCTACCGTTTCAACTGCTGCCAAGTTTTCGAGCAATGCGACAGGCATCTAGTTTAGGAGGCTATGATTTTTAACTATGTATGAGCAAGCTTTATAAAAATTTAATAGCCAAAGGTTTTGAGCTACTTATATAAAAAACCCAAACAGATATCAGGTAAGTTCAATACGTTATGAGAGATGGGATGAATAGAATTTCAGTTCTCTCAAAATAAAAGCTAAACTATAAGGGGCTTTACTCACATTTTTATTTTGATTCAGTCAATACCGAATGGTATTACAGCGGTTTTTGCTGTGTGTAAATAAATATTTATAAAACCCTTAGCATCTTTCTTTCTTTCTTTCATTCTTTCTTTTTTTAAGAAGAACATAAATTCTGTTTATTCTATCTCTCGTAAAGTTTTGAATTTACATGATATTTTTGGGGGGTTTTCATGTAAGCTACTCACTGCCCTTGGCTATTAAATTATGCAAATTAATTCATTATAAAGCTTGTGCATGCGTAATTAAAAATTATTTAGTAACTGTTCTTGTATTTAGTAAGATATTTAATTTTTTTTTTTTTTTTCATTCTGATTGCTGTACGCATTGTCTAATATACTATGCGTTTTTTTTCCTGAAAATGGCTTTTCACTGGGTCTTTGTAAACAAAAAAGAGGAAATTGTTTTCGCATTTTTTTTAAAGAAACCGTTATATCTTCATGAATGTAAGTGATAGCCTCGTAACATTTTTACAGATAATGAGGAAAATCTTTATAGTCACATGCTACAGCCAAAACGCATTTAAAGCATTATCTTTTACAGGGTGATACAAAATATTTTGATATTTGTTAATTTCTTTGCTGGTCCCCTTTTCCTTTTCATTGCACAAATTTTATTAAAAAATAGGAGGTGTAATATATTCTTTATTTAGTAAATGTATATCTTGAAAAGTTCTTTAGGAATCATCTTGAATCTTTAATAGTGACCAAAAATTCAAGATGATTCTTAAAGATCTTTTCAAGATATTTGACGAAACGTAAAAAAAGCGAAAGTGTTTACATTATTTTGTCCAACACCTGTATATATATGCATGCAGAGAGAACAGAGGGGAGGGAGAAATAAACCTAAAAAAACCTAAAAAAATTAAATAAACATTAATTATTACATGTTAGACCTTAAAATTTCATAACGATCAGCGGAAAACAATAGTATAAAGAGAGATCTATTTGATAGTCCAAAAGAAACTGATACTAATTAGAAAACACTCATGCTACGCTTATGTTATCGCTATATCGATTGTAAAATCATCTGTTTATCAAAATCATTCGAAAGCAAATCCCTCGATTATCAAAATCATTCGATATTTCCGATCTGCACCTTTAAACGAGTTCAGCTCAACATGATTTATTACCTAGTCTTAAAAAAATCAGCAGATCCTGCATCTCTGCAGACGTGCTTAATTTAATACAAACTACAATATATTACACAGAATGACACTGATGGTGGTTAATTTAATATATATATAACAATCTACTAGAATTTACTGGTGTTGGTACATTAAAAATCTTTCTGTATATGTAGTTATTCTGCTCTTAAATTTCGAGAAAGTCAATGGAGGCTTTTTATTCAGTGCTTAAATTTTCCTAATTTAATGACCCTGAAAGAATTCGTGAGAAGATTGAAAGATATATGTCAGCCTAAATTAGATAGCTAGAATTCCCAAATGTTGAAAACACCAGTATATATATATATATATATATATATATATATATATAATTTCTTTTCTGAACTGGTAATGTTTTCTATTATGTCCAACAAGGATTTTTTTTTTTTTTTTTTTTTTTTTTAAGCTTTTAAGGTTAGTTATTTTAATTGACCTTTTTCTTTCTTTCTTTTTTTTTTTTTTTTTTTTAGGTGGAACAGTTGGTTTATCTGCTATTTTGGTTTCCCTATATTATTCTGCAGATCCGATTACAATATTTCAACTTTAATGAGTGTTTTGTATAGGTACTTACGTATTAGCCCGTCAACTTTTTTCGTAATATGAAAAATCGTCTACAAATGTGCGATTGGCAACCTGTGATGGAGAAATGCTTCCCCTCGTGCCACGAAGCTTGCATAGATAGCTATTGATGATTTTTCGTATTACGCAAATTCCATGTGTTTTTGAAATGCATGCACAGCGCTGTTGGGATGTCCAGTCAAATGTACATTTTCTATTTTGTAAACGCGAAGCATATATACATGCGTATCAGTAATTTTTGCAATACAGAGTTTTTTGAAGTTTTGTTATTCAGGCACAGCAAGGTAGGGGTATCTGGTGATTTTTGTTTTGGTTTTCATGTACGCGAAGCTTACATACATGAGTATAAGTGATTTTTGTATGTCTATCCATCACTGGCTATCTATCGCCAACTACGTGATAGTTTTCTATTTTGAGGAAAACATCGACAGGCTTATATATAAGCACTGTTTTGTAAAATAATGGTATTGATTCATTTTTACTATGAATCATTGGATTAATTTAAAAGGCAAAAGTGCTAATGGTGAACATGAAAACATCTCTTCTTCAAAGGAATAGAGAGCTTTTTCAAGTAGTAAGGAAAAACTTCGTCTTTTTAGCAAGAATTATTAGTCATAGGCTTCGCATGTAAAGTCAGAAAAAAAAAAATTAAAAAAAAAGGACACCCCCCACCTAATTTTGCCGAAAACTATCGTAGAAACATGTGACTGTTATCGATCGATTTATAATAACATCTAGTTTATAACGGTAGAGTTAGATTTCGCTCAGGGGGATCGACTACATATGGAAATTGGCATCCATTTCATTTTTTTCAATGGCAACCCGAATTTTTGACTTCATATTCGAATTTCTGAGATCAAGGCAGTCCAGAAAAGATCCCATTTATATACTTTAAATAAATTCTTGATAGATTTACAAGCGAAAATGTGTTAGGGGTAAATCTATAAATTTAGAAAAATTAAATTTAATCACGCTGTCATATAATTGTCTGATTCAGTGACAATCAACCTGGTTCCCACGGCCGTTTCACGGTGACAATGGGAGTTTTGTCTGATACTGCAGTACTTTAATTTACTTTAGTTTTTAAAAATGGTAAAATATTTTTTGTCTCTTTAGTATTACTAAAAACTGTTACATAAATCTTCATGATATTTTTCTGCTTTCATATTTTATTACGTGTCGCAAATTTAAACGCAAAATAATACAATCCTACTACGTAATGGGCGATTGTAAGATTCAATTGTTAACTCAGATTCAGAAGTGGACGGTGGGTCTAGAAAGGCTGACTACCCTTAATCTACATCTTCAATTGAAGAAGTCAAAATGTTATATTACTCTATTAAAAAAAAAAAATAATAAAATAAAATGTCATAATGAATATGATCTGCACGCATCGCTTATTATTCTTTAATATGATCTAATTAATATTTTCGCCTTTATATTTAATAAGATTATTTACGCTAAAGAATTTTGAAAGAGCAAATTCCAAATCTTTTATTCAATAAAAATGAATTGAGATAGAATAAGTAGAATAATAATAAAAGATTTTTTTTTTTTTTTTTTTTTTCTTTTTTTTAATCAGAATTGAGTTGTATACTCATAACTATCATTACTTTAGGGGGAAATTATCAAATATTTAAGTTTCCTAAATTCTATGATCTCATAAAATATGCATAAAATTTGCCTAACATATACAGGGGGTTTGCGTTTCTGGATTTTTATTTTATTTCCTACCAGTAATTGCGAATTGTATTTTTGGTTATATTTAATTGCTTAACTGAAAAACTGCCAATAACATCACTATTAAAAAATTCTGGTAGAAAATTCCGGGGACACAAACAGCGCTGCAAATATATATCTTTTTCTTTTTAGTTTCTTTTTTTCTCGTAATACAATTTATAAGTTAAGTAGGTATTTTATAAACTTTGTATAAAAAAGAATATAGATTATGACGTTAATTTACGTATTCAAAATTTATAGTTTGAAATTAAATAAAAGTTTTTTTTTTGCGTCAGATTTGTCGTATTTTTTAAATAATAATAGTTTGTGATTTACACACAAATAAAAATTTATAATTTCATTATCGATGATTTTAAAGATGTCCTTTGACTTAATTAATATCAAGAGAAATGCTCGATGCTCTCGCAGATGTATATATAAATTGAGAACAAAAGACTATATTTTATAAATCAACAATGTTAAAATGATAAGATTTCCTCGTAAATACAAGAAAACAATTAATCGCATGAACACACACAAAAAAAAATAAAAAATAAAAAATAAAAAAATAATAAAAATAAAATAAATAAATAAAAACTAGAATTTTATTACCAATCATACATTTAAAATGTAATTCTCTATTTAATTTTCATTCTAAATTTAAAAAGTTTGTTACATTGCAGCTTTTTTCTTTCTTTTTTTTTTTTTTTTTTTTTTTTTTTTTTTTTAAGGGGGAAAAAAAGAAGAAGAAGAAGATGATGATGATGATGATGAGAAAGATCGAAACGAATAAAAATCATATTAAGCGTTGATACCCTTTAAACACTGGAAAAGGGCGAGTTTCGTATTATGTGTTATTTGGGAGTATTAGAGTGCTAGAAAATTACTTTATGAATACTTTTCATGTTAAAAGGTATTTAAAACTGCATTATATTTTGTACATATATTATTCAGACAAAAAGTACCATTGATCCGATTCGTTAAAAATAAAGAATATTTTCTGACATTGCGCTATGCATATACATTCTTGTCAACCTAACCCGGAAGATTACTAGTCCCGCCCCTATCCGCCCATTTTTTTTCACATCTGTCTTTTTTATAGAACATTTTCTTCTTATATAATCGTAAATATATTAGAAGTTGTGTAGACTAAGGGGCGGAAACTAACAATCTTCCGCGTTAAGTGGAGAGTATGCTCACATATTTTGCTTGATTTATAAAATTTTATAACATATTTTCTTATTCTTTTTAATTTTTTGCGAATATATACTTCATTAAAAATAAATATAATATTCATATATAAGCATTTCATATGATTATGTATATAAATATATTGATTAAACAAGTTTTGTTGCTATTATTTAATTATTTTTCTATCTGTATAGTATATTAACACAAATATATTTTGTAAATTTCGCAGCATCGAAGAACAACATAGCTTCAATATCAAAGCTTAATGTGAAGAGGACGTAAGGATACTGCAGCTTGTGTGTGAAATGGAAAAAGAAAAAGAAAAGAAAATCTGAAAAATAAACTATGGGGACCGAAGCAGGGGTCCATCACCTCCGTGAACAGTGAAAATTTTGATGGCATGTCTCCGAACTATCTCTAGGGTTGCATCCCAGACCGTCGCCAATTACCCATAGAACAATACTAGTGCGATATTAAACCCAACCTACCTACCTACCAATATATAGTGGTGTGAACTGCCGAATAAGTTACCGATTACGCATGTTTTACAGTGTAGAATGGCTTTCTTAGTACGAAAAATCTGTTTGGATATTCAATGATATATATGACTCTAAGTTTTTTTAAAATTTTCTTCGGCAAAAGATGATGACTACTCATTTAAATTCTAATGCTAAGGGTCACATGTGGAAAGCGGAAAAAAGTAAAAAGCTGCTAAAGTAAGATAAATTTCTCTTAAGAGGAAAAAAAAATGGATATAGAAAAACAGTAGGCTAAGAATACTCCGGAATAAATTAAAATGTTGTTTATTCTGGTTTTAGTCAGGTGATATTCACTTTGCTATATGGATCCGCCCTATCTTAAACTCAGGTTCCGCTCACCATTTATTATTCATTAAAATAATGTTTTTAAAATCTTCCGCACAAAAATGGTCAAAACACAAATGAGAATTTTCATATATCAGGAAATCTTCACGTTTCAACTTAAAAAAAATTTAGATTAATTTATTTTATTTTGAATTATTAAATTTAGACGATTAAATTCTTTTAAACGAAATATCAGGATGCTGTAAGATCAATATCTATATAGTTGTATTTGAAAGTAATAAGGCATATTCCTTTGTTTTAATCTTTTATTCCTAATAACTGTGAATTTTACTCCGCGATTAGGACTAATTGAAAATAATTACTGTTGAGCTATGTTTCGATAATAGATTTTATTTAAAAAAAAAAAAAAAAACAGTTTTCCACTATTTGGTTCTATAATAAATAACATTTAATAGAAAGTTAATATTTTATTATGTTACATCATGCGATAAATTTTAAATAACATAAAGCTCACAAACGGTACAGTAAAGAAATGCAAATATGTCACAACAAACTTTAAACAGAAAATTCATGGCAAAAAATCTTATGAAAATTATTAAATAATAATAATAATAATAATAATAAACGATTGTCGAATGCATATTGCTGTTTAAAACAGTAAGTCTCCTATACTCTGTTTTCTAAACCAGGACATTTCACTAGAGGCGTACGTAGTCTAGAATATTTAAATGCGAAAAAAGGACAAAAGGGTTAAAACAGAATTTTAGCAGTGAAAAACTAGAAAAAAGACATTTAATACTTAAGAAGAAAGACTTAAGATATTAGGATCGGATATGTTCCTAGTTTGTAATGTAAGCACGCCTTTACACATTTTTCTAAACAGTATATTATACATACTTACAACATACTTATTAATATTCGGTAGTATTGCTAACTCCGCCTTTTTTTTTTTTTTTTTTACACCAGTATCTTTTTGGAGTATTTTTCTTATTATTTAATCGTAATTGCATTTCCTGAATATAACAATAAAAATTTATTGGTGTGAGAAAAAAGGCGGGACAAAAAACATTACGGAATATTAAATAGGATGTTGGCAAGTACGATTATAGAACAAAATAATTTTGTACATTTGCATTTAAATCCTGTAAGTTTTGTCTTCATTTATCGATGTGGTAAATGCTATTGTGATTTATCCATCCCAACGTCTTATACAGAGTCAAATACGAATATGCAAACTCGTTTTTTTTTTTTTTTTTTTTTTAAATAGTGTTTCAGGGATACAGATGCTTCTTTTCTTTTGGAATTCTTCCACAATCCCTCGCCTGCATTGCAATAAATTTACAAAAATAAGCCAATCTTTATATATATAGTTTGCAAGTGAGATGACGATTCCGGTTCGTACTCATCTATATAGCAAGTTGCGACCTAATTTCCATACTTTAGTTAATTTTTAAAAATCTAATTGTCCGATCGATACGCTGTTTAGTCCGACGGATTCAGTAAAAAAGCCCCTTTTATTTGTACCTTATTTGTAACGATGTTTTGATTAGATTTTTTTTTGCGACCTAATTTCCCTACTTTAGTTAATTTTTAAAAATCTAATTGTCCGATCGATACGCTGTTTAGTCCGACGGATTCAGTAAAAAAGCCCCTTTTATTTGGTACCTTATTTGTAACAATGTTTTGATTAGATTTTTTAAAATTAAATAAAATATGAAAATAATAACCTGGCAATAACTTCAAATTTGGACATTTAAATTTATAATTGTTGCCAAAAAATTTACAAGTCATTTATTTTTTATTTTTATTTATTTATTTATTTTTATTTTATTTTATTATTATCTTTTTTTTTTTTTTTTTTTAGCATACTATAATGAAATATGTTTTCACGAGAAAAATACAAAAATATAAAATAATACCAAACCCCTTGTTAAACTTTCGCACTTTATTTCTTTTCTTATTTACCTTTAAAATATGAAACTAATATAAACCTTAGGCCAAATTTCCCACCCAGTTTTAATTCCTCAGAAGCCAAATTATTAATAGAAACAAAATAGTATTGTGAGATGAAATGCTAATGATAATCAAACCAATATCGTTCACGAAAGACTTAAAAATAAAATTCATGTTTAACGACCTAATTTTTATACTTCGTGAGGCAGGACAAATTTAGTATAAGAACCTCATGGCGATTTTTAAATTTTTGTCACCATGGTGGCGATACATTTTTATTAATTTATTAATTTATTTTTTTATAATTTCGTGTTAAAAAACCTTTACCTATTTTGATCATACTTTTTATTATTGAGTTTTTTACTCAATTTATGACAAAAGTTCAAATGGGGATTATACGATTAAAATATTGCTAGATTTAAAATGACGCTTGCAAAGATTGTAAAAATGCAACCTTTAAAAATACATTTTTTTTCTACAAAATGATCTCATCGTACAAATGCCGTCATTTTTTATAAGATCACTTAACTGAGTACGCGTGCTTAAATATTGCTTATGATTTTTTTTTGTTTGTTTGTTTGTTTGTTTTTTCCTCGCGTATTTTATTAAGTCACTATCGTATCGTTTCTAAAAATAATAATAATAATAATCGTAACTGGACCACGTTAGAGAAATACTATATAGATTAAATTTGCTCATGCGTATGAAAATATGAAATTGGAGATAAACAACCATAACCTTTTTTAATATACTTCAATTTTAGATTTTTTGTTTATTTGTTTGTTTAAATAGTTTTGTCTAAACATTTTTTGGCACGGATTAATCGCTAATGAATGGCATGAAAGCTAATTCATTGATAATCCTAGGTAATATTTTAAAATATTGATGCTGAAATAGATCGGACATTTTTCACCAAGAACTCTCCTTTTGTGAAAGCCACTTTAAGCCAAGTTAGCGCATCAAAAATATAAATAAATTATAAAATATTTAAAAACAGAAAAGGAAAGGAAAGGAAAGGAAAAAGAAAAGAAAGAAAGGGAAAAAATAATCACTTAAATTATGTATTTTTTTTTTAAATGGTGATAAAAATTCAAATGTCGGCAAGGGGATCTATATTAAAGCTGTACTATGATCAGATTTACATATTTACATATTTATTTTTCTACATACCAACTACTATTAACTAACTCAACTACTATTATCACCAATAAATTTAATTGTCTCATGCGATAGATGTTAGTTATCGTGTGCATGCGTTAGATTAAATTGTTTTTGCTGTAAAATTGATAAAATTTGAATTTTAAATTTCAAAACTCGGGGAAAAAATGGCAAACTTCCATATTCGAATGAAAACATAAACATTTCATCCCAAAGGATGATATTTACACAATAAATATCCAACTAATATACTAATTAAAAGGAAAATGATAAATATTCTATCATAATTTGAAGTCAAATTTGTTTTCAAATGTTTAAATAAAGTGTCTGATATAAGATACTCATATGTTGCAGCGGAATAGATATGTCATCCTTGGCGGGAAAAAAAAAAAAAAAAAAAAATTGCCAAATTATCTGGCGAACACATTAAATTCCTTTAAAAAATCATGGCTATTTTAACAATTTATATTAAGATATTAAAGAATAATATGAAACAATATTTCGTACAATACATATTACGAAAATATAGACCTGTCATGTATATTTTCGTATTACGCTTCTGGTCGCCAAATGCAAAAAACACCAAGGATGACAGATTCTTGAAATTTAAAATTAAAATTTTGTCAATTTGACAGCAAAATAACTCAAAATAACTATACATCAATATGTGGATTGAAACTGGAAAATAATTTGACTTGATTTGTAATATTTGTTTACAAAAAATCCAATGGGCGATTAACATAGGAAATATTTTTCTTGCATCCACGGACGGTCAGTGACGTCACACTTCGCTTGCGTATTGTCACAGGCACCCGAGAGTCTGCGAATGACTGGGTTGATGCCGAAGGCAGCGGGGAGAGGAAGCAAGCTTTTGAGAAATTTCATGTTTTTTTTTTTTTTTTTTTTTTAATTATAAAGCGATATAAAAGAGTTTCCTTTAAATATACTGACCAGCGAAGCAGGCAAAGCCTTTGTTGATTCACTACGTTCATTGATTTCACATTCCGTCATTTTTGACGGGGTTATATACTAGTTTGTATAATAAACATCGAAATACTACATAGGAGACAATAAGAATAATATAAAGGTAAATTAAAATAATTTTCCGTCAAATTATATACAGATATTTACTTATAAAGGATACAGATTATTACAAGTGACGGCCCCCTAGCAGGAATAAAAAGTGAAATAGTACTGTAACTCAAAAAATAATGTTCGGAAGGAGCTGTAAATTTGTAAACCCGTTTTTTTTTTTCTTTTTTTTTTTTTTTTAATGGTCCTTGTTCTATTCGGGCAAATATTAATATAGGTCATATTTCATAATTCTTTCGAATATGAATTTATAATTAATTTTCATAATTCAAAAAACGTTTTTTTTTTTTTTTTTTTTTTTTTTTTTTTAAATTAAAAATATGCACGGAATATATTTGGGTCACTTCATTCTACCGTATTAAAAAAAAAAAAAAAAAAAAAAAAAAAAAAAAAAAAACAAGAATTTAAATATCATAAATATTTGGGAAGATATGAATTAATGTTTGTCACATTCATTTAACATTAGTATCCCCATACTTTGATAGCTTATAACTCTAGGAAAATTTGAGCAAAATACGTAAACTATACCATTTTCCGCGATGATTCGATCCAAAGAATCCAAATAAATTATAAAAAAGGGGGGTTATCATTGAAAGAAAATGAAGTTAATGCGAATTTGAATATGTATACGACCCCCAAATAAAAATCTAACTATACATTTATAAAGTAGACGTTATTATGAATCGATGGGTACCAGTCGCATGTTTCTACGATAATTTTTGGCGAAATTATGTATGTGGGGGGAGGGGAGTTGGCTCTTTTTTTTTTTTTTTTCTGACTACACAAGTTGAACAAACAACTAAATACTTTCCTGCCTGTAATCCGAAAGTTAGATAAATCTAATTTACATCAGAATGTTTATTTTACAGAAAAGTGTATATAGGTTTAAAAAAAAAAAAAAAAAAAACATGGATCGAGATAGCTTTATATGACCATTCAATTTGTAGTGTGAAACTTATTAAGCAGACCAGCAGATAACAGGTATGAAAATACAGTGTCTGAATGCGTGTTACGTTATAATGTTTTGTGAAGCGAAGCTATAAAATCGTCCCAATTGCATACATTTTTTTCCTTAAAAAAACCAAAAACAGACACTGGCTTCATTAGAATTAGAGAGTAGCAACTTTTAAAAAGCAAGAACACAGTAAAAAAAAAAAAAAAAAAACTACAACTGAACGCAACTACGAATCTTTCGTGAGAGTGTCATGAGAAATTTCTCAGCTCATCAGACAAACTAGAAGAATTATCGGTGAGGTATTGTTCATGCTTCCAGCAATGTTAACGGAAGCACTGCCACTGCCAATGATTCTAGCTTAATATCTCTGTCAAATGACATGATTAAAAAATGTTCTATGTCAGTCAATATAAAAGAATAATATAAGAGATAATCGTTAAAAAAAAAATTTGTTTTTGCCTCCTTAATTTTTCGCTGTGGAGATATTACAAATAATTCTGTATTGCAGTGTTTCGTTTGATATTAACAAAAATATAGTGGTAGACCTATTTTTACTTCTGAACTAAATTCATACGACAACTAACGAACCATTTACATCTGTAACGAGTTTAAGACTTTTCATAATGTAGAACAAAAGAAATATACCAGCTTAAGTCCTGATGGATCTCGATCAATGAGTGGTTACATTTCAGGCTTATAAGCATAGTTGCCAACTTAGCACCTTTAGCTTCTGGAAAAATTTAATAGAAATTTTTATTTTATTTAATGAGCGAACTGTAACGGTTTCCACTGATTAAATTAAAAAAAATAAAATTAATATTTTCCGGTTGTCAAAAAGTCCTTAAGTTTGCAAACTATACTTATAAGCGATCAGCTCTGCAGAACCATTAATAATTGTATAAGGTAACACTCGCAAACATCGCAGAGTTGTTAAAATTTTAAACTCATTTTATTTTATTGTCACCACAATTTTAAACCAATACTTTTTAAGATAATATTTTAGTACTAAAATATTTAATTGTGCACTTGAAAACTCTCTTGTTAGCGGTGTTCTTGGGAGTAGAGTCCGGAGCGGGTTGAGAGGTTGACCCGTAACCTAATTACTCACGAAGAGCAAAAAGTATTCTTCAACATACATTATATGAAAAATGTATTAGAATTCTACTTCACGAAATATATTGTTGAATACAGTATGACGCAAACTTTTAGACAATGACGTCATTCTGCTTTAAAATAAAGTTTTATGACGTCAGAATTACAAAATATGTAAACATATGCAAAAACTGTTTTTAAATGCTATAATCAAAAGACAGTCGTTTAATTTGCTATAGTAATAAATTTTTTGATAAAAAATATGCTTGTCGCAAAAGTTTAGACACGATTATGAGTTTCTGTGAATATCTGCTGGCATATGCAAATTTAAAATTGATGATGACACAGATTTTGGGTACTTAAGTTCTGCAAACGATAACGCTTCGTAGTCGACATGCCGCGAGCTGAAGGGAAGAGTGTTTCAGAAATTTTTGATATTATTAATAGATCAAAGAAATCTATTTATCGAGTTTTATCGCGTGTATAAGTATAAACGTCGGACCACTAGTATCACTTTTTTTTTTTTTTTTTTTTTTTTTTTTTTTAAGAAAGCTCGCGCTTACCGATCAATATATTATTTTCTACTGGTGAATTTTTACATTGTCTCACTAGACAGCGTAACAAAGTAACATGATGCCACTGTATATTTAGTAATTTTAGGATGGAAAAATATCGTAATTATATAATAACTAAAAGATTAATGCAGAAATATATGACCTCAAAGCTAGCTTATTAACGAAAATATGAAGAGTTAGAAGAAATTACGAACATTCGCAAAATATAACCCATAATATGCCACAAAAGCATCTTCTGTAGCGGGTTTAAGAGGACCAAAATGCACTAAACAATGTTTCAACATGGTTCACATCCCCATTAGAAAAGAAACGAGCCAAAATATAAGTATGAAAAATGTGTAGCTAATTCTTATGTAATTGAATGCAATGCATGGGGTTTTGCCCCTTCTTATTGACAATACACTCAAAACTTACAGCGTATTTCTTAGCAATATATGAATATCTCCCTATCCTGTTGAATAATCCTGATGTCCCTATCCTGTCATTCTAATGATAAACTGGAGTAACTAATTAAATAAAATAAACACGATTTTGAGCTACGCAATTTTTTTTTCTCTTTTAAGACTTTTGCGACCTATGACGCAGATTCACTTTATTTGAAAATCTATAATTCCTGTAGTGGGCGTTTCCTTCGCGATTTGTATGTTACTTATTTCTTAAGAATATACTTAATATTCAAATTTGTGCAGTCAAATATAATATGGATACCAATATTTTGATTAACCCATTTTATCCCATTGTCCTATTTAAAGGACAGCTGAAAAATAGCATATAGAAATAAGAATTTTCTTGGTGCGAATATTTTGTCAGCTGGAATATATAATGGTATATATAACCTTCTGCCAGCGTGTTATCCGTCTTACCTCCTCCTCCTCCTCCATCTGGAATCTTTGTTTAATCATTACTGGGCGTGGTTTATCTTCTCCTTGCAGTTGAAAATTCTTTCTGGGGAACTCTCATGTAAATAAGAAAGTACAGTACAGCTAAAGAAAAACTTTATACCCAGAAAGCTCTTTTCACTATTGAAGAGAACACTAAAACATATAAGTGCAAATTTTATCCTCTTTCTCCTTATTATCCTCTTTATTCGTACAAGGTGGAAAAGATCTCTAATACAGAATATATATATATATATATATATTCAAATTTTTTTGTATTTAGTTTATTTAGGTTTAATTAATCTTAAAATATATATTTTTTCTCAAATTTGAGCAAAATAAATAAATTGGGATGAAATGGGTTAAGAAGAATATAATTATATTGTATATCCATTTGTAATACAAATGTGAGTATAGAAAATTTTGTTCTGAAATATTGTAACTTGGGAGAATAACGCCCACAGGCAGACCTTACTGTCAAAAAGACTTACTGTCATGTGGTCGTGAAAGTGTTTAGACCATACTTGCCAACATACTAATTAATATTCCGTAGTATTGTTAGCCCCGCCTTCCTTTTCACACCAGTATCCTTTTAGAGTGTTTTTTTTTTTTTTTTTTTTTCTTATTTAATCGTAATTGTATTTGGAGAATATTACTTTAAAAATTTACAGGTGTGAGAAAAAAGGCGGGACAAACAACACTACGGAGTATTAATTAGGATATTGGCAAGTATGGTTTAGGCACAAGGCGGTATCTATGACGTGCAAAGAGGCGTAACCCAGTTCATATCGGTTGGTTGGTTGTAGGATTTAAGGCCGACTGACTCCTGATGTGTCCTAGGCCTAGAGGGGGAATGCCCTGCGTGGGGGTCTTTCTAAGGGGTCCTAGCCCGTATTTACTCAAGTTTCGGAGGAAACCACGGAAAACTCCGAACGGCTAGGTCGATGAGCGCGACCTGGGATCGAACCCGGCACCTCCCATCTACCAGCTTTGAGCGCAGAACCGCTCGGCCGCTGGTGGGCCCCAGTTCATATCGGATGCTTAGTTATAAAGGATATATGATTTGTATTTGTAAATTTTTAATTTTTAATTACGCCTGTTTGTCATGAGAATGACGTTATATGATAACATCCCTATTTAACCGGGTTTTATCCCAGAATTTCATTGTAATAATTGTTAAATAATGGTGATACATTTTTTAACCGTTTTATAAGTAATTTGTAGAAGAAATAAGTTTAATTTTTATATTCTGTTTCAATTTTCGTATATCTTCTCTCAGGACACTCTTTGAAATAGAATATATATATACAGTTACAAAATTAATAATCAAACAGCTAAAAAACTGTTATTGTACTTTAATTAGCATCATAATATGATTTACCAATATATGTAATAATACTTTATAAATATTAACTAGTGTCATGCTTGTTTCGCTATCTTCCACAGCCGGTATATTCACTCCAAAGAGTCCTAATGTAATTATTATCTTTTAATGAATTAGATAATAGATCAAAATGATAATTTCATCGCGGATCGATATATAGTCACCATTAGTTACCTTAATTCGTTTATTACAATACAGAAATTTTTAATACATAAACACCAAAAATATTTGAAAAAATTTTATTAAGTATAATAGAAATTGATGCGAATGGTAGTCACTCAAAATAATTATGCGCCATGTATCTTAAAATATTAGAGAGCAGAACTAGACTAGCTCTCTTTATTGAAATATCAGCCAGGAAAAAAAAAAAAATGTGTACCTCTCCCGTGCTTGTAGATAAGAGCTTTCTAAATCTTTTTGGAAAACGAGAATGAACAGTCCTTGAAAATCTCGGAAGGTTCCTCAGAACAGTTCCGGCAAGGACAGAGTTCCCAACTTTTATATTTTATTCACGAGCATTTTTAGCACCGCCTTTTTTTTGTAACAGAAATTTTGTAGATTATTTTTCGTTAAAATGTGACAACGATTAAATAAGAAAAAAATCATTTTTCAAAATTTCCCTTATGAAAAAGAGGCTAGCTAAAACTGCTCATGAATAAATTATAAAAGTTGGGAACTCTGGGCACGGGGTCAAACAGAGAAAACCAACCGAAAATTCAGAATGAACCGTTTCCGGAACCCTTCCTGAGCTGTGGGCTGCGTTCTGCCGAGAAAATGGGCATTAGCACTTGCCTTTCAGTGGAAGAGATCATTGAACTGTTCGTGTTTCTTACTTCAACACTTCTGCTATGATAAAACACAGATGTCCTTAAGGAATGTGTGAAACATCGAGATTTGCTTTTTTTTTTTTTTTTTTTTTTTTTTTTTTTCTAAGTGCACCTGTAAAACACGTGGCTCAAATTTAACTGGGAATATGTATAATTTATTTTATTTCGTTTTATAGAAGTCTAAAATACATTTTAAACATTTGATATCCAGAATTCAAACAAAGAATAAGGAAATTGATTTTTCAGTACATATTATTATTTAAATTGATAATTAATTTTCTAAATTTCTTTATTAATTTAAAATTTTCTCAGATTTATTTTTAATTTTTGAAGGAAAATGGAAAACAAACGCATGTAACTTTTCTTTTGAAAAATAAATAAGCATGTGCATTAAGATTTATAAACTATAAGATATTATAAACATCACTTTAAACATGATATAAACATAGCATATATTTGAGTATGGAAATGATGCGTCATGAAAACACAGTGTATTTCCTTAAATTCTATCGGTCTATCTGTTTATCTATAGATATGGACACAAACAAAAATATCTGTTCAAAAAGTCTCTCTCTCTTTTTTTTTTTTTTTTTTTACTTGTAATTAAATAAACCGTTAAATCATTTATTTATTTCATTTTATTAATTTATTTTTTAATTTAGCAAGCTAAATACACATATACCTATATATATGAGAGTCTATCAGAGATTTTTACCTTCTGTTTTATTCATATATGAATGCGTTGGATTCGTAAAAAGTTTCGACTTCCGCCGTATTTACACGTTTGAAAATGTCTTAAAGATGATTTGACTATAATAAATAAATAAAGAATAAATAAATAAATCTCCGTCAATCTGTGTGAGTGACAATAAGTTTATGGCAACTCTAGATCAAGATCTAATACACATAAATTAAAAATTTATATATCGTTGCATCTTGACATAAATTTGTGACAATCAAACTCTCTTTTAAATAACGCAACAAGCAACGTTGATATGTTGTGATTGCTGACATTTCCGGAAGATTTTTTTCAGCTTCTAATGTATAAAATTTCATAAAACTTAGTACTTGAAAGCACCCTTATGAAGAACTATGTTGGTCAAATTAGGTATATGTCGGCTAGCAGGTGAGTCATTAAAAATGTAATTTCTCCGTGTACGAAAAGGTTATATCTCAGCTTCTATAGTGTATAAGCATCAAACTTGATATGTGAGAGTGCCATTATTACTGTCAGAGACTGCTTGAAAGCATTCATTTTCTCTTTGATTTGGCATAAAGAAAAAATATATACAAAAATAATGAAATAAAATAAATAAAATAAATAAATATTAAATATAAATTTGAGTGAAAACGTGCAAGGGAAATGGAAAAATGAATTTTTTCCATTTATTAACATTGAAAATTAATTATATTGTCAAAATAATTGACAACAAGTTAAAAAATGTATAAAACTATGGTTCAAAGTAAACGTGCAAACAAAATTTTAATAAATGAATATAGTAACCGTTGCTAAGGAATGCAACAAAGTAACCGTATACTTTTATATAGATCAATAAACATTAAAGAAAAAAAAGTTGCACTAAATTAAGTTTGATTTTATAAAGAATTATTTGTTTATTTATAATCCAAGATTTAAAATCGGCATGATTTTTTTACACTATCAAAATTTAAAATGATAATGACCTTCGTCACATCAAACGGAAAACCTATATTAAATTTAACTTCAACATATAAAACTAAAACGATAGCTTCAACTTTTTCATCAAATAAAATTGAAACATGTTCCGATGCTATAAGATCTGTACTCATCAAATAAACATGAAATGACACGCGTTTCAGAGTATTAAATCTATCATCGTCAGATAAGTGATACATAAAATCGATTATAAAATTATAAAGACATACAATATATCGATAGATAAATTATAACAATACATTTAATCTATATAAATAAAGAGAAGTGTCTGTGTATCTGTGTGTGTGTCTGTGTGTGTGTCTGTGTGTGTGTGTGTGTGTGTGTGTCAGTGTGTGTGTGTGTCTGTATGCGCTCTGGTGCTCACACTATTGATCGCAGAGCTTCCACATTCGGCATATCTGCAGATGCGCACCTCATCGAGATTTTTTCAAATTTCGAATTCGAATTTTTTAAATTAATGTTTTTTCGATTTTAAATATTGCCTTTAATGCTTCATTTTTCATAAATTTACTTCTTTTGCTTCAATCGTCTGCGTATCTTAGCAACGGCTATTACGCAACTTGTTTTTATTTAATTCATTCATTTGAAGGCGAATTTTTTTTTTTTTTTTTTTTTTTTTGTTGTTGTTATATTTATTGAAACTAAAATCGTAATGCAGTAGAAAAAATTAGGTATAATTAGTTTTAAATTCAAAAACGTATTTATAACAGTTATGTTTAATTTTTTATGGTAGAACAATTTCTTATTTTTAATTTTTAAATTAATTCCTTAAAAAAAAAAAAAAAAAAAAAAAAAAAAACTTTTATTTATTATTATTATTTTTTTATTTACAGTATTTATCGGGAAAAGTGGTAGTATACACATAGTAAAAAGGATTAAATTGATTAAAATTTATTTGTTTATATATATATATACTAGCTGACCCGACAAACGTTGTTTTGTCATATAAATTATATCTAGGGAATATTTTGCTAGACAAAAATAACTAACTTATTGTAAGTGTGTAAGGATGTGGTATATAAGTGGAAGATATATGGAGCACTGTGAACGGTGAAGGAATATAAAAATAACAAAATACCAAACATTTATTTTTTGCTACTTATAACAATATTACTAAAAAAACAATATCAATCCCTTAATGCAACAGAGTGTACAATATTTTTTGTTATCCCATCTTTCGCCAATACAAACAAACTGGATGGTTTGCCCATTCGAGAGCAGGCCACGTATAATTGTCCGTGAGAAAAACATGTGCTCAAATCTAAGCCACAGACAGACATCGTTTGGCCCTGAGACTTATTGATAGTCATTGCAAATAGTTTGTCTTTGTTTTTCATATCTTTCAATGTCCTGTTCAACGCCTCAAGCGAATGTTTGTGTGCCATAGTGCATTCATCCCAGATAAGAATTTTACACTGTTTCAGCACTGTGGCCATGGACGATTGTTTTTTTATGTTGCACACTGCGTCTGGGTTATTTTGAATATTTAGTGGCAGTTTAAATAATGAATGAGCTGCTCTGCCTCCATCCAATAAAGTTGCCGCAATGGCAGATGATGCAACAGCCAATGCGATGCCATTATTTGATCGTATTTCGGCGAGAATTAGCGAAATAAGGAATGTTTTGCCAGTTTCACCTGGTGCATCAAAAAAAAAAAAAAAAAAAAAAAAAAGAATCCACATTGTCCTGCCGAAACTGCGAGCATGATGCGGTCGTAAATGGTTCTTTGTTCTTCATTCATTAGTGGGACATTGCGAGCAACAATCGCTGCCATTTCTACAGTATTGTATTGTAGTTCACGATTCAATTCAGTGTTTATTAAATCAGATGTATTTCAATTTGTTGAATGCATACCGAAATGACTGAGTGGTAAGTTGGCAATGATAATGCAAAGATCTTCAATAGCAATCAATGCTTCATTGTACATAGCGTCACTGAATACTATCGTTAGATCGTTGCACCGTGAACGATGATGATGCAATATATCATCAGTCATTGAATCTTTGTGATTATCCCATAATGTCTCTGCTCGGGCCGGGAAACATGTAGTCAACACTATAGCGAATAGTAGACGAATTTGTTTTGCTGTACAGTTCAATCCTGCTTCAGCAAGCATACACTCCCACTGGTTGTCGTCTTCCAGCAAGCCGAGTGCAAGGCCTGCATCTTTATACGTTGTCCATTCACTTTACGTAAATCTTGAAATGACAAAGGGCCGGTGACATTAACCAATAACAGTCGAAGATAAAAGCACTCAGTCTGCCTTGGATTGACTGTAAATACTTGCCCCAAGGTGTTTGATTTGAATAAACCGGGACATGCATCAATCGGCGTGCCTTGCTTGCGGGGCATCCATTTTTTTTGTTGGAGCCCATGTGAAATAGCGTGGTACTTCTGAATAGAGTAATGTCCGTGCAAAAGCCCCAAAAGCATCCGCACGATTACACAATTCAAAAAATTCGGTGAGTGTAGTTTTTGGTGGATTTATAGCACGATCAATCGCTGTCTCGCTCCTGAAATATACGCGCTGGCCATTTTCAAGATGGACGGCTAAATGAAGAACTGCTGGATCCCGTTCATGAGTTGGGAAACCAAAGATACGCCAAACAGCTTCATTGGAGCTGACGTACCGGCCAATTTGGTAAAGTGTTATTTCATCGTTGTTATTCACCGGAGGAGCATTCACATTGGTATTTTCAACTCGAAATACAGCCATATTACTGCCTTTATTCACATACTTGCAAATGTATTTGATGCTCTTCACTGAACTGCAGAACCCAACATTAATATGAGCATTGAATGTTTTGCTCAGCAGAGGCGAATATGGGACCACCCAACGGTTATCAATGTCAATGTCTATGTTGTTGACATTTTTAACAAATGATTGTCCGTCATTATCGGGATTTCTTCGACGATACATTGGATACCCGTCAACATTTGTGATGGTATCGTTAGTGAAATTTTTCGGAAAACTTTTAGTACATTTTCCATCTGCCATGCAAGGCGATGAACGATTCATATTGCCGCATGGGCCATGAATCATGTTTGCTGTAACAATATCAAACAACATTTGATAGTAGACGGATCTGGAATTTCTGCAGAAATTATTCTGTCGATTTCTTCAAGACGTATTTTATCGATTAACCAAACCAAAATGTGGGCATGAGGTAATCCCCGCTTTTGCCATTCAACGGCATACATCCAGCAACGTGTGGGACCGAATACATGTAATTTTGTTATGAAATTTATCAAAGACTTCAATTTTTGTCTGAACACACGTGCTGTAATGTCATGACGATGTATTGCAGTTTGGCCAGGCAATAGTAAAGATGTAATCTCCGACCATTTCGGATTACACGTGAACGTGATAAATAAACACGGTCGTCCATATTCGCGCACGTAAGTCAGAGCATCCTGTATGTATTCCTGCATATGACGTGGTCTGCGTATGTATGATGATGATAGAATGACAGAGTTACCGATTTCAGTGGCGTCGGCGTTGTTGACAATAGCGTGTCGCAGGTGAATGCATTCTTCCGCACGCAGCTTTTGTTGATTAAATCGCAAGTATCTTAATCGTTCGCTCTCTATCTTTACATACAAGTCGACCATGAATTGTTGACAGAGCTCACGACATCGTAGAATAACGTTGTCCTGATCGCGTCTAATCATCAACCGATACGCATAATAATCCTTCGAACTAACATTCTTGTTTGCTTCGGCACCTGTTGCGGGATCTCGTTGCTTAATATTTATGCAATAACCGTCTTGTCCCTTCCAAAACATTAGCGGATATTGGAGAGCGTCATATGAACGGTGTGTATCAGCAATGAACTGTAGATTATTATTTCTTCTACGAATCACGATTTCTCGTGTAGCAGTACGATCGCCAACCATGATTCCAGCAACATTGTCAAGAACAGGTGCATTGGATATACGAATATGCTCTCCAGCAGGTGTTTTATCAGGATTGATGACAATAGCGTGATTATAACTTTGTAATTTGTGCATGTGTGATTTGAATATTTTCAACAATTCATTGTGCTCATTCAACAGAGCGCCCAGGTTGCTCACGATGCGTCTGGCAAAAAGTGAATCGAGGTTATTATAGTCACAACGTGCATCCACACGTGCATCCTCACCGCCCATAAAGTAAATTTATAAAAATTTAGGTGATTCGTTTGGCATTGGTAACAATGAGCCACTTTGTGATAAATTTGGCCTTTTATTTTGAATGTTGAATTGAATTGTTGACCATTGGTTGCATTGTTCTTAACTATTTCTGTTGCTCCGAACGATGTCATCTGGAAACATGAATTAAATGTTCGAATGGACTTTAGGAACAGATTAGAATCTGGATCCGTGCCGATAAGTAAACCGTTCAATGGTTCAGGAGGTGTCTCAATTGCAGGTAATTGCACCTTTCCTGACGAACAACACATCCCGGCTGGCTCATTTTTAAACTTAAGAGCATTACAATGCGGACATTCATTGTCCATAGCACCAATTACCACTTTTGAATGAGCATAATATTGAATATCGGGCTCATACTCGAATGCTAGGCGCAGGAATGAGTTACATGTAAATGATCGATGCACCTGTTGGCGCTATTGGTCGTTTGCTCTGCGTTTGCTAACTGAATAACGGCGCTTGCCTTTGTTCTAATCTTCTTTGTTCATTTCGTTCAGCTCGTGCATCTACTGATTCAGCTCGACGCAATCGCGTCATATTCACACGCACATTAGTATTATCTTGCTGGATTTGGTCTTCTGTTCTTTGGGCTCTTGTATTTCGCATTCTTGCAGATCTACGTGTTTGACGCCCTAAAGAAGCTCGTCTGGGTCTTGCTGGCATTGTACAAAACATAAATTAGAAGATTACAACCCCTGCAAATTAATAATGAATTCACTTGAGAATCACACTGAAATGGTAAAATTACATTGATAATTGTAAACACGTCACTACTACGATCGATGCACAAATAATAATGGCCTAAAAATTCATTCTTCATTTTAACATAAAATAACTCCGTCGGATATTGAAGAATTTTTTAAAAGAATATACCATTTTAATCCTCAGGCTGAAAATATTAACTTTAAAAAAATATTTTAAACACTTCGTAAGATACGGTTAAAAATTCATTTTTCATTTCAACATTAAATAAATTCTGACATCGTGGTGGAACCTCACGCCATCTAGGTGGAAAAGTTGTTGAAAGAGTTGGTTAAAAATTAATTAACAAAGAACTAACTAAGTTACAACTTTCATTAATAGATAAAAACCTATTCGCAGACCTACCGAATGTACATACAAAATTTCATTAAAATAGGTTAAGCCGTTTTGGAGGAGTATGGTAACAAACACTGTGACATGAGAATTTTATATATTAGATATTAATCTACTTTTTATTTTATTTTATTTTATTACATTGGTCGTAATCAAATTGAAATATAGTGTAAATAGCATGGGCTATAAAATACATGGTTCAAAACTAAAATATTTAATAGATGCTGAGACACAGTCATCTTTAAAATCGTAGTCCTTAAATAGTAGCAGATTCAGTTCTTAAATAGTAGCAGATTCAGTTCTTAAATAGTAGCAGATTCCCCCTGCCGTCGATAAATATCCAGATTGAAGTGCCCGGGAAAGATCTTTCTGTAGGCATGGGAAACCTAGACCTGATGCAGTGCGGACCGGAAAAGAGCTGCCGTAGACAGCGGGTACCAAAAGCGAGGTTTGGAGCAATTTCAGTTTCTTTTTTCTTTCTTTCTTTCTTTTTTTTTTTTTTAGTAGTTTTTGTCTATAATGTGGTGTAAAAAAACAAATATTAATTTAATTCTTTCGAAAATTCATTTAAATATAGTGACCAGCGAAGCGGGCGTAGCCTTGCTAGTCTATAATAATTTGATCGAGCTGAAATGCATTTCCATTATTCATTTGTTTATTTTTTTTTCTCCCTCCAGATAAAATTAAAGCGATGCATACTGTATTTATCAGATAAACCTAAAACTATAGATTCAATGTATCATCACCGAATGAAATTGAAATACGTTTCAATATAATATATTTGTCATCATTAGATAAAACTAAATTGAAATGCCTTTCGTTGCTTAAAAACCGTCTTCATCAGATTAAAATAAAAGGAAGAGTGTTTCGAAACATTAAATGCAGCTTCATCATTTAAAGTTAAAACGAACATTGCGTTTTGAAATATTTTTATCACATCAAATTTTATTGTAAACAATGAATTGAATCTATTTTCACTAGATTAAACATGTTTGTTCAGATATTTTTTTGTTTATGATAATAATAATATTAATGTAATTTGTAATCGATAAAATAAATTTCTTTGAATGTAGAATATTAAAAACCTCAAAATTAAATTATATATATATATATTTATTTATTTCTGTCCATTGCCCGACACAAAAACATGAAATAAAATAAAATAAAATTCGAGCTTCAAATCAAAATAGGATTTCAATTTTTATACAAAAGGAAACAAACAACAAAATAATATTCCCCTTCAAACCTATGAAGTTAAAAATTTATTTTCCAGAAAAGGGCTTTATATATCATATTCATATCCCTAATATTTTTCTGTTCAGAACTACTCACCTGCTCCGAACAATTCCACTGTTCTGAGGTTCCGACATTCCCGAGTTGCTCCGGATCATCTACGGGTTGGGCTGTTCACGTGCCTTCCTGTTCCGGAAAAGTTCCTCTGTTCCGACTTGTTCTGCAAACTAGATTGGTTTCTGCCTCATTTTTAAATGAACAGATTTTCTATCGCCGTCTCGCCAATTAAGCGATATTTCTTTTTTTTTTTTTTTTTTCTAGAACTTCGTGGTTAATACTAATAAAGGCTGATTGTCTGGTAACCTTTCTCCCCCGCTTAAAACCAGCATCATGTGAAGCAATCATACGCAAGTGAGAGATACATATTCAGTGTTGGACTGGCGAAAGTGAACATTTCCTTTGGTTTTACGAACAGAATTGTTCCATCCCTACATTGAGGATAACAGTTAATCCTCAACGTTACAAGAACAAAACAAATGTGATTTTTTTTTATATGAAAGACTGTTGTTGAATTAAATTTACCAATAGTATCTATCAGATTATTAATTCTGGTGTGAGTGAGTTTAATGACAAATAAAATGAATAAATATTTTTGAATTTGAAAGTCTGTATGCATTTCTTCATTGTCTAAACTTCATGCTTCGTACCGTCCATAGCTTCCTGCAGGGCCTTATTCACCAACTTCTTAACACTCGGATTAAAACTCGGATCAGTGGTAATCGCTCGATCATACAAAAATCGGTATTCCCCAACAAAAATCCGCGGCAGATCTGTAGAACAGAGGTTCACTGTTGTTTGTTTACATTTTGGCGATATTATCCGTGCGCCAACGAACCAAGAAATTGAATTTATCTTATGGCAACCTTACAAAACGTTTGTTTACGTTCGAAATGAAAGAAATATTAACACAGACGACTATTTAGCGTAATTAAATAAAATTATCGAAGAAATTTCATAAAATGCCGATCGTTAATTAACTTCTTAACTACAATATTTTAATAAATAAGCAAATACTTAACAAAATGCACGTTTTGTCATCGAAGTTTTAAGAGCAAATTAATTTCAACAACAAAATAAATGTAATTAAATAAATGAAAATTCAGAATAAAAATATAACTTTAAAAGTAATTAAAAAAGCATGAAAACTTACAATATATGCAACATGAATTATATTTATTTATTTATTTATTTTTCTTTTTTTTCATATTGAAATTTCTGTTGACTCCATAATACGCAAATCACATATCAAATAGTTCACTTCGCGTTCAGTTAATTCGTAACATTCGAGGATTCTAAAACCGCATTCAAATGAATCGAAACACATCGGTATAAAAATTATGAGAACATACAAATAAAATAAAAAACATATTTTCAAGTTATCAAATGATGCGCTTTCATTTCTCCAGACACATATCGTTTCGAATTTTTCATTAACACTTACATTTCAGCGGAGGGGAAAATTCACTAGTTTTCATAAACTTGACCAACAAGTGATTGAGTGTGGGAGTTTTACGTCGAACTAGTGCTACGTTGTGGGCAATGAGTACGGCAACCAAATATCCCCATTTTCTACAGACAACGTTTACTTTATTCGCATTATTATAATTTTTTAAAAAAATTATAGAAAGTAAACTATTTAATATTCAAATTTTATTTTTAGTGCTTATTAATAAAAAATGAAAAAAAAAAAAAAAAACATGCATAATTAGTTAATTGTAGCAATTTAAAGCTTCTCTGTTTTAAAAGTTCACGGATCCGGCCACTGTAACGACGGAGGATGAATTGGGACATACCCCTAAGGTATATGAACCAACAAAGAAACATGGCTGTATAAAGCTATGAATCTGAAAACGCACGTAACTCGGCTCCGCGGCAATTACTATCGCGCATGTTAAGACCAAAATTTCCCATAATGTAACTCTAGTGCAACGTAAAGTGCGCTCGAAACAAATGAACCAATCAAATATCGACTAATTTCCCATAATTTAGCTCTAGTGCAACGTAAAATATACTCAAAACAATTGAACCAATTAAATATAGCCTAATTACCCATAATGTAGCTCTAGTGCAAAGTAAAATGCACTCAAATCAATAAAAAACAAATGAACCAATCAAATATCGCCTAATTTCCCATAATGTAGCTCTAGTGCAACGTAAAATACACTCAAAACAAATGAACCAATCAAATATCCCCTAATTTCCTGTAATGTAGCTCTAGTGCAACGTAAAATATACTGAAAACAAATGAACCAATTAAATATAGCCTAATTACCCATAATGTAGCTCTAGTGCAATGTAAAATACACTCAAATCAATAAAAAACAAATGAACCAATCAAATCTCTCCATACTGCGTCATAATAGAATTGTTAAGTTATGTTTACAAGGATAGGCAGTTTCTCGCTACGGAAGTTCGCCAAGCAGAAAGTGAACCTCTGTTCTACGGATCAACCAAATCCGCTTTTCACCGGCTACTTTAATTCTCGGATTTGCTGATCCATGGTTTAATCCGAGTGTTAAGAAGTTGGTGAATAAGGCCTTTAGTAAAGGCCTTTCGAATCCGGTGAGTTGTGTGTCAGATGAAGCAACACTTAAAAACCGAAACTACTGCTAGATGGCAGCAAATGCTCACCAACAATATTCTTGCGATTTAAGGATAAATTATATATTTCTATCTAAATATTCAGCTTTTACTTTCAATTTTAAGTTCAAAATTGCACTTTTTTTTTTTTTTTCTGAAAAAATTAAGTGAAAGCGCTTTATCGTAAACATTTTAAATAAATTATTTAATATTTTAAAAATATTGGGTTTAATTTCCTCAAAAAGTGTATAAGAAGACCATATTTTTCTATATAACAGTACTCGTTATCTTACCTCTTAATCTCAAACCTGTATTTATACTGCTAAATTTCAGGGATAGAGAAAGTCGTGTGAGTGACACCTTAGATTATTTATTTTCAATTAATGTCATTATTTTTTAGATTTCTTGATAGAAAACTCATGAAACGTATCAAATAAAATAAATTTTGCTTTTTTTTTTTTATATATATTACTTTTAATTAAAAAACGAAATTTAAATTTAAAATTAAATAAGCAAAATCATGTTAGGTGTGTCTAGCTATTAATTTTTTACTTTCTTCTATATTCAATAGAAGAAAGTATTGGATTTGTAAAAATTTTCGACTTCCGGTTTTCGACGAATTTACACGTTTTTAGAGGTCTAGAGAACGATTTGACTATTTTTAGAAAATGTCTGTCTGTGTGTAAGTGACAAAAATTTTGTGGAAGCTGCATCTCCTGAACTACTGCTCAAAACTGTATATATAAATTTACATGTAGAGGCAACTTGAGCTAAATTGGTGCCCATCAAAATTTGGTGCCAACTGCTCAACAGGTGACGCTGCTATACAGCGATTACCGCAATTTAAGGGGTGATTATATCTCCCGTTCTATTGCGTATAATCAAACAAAACTTGATATGTAAGAATGAAATTATGAGTCATTACGCTGATTCAATTTGTATGCTTATCGGCGAAGAGGTGGCGCTGCTATACAATGATTTCTGCCGTTTAAGGTAAGGCTATATATCAGGAACTACTGCACATAATTGGGCATAAATTTATATGTTGATGCACCTTGGCACAAATTAGTGCCTATCAGCTTTTGGTGCAAGCCACTCAACAGGTGGTGCTTCTAGACAGTGATTTCCAGAATTTAAGGGAAATTTATATCTCAGGTTCTATTGCGTATCATCAAACAAACCTTGATATGTAAAAAGGCCATTATGAGACATTCCGCTGATCCATTTTGTATGCTTATATGCTAAAAGGTGGCGTTGCAGTACTGTAAATTTCATCGACAAATTTCATTTCAATAATTTAACGAACCATTCATATCTGTAACGAGTTTAAGACTCCCCGTAATGTAGAACAAAGGAACGGGGCCTGATTAAGGGGGAAGCTCGCTCTTCTCACATTATTTATACTTACACCGTTATATTTTAACAAATACTTTCCTGCTATAATAAACAGAAAATTTTCATTAAAAATTATTTTAAAAGAATTCTGGTGTCTATTAACGGTGAGTAAATTAGATTGTTTTACACCGTTCATTTTTTATAAAAAATATTTCCTCGTCAAAGCGTGGAATTTCTATGACAAGAAGTAAAAAATAATTGTAAAAATATTCCGGTTAGAGCGAGCTTCCCCCTTAATCAGGCCCTGCAAAGGAAATATACCAGCATAAGCTCTGATGGATCTCGATCAATGAGTGGTTACATTTCAGCCTTATAAGCATAGTTGCTAACTTAGCACCTTTGGCTTCTGGAAAAATTTTATAGAAATATTTATTTTATTTAATGAGCGAACTGTAACGGTTTCCACGGATTAAATAAAATAAATAAATAAATAAATAAAATTTTCCGGTAGTCAAAAAGTGCTTAAGTTTGCAAACTATACTTATAAGTGATCAGCTATGCAGAACCATTAATAATTGTATAAGGTAACACTCGCAAACATCGCAGAGTTGTTAAAAATTTAAACTCATTTTATTTTATTGTCACCACAATTTTAAACCAATACCTTTTAACATAATATTTTAGTACTAAAATATTTAATCATGCACTTGAAAACTCTCTTGTTAGCGGTGCTCTTGGGAGTAGAGTCGGGAGCGCGTTGAGAGGTTGACCCGTAACCTAATTGCTCACGGCGAGCAAAAAGTATTCTTCAACATACATTATATGAAAAATGTATTAGAATGCTACTTCACGAAATATATTGTTGGATACAGTATGACGCAAACTTTTAGACAACGACGTCATTCTGCTTGAAAATAAAGTATTATGACGTCAGAATTACAAAATATGTAAACATATTCAAAAACTGTTTTTAAATGCTATAATCAAAAGACAGTCGTTTAATTTGCTATAATAATAAATTTTTTGATAAAAAATATGCTTGTCGCAAAAGTTTAGACACGATAATGAGTTTCTGTGAATATTTGCTGGCATATGCAAATTTAAAATCGATGATGTCACAGATTTTGAGTACTTAAGTTCTGCAAACGATAACGCTTCGTAGTCCACATGCCGCGAGCTAAAGGAATTCAAATGAATGCAGTTTCAAGGATTTGGCAGTTGAAAGCTGAAGGGAAGAGTGTTTCAGAAATTTTTGATATTATTAATAGATCAAAGAAATCTATTTATCGATCATGTATAAGTATAAACGTCGGACCATTAGTATCACTTTTTTCTTTTTAAGAAAGCTGACGCTTACCGATCAATATATTATTTTCTACTGGTGAATTTTTACATTGTCTCACTAGAGAGCGTAACAAAGTAACATGATGCCACTGAATATTTAGTAATTTTAGGAGGGAGAAATATCGTAATTATATAATAACTAAAAGATTAATGCAGAAATATATGACCTCAAAGCTAGCTTATTAACGAAAATATGAAGAGTTAGAAGAAATTAAGAACATTCGCAAAATATAACTCATAATATGCCACAAAAGCATCTTCTGTAGCGGGTTTAAGAGGACCAAAATGCACTAAACACTGTTTCAACATGCTTCACATCCCCATTAGAAAAGAAACAAGCCAAAATATAAGTATGAAAAATGTGTAGCTAATTCTTATGTAATTGAATGCAATGCATGGGGTTTTGCCCCTTCTTATTGACAATACACTCAAAACTTACAGCGTATTTCTTACAGCAATATTTTAATATCTCCCTATCCTGTCATTCTAATGCATACTTGCCAACATCCTCCTTAATATTCCGTAGTGTTGGTAGTCCCGCCCTTTTTCTCACACCAGCAAATTTGTAGAGTAATATTCTCCAAATGCAATTACGATCAAATAAGACGAAAAGTATTAAAAAATAATGCAGGTGTAAAACAGAAGGCGTGGCTAATGACACTACGGAATATTAATTAGGATGTTGGCAAGTATGCTAATGATAAACTGGAGTAACTAATTAAATAAAATAAACACGATTTTGAGCTACGCAATTTTTTTTCCCCTTTTAAGACTTTTGCGACCTATGACGCAGATTCACTTTATTTGAAAATCTATAATTCCTTCAGTGGGCGTTTCCATCGCGATTTGTATGTTATTATTTCTTAAGAATATACTCAATATTCAAATTTGTGCAGTCAAATATCATATGGATACCAATATTCTGATTAACCCATTTTATCCCATTGTCCTATTTAAAATATAGCTGAAAAATAGCATATAGAAATCAGAATTTTCTTGGTTCGAATATTTTGTCAGCTGGAATATATAATGGTATATATGACCTTCTGCTAGCGTGTTATCCGTCTTACCTCCTCCCCTTCCTCCATCTGGAATCTTTGTTTAATCATTACTGGGCGTGGTTTATCTTCTCCTTGCAGTTGAAAATTCTTTCTGGAGAACTATCATGTAAATAAGAAAGTACAGTACAGCTAAAGAAAAACTTTATACCCAGAAAGCGCTTTTCACTATTGAAGAGAACACTAAAACATATAAGTGCAAATTTTATCCTCTTTATTTCAATGTCCTGCGTACAAAGTGGATAAGATCTCTCTCTCTCTCTCTCCCTCTCTCTCTCTCTCTCTCTCTCTCTCTCTCTCTCTCTCTGTATATATATATATATATATATATATATATTTATCAAATTTTGTTGTATTTAGTTTATTTAGATTTAATTAACCTTAAAAATATAATTTTTCTCAAATTTGAGCAAAATAAATAAAATGGGATAAAATGGGTTAAGAAGAATATAATTATATTGTATATCCATTTGTAATACAAATGTGAGCATAGAAAATTTTGTTCTGAAATATTGTAACTTGGGAGAATAACGCCCACAGGCGGACCTTACTGTCAAAAAGACAAAAGCATGCGGTCGTGAAAGTGTTTAGACACAAGGTGGTATCTATGACGTGCAAAGAGGCGTAACCCAGTTCATATCGGATGCTTATTTATAAAGGATATATGATTTGTATTTGTAAATTTGTAATTTTTAATTACGCCTGTTTGTCATGAGAATGACGTTATATGATAACATCCCTATTTAACCGGGTTTTTATCGCAGAATTTCATTGTAATATTTGTTAAATAATGGTGATACATTTTTTAACCATTTTATAAGTAATTTGTAGAAAAAATAAGTTTAATTATTATATTTTGTTTCAATTTTCGTATATCTTCTCTCAGGACACTCTTTGAAATAGAATATATATATACAGTTACAAAATTAATAATCAAACAGCTAAACAACTGTTATTGTACTTTAATTAGCATCATAATAAGAATTACCAATATATGTAATAATACTTTATAAATATTAACCAGTGTCATGCTTGTTTCGCTATCTTCCACAGCCGGTACATTCACTCCAAAGAGTCCTAATGTAACTATTATCTTTTAATGAATTAGATAATAGATCAAAATGATAATTTCATCGCGGATCGATATATAGTCAACGTTAGTTACCTTAATTCGTTTATTACAATACAGAAATTTTTAATACATAAACACCAAAAATATTTGAAAGAATTTTATTAAGTATAATAGAAATTAATGCGATAGGTTTTCAGGGAAATTAATTAATTTTCATGTATCTTGAAATATTAGAGAGCAGACCTAGACTAGCTCTCTTTATTGAAATATCAGCCAGGAAAAAAAATATGTACCTCTCCCGTGCTTGTAGATATGAGCATTCCCAATCTTTTTGGAAAACGAGAATGAACAGTTCTTGAAAATCTCGGATGGTTCCTCAGAACAGTTCCGGCAAGGACAGAGTTCCCAACTTTTATATTTTATTCACGAGCATTTTTAGCCCCGCCTTCTTTTTGTAACAGATATTTTGTAGATTATTTCTCTTAAAAATGTGACAACGATTAAATAAGAAGAAAAATCATTTTTCAAAATTTCCCTTATCCCTTTGCGGCGCAAGACAATTTGAAACATTTAAATTATACTGCCACCGGAATTCATGAACTAAATTAAACTAAAAGAAATTTTAAGGTTTAAAAAACCGGGTTTTTCTGATATGTTATAAACGTGAATTTTTGCTAAAATATTTCCGGGATGAATTTTTGCAGCTGGATCTTAAATTTTGCGTCCTCGTGGCGAGGGCACCGCGCGTTAAGGGGTTATGAAAAAGAGGCTAGCTAAAAATGCTCATGAATAAATTATAAAAGTTGGGAACTCTGGGCACGGGGTCAAATAGAGAAAACCAACCGAAAATTCAGAATGAACCGTTTCCGGAACCCTTCCTGAGCTGTTGGCTGCATTCTCAAAGAACTTATATTCTTTGGCGTTCTGCCGTGAAAATGGGCATTAGCATTTGCCTTTCAGTGGAAGAGATCATTGAACTGTTCGTGTTCCTTACTTCAACACTTCAGCTATGATAAAACACAGATGTCCTTAAGGAATGTGTGAAACATCGAGATTTTTTTTTTTTTTTTTTTTTTTTTTTTTTTTTTTTCCTAAGTGCACCTGTAAAACACGTGGCTCAAATTTAACTGGGAATATGTATAATTTATTTTATTTCGTTTTATAGAAGTCTAAAATACATTTTAAACATGTGATATCCAGAATTCAAACAAAGAATAAGGAAATTGATTTTTCAGTATATATTGTTATTTAAAATGATAACTAATTTTCTAAATTTCTTTATTAATTTAACATTTAGTAAGCTACCTTAATCATAACACTGTACAATTTATGGGATCCTGATTTGCATATTCTTGTTTACGCATTCGTGCAGCACCCTTTATCGACGGGAAATGTAACTAAATCTCCCCTCCCCCCCCTTCAAAAAAAAAAAGTAATTTTTACGCAAACCCAGCGTTAAAGTCTACAATTCCTTCAATTTTTATGTTTTAAAATGTCTACAGAGTTATGGGGCACCCGTTATACAGAAACACACACACACACACACACACACACACACACACACACACACACACACACATATATATATATATATATATTTATATATATAATATTTATATATGTGCGTATGTGTGTTGAATAGGGATTTATTAATAATATCCTAATTTAAAATAAGCTTTTTAATCAAAGCTATGCATGGGATATATTTGGGTTATTTCATCCTAAACCATTTCAATTTATGACAGATATGTGTCGTAGTTTGGCGCTTTCATTTTCCATTAGCTTCCTCAGTTTTCGATATCTTATAACTATATAAAAATTTGGAAGATATATACAAACTAAAATATTTTCTGTGACGATTTGATACAAATAATATTATTAAAAAAAAAAAAAAAAAGTTAAAAATGGGTGTTGCCATTTAAAAAATGAAATTGGCGCAAATTTGAATATGTAAACTTACCACTAAGCAAAATGCACCGAAGTTAACTCATAATTCTTTTCATAATGCTTATATCACATATCGAGTTTGGATCACTGTTATACTAAATAAATTAATATATTTAATTCACTTCCACGGTAATGTTTTATCATACCAAAGCCGCATGTCGCTGTTACGGAATACCAAAAGTTCATAGACAACATTATATGTAACTTTTCAACTTAATGTAAATTTTTAAGAAATTATGTGCTTTATTTCGTGATCTACAGATCCAACAAAATTGTGGTCACTCGAAAGCAGACCGTCAGATAGTCGGCCAGACATTTTCTAAAAATGTTGAATCGTTTAAATTCATCGAGCACCGGAAGTCAAAATTATTTACGAAATCAAAACATTCTTCTTTTATTTAGAATAAATTGAAAATTTACTCTTTTCCTCTTTTAAGTTCTTATTTTTATAACTTTTCTTTATGAAGAAATAATTCAAATAAATCATAAATAACGCTAAGCTAAAGAAAATGGAAGAGATTCAACATAAATATGTGTTATATGTGATGCATGAGCAAACGTGGCTTCTGTGAGGCTACATATCTTTCTTTAGATCGTCTAAAAATGATCGATTTGGTTGCATTGTCATATCATCTATTATTTATAATGCAACAGAAAGTATTTATATTTAAGTAATATTTCCGATTTATAATACTTGTTGTAATTTATCTGAAAATAAGTAATATTTTAATCAAAAGAAATGAAAAATAATTATAATAAATTATTTTCCATGTGTTAATTACAAAAATGCTTGATTTTATTTTAGTAGAGAGCTGTTATTATTGTTTAAAAAATCCCATTCATTATTAATATTATTATTTAAAATCATAGCTTGTATGTCTTGAATTATTCTGTATTTCAGAGCCAAATACTTGTTTCAAATTGAAACATTTTTTAAAATGAAAATAATCTTCGCTATCATTAGATTTATGGCTGGATTTAAGATTTAATCTGTTCTAAAATATACTGCATTTTTTGCAAGGAAAATTTGCTTTTAACAAGGGCGAAAATCGACCATTAAGAAGATTCTAAACTGATCATACCGGTTTGTAGAATGAACACTGTAATATCCCGTTAGTAGTCGCTAGTTGGTCGATTTGCCGCCCATCCTTCAGTTTTGCCAGATTTTTTTATTCAATAGCCACCAAAAATTTTTAGAAGTGGCATTTGATATACATAAAACGCGAATAAAATCGAAGAAACGTTGATCACATCACTTTTTAAAATTATTGGTGCGAGTTAAATAAAAAGTGCGCAATCTGTAATAGGTGGCGCTGTCTATAGTGACTACTAACGGGTTAACTGTACAAAGCTTTTACTGACAAAATCAGTTGGCATAATAACGCTGAAGTGTTTTTTTTTTAAACCGGTTTATTTTCGATCATGTTAAAATCAATCAGAATTTTTCGTGTAATATCTATAGAATGTATATCAGTCCTCACTGCGTTTCTAATTTTTTAAGCGTTTTTATTTGCTATATTGCCACTACTGATTTCAGAAAGAATGTTTTCTAAAGGTTTTAGTGCTCGAACTATTATCAGTTTTGAAAAAGCAGTGACAATATAATAAAACGCACGTTAAATTTGAAAACACAAGCAGCAATGGTTATTATTGAAGATACAAACCTAACTTTATTAAAACCAGTAGCAACTACAACGTCAGAAGCGCCAAAGAAAAATATTTGAGAAGCATACAGCTGTTTCGGTAGCCTATATCGTATCGTCTTCAGTCCATAAAGAAGTCAAAGAGAAGTGCTCATATATAAAGGAAAGAAACAGGATTCTGCTCAACCAATAGAATTACGTGGAAGGGGGGGGGGTAGCCAATAAGAATTTTAGAAAAATTTCTAACAGTCAGACAAACAGGGTACAGCAAAATCACAATTAACAATATTTTTTTATGCTTTTATAAATATAAAAATCTTCAAAGAAATCAAGTTCATGAATGGATTTAGGCCTGCAAATTATTTTAGCTGAATCAAATTTTAAATTATGATTTTCCAGCCTATTTATTGGTTTCTTGTTTGCGGACGTAATTAATATGATCTTTTAGACGAAATTTAAGACTGCGTTTAGTTTGGCCAATGTATTAACCACACTGATAGGAAATATTTTAAATGCATCAAGAATTATGCATATCTATAGGATCTTTTAACTGAGAAAAAGTGAGTTTATTGGACGACGAAAATATTATTTCAAAATCATATTGTTTCAGAATTTTAGCTATCGCTTGACTGGATTTAGGAAAATAGGGTAAAACAATACTGATATTAGAAGAGCTTTGGATAGCTTTGTCTATAATGGAAGGGTCATAACCTCTATCAATTGCAATGGCTTTCGTATATTTGATTTCAGAGTTTAATAAAACAGGATTAGAACAAGTAATAAGGGCAAGGTTAACAAAAGTATAGAAAGCAGCTATATTTTTGTTAGGTAGATGATATGAACGCGCATGGGGAGGGGGGGAGGTAGAGAGACTGCAAAATATTTGAGACAGACGGTGGTTGAAAATCCATCTACAGTGCGAGAGACGAGGATACTCTATTCTTTTATTAACCATGCCCTTAATATTTATTCTAATCATGTTTTATTAAACTCTGAAATCAAATATATGAAAGCCATTGCAATTGATGGAGGTTATGACCCTTCCATTATAGGCAAAGCTATCAAAAAATTACAACTCCCTCATACTTCGTCTACTAAATCCGTCTCTTCTAATATCAGTATTGTTTTACCCTATTTTTCTAAATCCAGTCAAGCTATAGCTAAAATTCTCAAACAACGTGATTTTAAAATAATATTTTCGTCTTCCAATAAACTCATCTTTTATCAGATAAAAGGTCCTATAGATATGCATAGTTTTTGTGGCATTTATTGTATTTCCTGTCAGAGTAGTTTATCATACATTGGCCAAACTAAACGTAGTCTTAAATTTCGTCTAAAAGAACATATTAATTACGTCCGCAAAAAAGAAACCAATAAATCGGCTATTTCTAATCATTGCTGGGAGGAAAATCATAATTTTAAATTTGATTCAGCTAAAATAATTTACAGGCCTAAATCCATTCATGAACTTGATTTTTTTTTTTAACCTTTTTTATTTAATAAAAGTCTTAAAAATATTGTTAATTGTGATTTTGCTGTACCCTGTTTGTCTGATTGTTGGAAATTTTACATTCGGTCTACATTTTCTTAATTTTTCTATACTTTTCACAACTAGTGTTTCTAAAATTCTTATTGACCACTTCACCTACCTTCCACGTAATTCTATTGGTTGAGCAGAATCCTGTTCCTTCTCTATATATATGAGCACTTCTCTTTGACTTCTTTATGCACTGAAGACGGTACGTTAACGGCTACCGAAACAGTTGTATGCTTCCCAAATATTTTTCTTTGGCGTTTCTGACGTTGTAGTTTCTACTGGTTTTAATAATCTAGCGCCATGTCTCCTTTTAGTACAAGCCTAACTGTTCAAAAATACTTCTTCAATCGCATTAAATAATTTTCAGAAGTCTCTAATTTTCGTTAACTATGTGGTATGTGTCCTTAACATTTAGGACTGGATTCGTAGTGTTAAGATGCAGTGATCTCACTCGTAAATTTTCAAATTAATTACACAGTTGCCAAAATGTCTCTCTTCTTCCCTTTTTAATCACTATTTTTTCCTCATTTTCCCCACTTATCTGCTATCAAATCAAGTTCTATTAAAATTAACCACCTTATGGAAGAACACTGTACGTTCAAGAAACTTATTTCATTCCGTTAATAATTAATTATTTTAAAAATCTTTATATTTACATTTTTTTCTTCAAAATTTTGAGAGATAAAGACAATTTAAATGAATAGCAGAGCTGCCAACCTAATCCGGCAAATTGTTAGTACCTCCCCTTTTTCTACACCACTTTATTTTTAGAGTATTTTTCTTCTTAATTCATCGTAGATACATTTGAACAGAATTATTCAAAAAATTAAGTAGCGCAGAAAAAGGGGCGGTACTAACAATTTGCCGTGTTATGTTGACAGCTCTGGAATTATAAAAATGTAGAGGACGACCATCGCCCCCCCCCTCCTTGCCTATATCTGCAGGTGTAAATGTATATAAATAACCAAACATTTCTGACGCTATAGCCAGCCGAGTGACATGAATAAACCGAGATTAATTTAACAGAAAGTAAAATCTGTCTATGTTACTGACTTAATGATAAAGTAAAATATATATTTATTATAAAGCATAAAAGAGTGCGATTACTTCATTTAGTAATGCTAAAATATACTTAACCTCGCATATTTTCCCGAGAAAGAACCATTTTTATGTTTAAATGTTTAAGGTAATTTGAATTCATATTATATTTATTAAAATCAAAATTGTATATAATGAATATAATGTATGTATTCATTTGTTAAATATCTAGCACTTTCTACAAATAATATAAAAATTATTAACTTAAATTTGTGATTTTATTTATCTCTTTTCTATTCAAAATGGGAAAAAAAAAAAAAAAAAAAAAAAAAAAAAAACGATTAAATTTGAGGTAATTGCGACATTATAACCGAGGTCATACGACGTTATACTCAAATTATGTTCTATTGAAGTTGGTGAATAATTGAACTGGACATATATTGTTACTTCATAAGAGAAAGCTTATTCTTGATAACTTTGATCTTTTATAAAAATCATTTCTCGAGAAAAAATATAATTTTTGTTTAATAATTCATCAAAAATGAGAATGATGTTTTACAGAAACGGTCTTTTATTTCTTTCTCAGAAATACAAAGAAATAAGCAGTCAAAATAAACTAGGTAATATATATGGGTATTTACAAAAATTAGAATATTATTACAGGATTTTCCAAACTAAAGTGATAAGTAAACATCGCAATTGGTATTTTTTATGAGGAATTTTCCAGGAACTTAAAAGTGTTTTAATTGCACATTAATTAAAAACATAAATAGCAATACAAGTTAAGTTTAAAAAAAATAATAATAATAATATTTTCAATCTTTTTAACGTCATATGATTTTCGTACTCAGGTTTAAAATTTTGTACTGAATTTCCATTAGAATAATCATTAAATTTCAAAAGATATACGTGTTCTACAGCGTTAGTTCTTTAAACACACTTTCAATTTCAATAATTAAATTATGTCTTAATACATTATTGTCATTCAGTTATTCATTACCTTTGGTCCTTTTCAATTCTTTCGCTTTCCCACCTGTAATAATTTGCGCTTGTACTAGACTTTGTAATTAGCCCTTTGCCGGCCGTAACGCCCTAAAGCGTTGTAAACAGTGTTGCCAAATTTATATACTATTATTCAACTTCCACCAATCATTTTGAGTATTGATATTTCATATAGTTAAGGGAAAAATAATGTTTGAAATGATTAGGTAATCGCTACCAATAAAATTTAGTTGTGGATATTAAATAAAAAAGTCCCTATTTTTAGTAACACTAAGCAGAGGATTGAAATTAACTCCTTATCTGCCGAGGGAAACTTATGAGACTCGCTTCGCAATTTCACCGTTTTCCAAACAAGCGCTGGTAGTTATGCTTTCACTGTTTCAGAAATGTTCAGATTCCTCCCATACCCCTCTTCTCTGAAACAAGTAAATCCATCGAAAACACAATCAAGATCACATTCAAGGTCATTTTATGGCATTCCAATATCGTGGGACTAGTTTCATTGGTAGTAGCGCAATACAATGGAAAAGCGTAAATGTACGACCAAGGCAGTTAACGCATCGGCTTAGCGAGACGCATATATGCGTTTGGGGATGTTAAGAGATTAAATCGAACAGGTAAAGGGTTAAGTTTAAAAGGATTCCTACAAGGAACATGTGCGTCCGTTTCATTCCTTTTTTGAGCATATAATTCCTGAAAGAGTTTGAGAGTGAAATCTGTTCCTGTAATTTGTTTTGACATTTCCCCTGAACACTCTGTAAGCGAATTCATTATAAAATGTAAAAAATTGTACGCATTTAGAAAATGGCAGCGCAAAGAAATCTGAGTCCAATTTTATAAGATTAGTATACATTTTTCGACCATTGGTATATGGTATCTACCATGGTAATATTTCCTTTCCAGTGCTTATGAATATAGACGATTTATGGTATACTAAACTCTCATTTATGGCTAACTCTCTTCACTCCAAATCAATAATTTTATGTATAGTTTCTTAAGCAATAGTTTAACAGAAAAAACTCTGAAACACTTTATATTAAAATAATAATAATAATAATAATAATAATAATAATAATAATAATAATGCATCATAAAAATACTTACCTATACTGATCAAGCCCTTATAATATATCCTCGGATAAAAGAAAAGAAGAAATTATTAAGAATGATAATAGTAATTTAATTATTTTAATTGCTTGTTCCGTAAATGGACATTTTGAATCGCGCAGCGCGAAAAATTTGATGGCCAAAACATGTCAAAACAACGCTATCTCACGATCTTGAGCGAAAATAAAAGCAGTTGTAGAGGTGTAAATTTGCCTCTCTTTCATACGTATTGAAAATTTGAGCGTTGTGTTGTCTGTTAAAAAAATAATAAGCCAATGGGCATAAAGGTTAATGCGCAGTTTTTACCAAGTTCGATTCGAAATTAACCTGTTTCGTGAGGTACACTGCCTTTCTATGTTATTCAGTAAGATTACATAACTTTATATATTCAGTAAACAAATCCGTATCCTATTCTTAAAAGAATTAAAATGGACGCATCAGATTTTCAGTCTTAAAACACAATCATATCTCTCTCATATTAAGGAAAAAACTTTCCTCATTATTGTGTTTCCATAAAAAAAGGGAAATTTTTCCCCGTAGTGGGAACGCAGATTCTCGATGAATAAATAAAATTGAATGAACTGTAAATATTTCTAAAAATTTCTGGTATGAAATCTCCGTCGGAGATAGGGGGGAAATACTTATAAATTATTTTAGTCCAGATTAATATCCAGTAATAGTCGACTTGCAATAATACATCTAAGAAAATTTCAGAAAGTTGTAGGGTAACCGAAAATTTTATTTAAAAATATTATTCGAGTAATATAAAACTTCGGAAGGTATTAGGTATTATAAACGCTGGTTAGACTATTTCACGGATTCATTCATTTCCTTCTAAAAACAACAACAAACAAACAAAAAAAAAAAAAAAAAAAAAAACCTGGTATTTAGTTGGAGACTGCCAAATATATGCCGTTTAAAGAGATAAAAGTTGTAAACGTTGTTTATGTCATGGAGACTTGCAGCAGTACAACTGTGCTAGAAGGTTCTAACACATTAACAGATTTATTTATCCTATAATGTAAGATAGTGGTCAGTTCTATAGATAAGGCTATTTTTGGTGTGAGTAGTTAACTGAACCATCATAATGTGATCCATCATGTGTAATCCATCCACAAATCCTCATAACTGGATTAAACACGAACAAGACTCGCAGAAACTGAATGCTTTCGACGCGTTGTCAGTATTAAGGAATTATGATTCCTTAATTTTGTGGAAACTTTGTGGCCTTTGTGTGTACCGATTTGGCTACCTTGCGAATCTGCCGTTTTTGCATTCATAACGGAAAATCTCTCAAACTTAATTTTGCAACAAAAGGATGCACACCCGCACTGGGCTGCAGAAATTCGTCGTTTCCTTAACACTGAGCTACCTCGCTGTTTTATCGGTCACAGTAAACCAAATAACTTAAATTTATACGCAGCTCACTGGAAATGAAATATTCCCGTGCGATTTCTTTCATTGTGATTTGTAATAGATATAGAATATTTTTTGCGACCATTACTCATAAATTTATCTAAACTTAAACAACGGATTTCTGATGCTATACAATTAATTACTATTGTTAATTTACAACGTCTTTCAGAGGAATCTAACTACCATTCTAACATTATATGTGTAATTAAGTTATATCGGACGCTTGAATATATACATATATATGTAGGTGCCAAGCAGTGTTGACAGATCTGGCGGATTATTTATTCAATTTTCACCAATAATTTTTAGAAGTGATATTTGATACACATAATAGACTATCAATCTTCGAAGTGATTAGACAAACGTTACAATCAAAATTTATTGGTGATTATTGAATAAAAAATCCGACAGATCGGGCTACTCTGGTGCAAAGTCCACTGTTTTGGCGGGACAATTGAAACCGAAAAATTATTTTTGCTGTTTCTGGTAATATTGTTCGTCGAAAAAATATATAACATATTCCATTTAAAAATACTGGTGTAAATTCTGATTTAAAATTTTAAAAAAATCGCAGCTCTGTATACATACAGCATAGGTGCCATGTCTCCCGTTTTTCAAGGGAGACTTCAGACCGGAAAATTCTTATTGCTGTTTTCGTTAAGCTTTGGAGCTTTGGATGGAATGAGTTGGAGGCACCTGTGACTGAGTCACGCATCCTCCAGTACATAAGAGTGGAATCTAACGGAGTAAAATTCTGAAGAAGGCTGGAGAACCAGCCAGTGAGGAAAGAGAAAAAATAAACATTCCTGGTAAATAAGTTAAGAAAGTAAGCTCAAGGAGAAGAATCACCGAGGGCTTGCAATAAGATTAAAATCTTAGTAGCACGATCTTCTGTGCTTTTTATTAAATTAAGGGCGTTTTTAAGTTTGATTACTAGATATGATAAGTTTGGAATATTTAGTTCAGTGTTAATTTCATTAATAATTTGGCTTAATTCTGAAAAATGAGAAGTTTGAGCTATTTGGGATCTGCTAATTTCGGATTGGTCGGGGGGAGTGGCTAAGTATTGGGCTTTGGAAATTTCGGATTGGTTAGTGGGAGCAATTTGGCTAGCGTAGCTTATTTTAGAGTTCACAGGGCGAGTAATGAATGTTTTAGTTTTATTTTCGGGAAAAATGGGGCAACCTCGGAAGAGAGCTAGGTGATTTCCACCGCAGTTACAGCACTTCGGATTTTCAACCTTTTTATTTCCCAAAGGGCACTCTTTAGAATCGTGTTCTTCTGAACATTTAACGCACTTTGGTTTCATATGGCAGTTTTTTGCTGTATGAAATAGCTGTTGGCATCTGAAGCACTGTAAAGTACGTGTGGGGGTTTTGTAGCTCTCCACGACGATGCGGAAATATAGGAATTTTTCTAATTGGAAAATTTCTTTACTTTTATCGTTTTTGGGAAGTTGAATTTGAAATAGGGGCAGTTTTTCTTTGGTTTTGAAACTAGTGAATTGAGAAATTTTAATGACATCGAATTTAAGGGATGTAAGGGCATCTTCGATGTCAAGAATACTAGTGTCAAGGGGAAGCCCTCGGATGACTGCCTTGAGAGGTGGGACTTTCCTATCACCCATGGTGTAGAATTGAACTTTCATTTCATTAAGTGCAAAGATGATTTGGTCATGCATTTCATCAGTTTCAGGAAAAATTTTAAGATAGTGACCTGCAGGGGTGGCAATGAATTTACAATTATGGGGGGGTTTGCTTATATTTTTTAGGAGTTGGGTTTTATTTCCACAACGAACAGTAATAAATCTTCCTTTTGGAAGAGGATTCTTTCTTTGAGATTTTTCAGTTTTAGATCCAGAGGGGGGTTGGGGGATGGAATCATCTAAAAGCATTTTTTCCTCAAGTAGATCAAATTTGTTTGTAGTAGGAATAAGAATTTCGGTTTTAGGATTTTTTATCGGATCAGAATTTTGGGTTAGTTTTCATTTTGAACCAGGAATGGTAGTTTCAGAATTAGTAGGGAGGGGCTCAGAGAAATTTACATCAAAGGAAACAGAATTTATATTACTTTCCCCATCAGGCTGGTCCTCCATGACGTCATCCGTCCTGGTCCAATCACTGGATTCAATGGTCCCATATCCAGGGCGGAAGTCAGGAAAATTAGGATATCTTGTGTGAATTTCGGAAATAGTAAAGGACTCCAAGGGTCCTTCTTTCGTAATATTTCCACTTTCGTCAATTAGTTTGAAATTGGTTTTGATGATTTTACTGTATAACTCATCTTCCAGTTGGTTGATGTCAGAAGGGCGTATGAGGTCGAAATTTTCATTTTCAATTGTCTCGATGACGAGTCTGCAAATATTTCTGTGATACTCCTCTAAAGGCTTGCCCGCAGACTCCATGGTGGATTAGTGTACCTCGAGAAAACAGCCCTGAAAAGGGCTTCTAAGTACATTAAGTGAGATTTCAGAATTAAGGTAATAACAAATATTATCATCTAGGTCCGCCAGATGGCGACACTTGGCAGCTCAGAGAAAGTGCGACTGTACCCTACAAGAGCAACAATCGTCGGTCCAGTCAGTGTTCCGTGTTCCTGTTTTCGTTAATATTAATCGTCGAAAATATATATAACACATTCCGTTTAAAAATTCTGGTGTAAATTCTGATTTAAAAGTTAAAAATGTTGGCAGCTCGGACATAGTATAACTAAACATATTTCTCCTCTGTATTAATTTAATATATACTTAAAAAAAATTAAAATTAATTAATTTATTTATTTTAAATATTGCATTTAGAAATTTTAATGATGTATTTTGAGTAACCCTGTATAAAATTTTCAGCAATACGTTTGTAGTAACGGAGTATCAAAATTCTTGTAGAAAGAATCTGATTCCAACGTATGAAGCGTTACCATAAAACAAATAAATAAATAAATAATTCTATGGGAGTTGCTGCTTACTTAATGAAAAGTGCATTTTTTTTTTTTTTTTTTTAATCTGTACTTTATAAGCATTCTTATGAAAATAATAATAATAATAATAATAATAAATAAATAAAAACTAAATCCACATAATCGCAATCTAATGAATAATAAAGGGGAAAATAACCGTAAGTTATTTATAATACATGGCTCCTATGAATCATCTGACCTTGCTTTAAGCTGTCCAAAAAATGATCGATATAGATGAATTGCCTTTCATATTTTAGTTGCTTTATGAACGAATGTTTTCATATTTTCAATGATAATTCTGTTTATATAACAATAATTATTGCATTTTTTCCCCACTAAATTTTATTTAACAAGGCGTCCATTAATAAACTAATGATATTTTAAATATTTGTACTTTTCCTTTCAGATAAAATAATTTGACAAGCATCTAATTTTTCAAAATCTTTTTTAATAAAGATATTAATATTTTCAATAGCTGCCAAGTATTACAGTTTTCGGATACTAGCATTTTCATAGAAATTATCAGCGAATTCAGTCATCGAAAAATGTTTTAAAATCTCATGAAATATATATATATATATATATATATATATACATATATATTTCATGGGTGGGGTGGGGGAGGACATTAATTAATCATTAAAAAAAGAGAGTTCCACTTTAAGAAATGTTCCTTAAAAAGGTATTTTTATTCGACATTCTTTTATTAGATTATGAAAAGAGAAAGCTATTTTTTAATCATTGGAAATTTAGTTACATTTAATTAATTAACAGTATTTTAGATAACAAATCAGTTTGATTGTTATTGAGAATTAAACATAGAAATTGCGAAAACTTTGCCCCGATTCAGTCAAAAGTAATTAATTTTTTGTTATTCTTCATTGAAGACAAAACGTGTTAAATGAAAAATGGGACTCTGAGGCAATCTTCGAATCTGATCATAAAAGTTTAGATGAATCTTAAATCTCAAATTACGGAGTTTCCAACATTTTAATTTATTTCAGGGCATTTTTAGTCCCGCCTTTTTTAAAACTATATATATATATACATACTTGCCAACATACTAATTATTATTCCGTAGTATTGTTAGCCCCACCTTCTTTTTCACACCAGTATCTTTTTAGAGTATTTTTCTTTTTATTTAATCGTGACTGAATTTGGAGAATATTACTCTAAACATTTACTGGTGTGTAAAAAAGGGCGGGACTAACATTACTACGGAATATTAATTAGGATGTTGGCAAGTATGTATATATATATATACATTTTTTTTTTTTTTTTTTAAGAGTGAATGTCCTTACTTTATAGTAGTTATACATTGAAGAAAATTTTTCTATATATAAAGTGGTGCGAAATAAAGGTGGAGCTAAAAATTCTCAGGAATAAATTAAAATGTTTTGCAACCATGCATTATTTAGTACCTCGTACAGCCACTAATATCCATTAGACATCTAAATTACATCCAAATGATCCATAGAAGGTTCATAATATCTAAAAAATATCAATTAAAAACCTGGATATCCTGTACTAATTACAGATATCTATTAGATGTTTAAATATAGACGAAATTTAGAAGTGTCTTTTTCGATGTCTAATAGATGTAACATGTTAGATCAAAATATGAGTTTGATATTTTCAATATTTGTTAGATCTAATATGTCTAATTATTGTATATTTGGAGATTTATCGGATATGTAACAGGCATCTAATGCATGCAAAAAAAAAGTGATATTTATCGTGCTGTACGTTATTTATAGAAGTTTAATGGATCATTTTAAAAACTTTTATACGTGTTCATAGATGTCTTATGAATGTAAGTGGCTGTCTGGGACGGTATTATATTCTTCAAAAGGAAAAGTAAATAAATAAATAAATAAATGAATGAATAAATAATAATTATAATTATAAACAGCTTCGCAAATGAACAATCGTACAAAGTATTTTTCGATTCAACGAATTGTTTAAGAAACAGCGTATAAGATGACGAATTGTGTCAGATAAGTTCAAAATTATTATTTTTTACCAATGTTTTCATATTGGGAAATTTGGATACCTCATTTTTATAGAGTGATTTTAGACTTGACTAAACATTGATATCCATTGATATATATATTTTTTAAATTCTATATAAAGATTGTGGTATCTAGATTTTCATTTACGAGAACTCTCTTGTTACTTTTCTTTTAAAATACATTCCGGAATGTTTGCCTTATAAGGGTGGTTACAAACCCGCCTTTTTCCCTGATTCTTTCCCCAGTATATTTATATGATAAATTTTTACTTAATCGTGCAAACTTTCAAAATTCTGGAAGAATAATATTGGTGGAAGAATTAGAGAAAAAAATCTTCCTTGTCACCATCCTGACTATGCTCTGAGACTGACAATTTGAGATGCAAATTTAGAAATTTATTGATAAATTCTATACTTTGTCAACGGTTATTATGTGGGGAACGTCGATATGGTTATCAGCCAGGGTGGCTGAGTGGAAGAACTACCGCCCGTTAAGCGGTGGACCCGGGTTTGATTCCTGGCTCTGGTATTTTTCACATAGTTGGTAGAAAAAATTAACCTTCTACACTCCAATCTATTCAAAACGAAATACAAATATTTTTAATTTTAGATAACAGTTTGAAAGCTACCAACGCTTCCACTTTTTGAACACCCTTATTTAAAAGTTATTTTATTCATCTTGTTTAATTGCATAATTTTTATCATTTAAACAAAGCAAAAAAAAAAAAAAAGTTTTTCGGAAATGCTGGTGGAAGAATGCGGAAATATGTGTTGTTATATATTGACTGTTATATATTAAATTTAGTGTTTAATCATTAGTTTAGAAACTATTCTTTATTTTTATTTTTGGCCCAATGAAAAACTTATATAGAAAACTTGGAATAATTTTCAGGCAACATTTAACCAGTGATTGCCTTGACTTTTATTTAAAAATATAACTATTTTTAAACATCAAGTAAAAGAGAAATTGTCGAATATCTATCAAAATAAAGAACGAAAGACAAAAACAAAATCTAATCTTGCAGTATTGATCGATATTTATTGACAAACAAATAAGGGTCAGTAATCTCAGACGTAAGATCATTTGATAAGACGCAACGATGCATTAAACGTAAATGTATTTTCGATTGCAACGGTATCCCCTGTGTATATAATGCTCAATTAAGGAGAAAGACTACACGATAGTAATTTTTTTCAAACAGAACTATTGGGAATATTTCTTATATTATGTCAGTATTTATTTCTCTATCCGGGATAATAAAGTTAATTGATTTCTATATTTGTTTTTATGAAAGTAACGTTTTAAAATTTCATCAAAATTTATTTTAGCTTAATTGCAGATGTTTCCTTTGAATTATTTGAAACATGATTTGTCTGAAAATACAAAAATATTTACATTTCATTATATAAGTACCTTTGTCTAGTTATTAGGTCTATCAGAGTATTTTTGCTTTTCAATTAAAATACTAACATCGGAATTTTATATGTGGATAATATATAATATATTCCTACCAGGAAACCATCCTATACTGTGATAATAAAAAAAAAAAAAAAAAAACAAACATCAATCGAAAGAGCATATATAAACATATATTATTATCACGCATAAAACAATTGCCATCGCCAGCTTATTTGCTAGTTATAAATTCTGCAATTTGTTAATCATCGGTATAACCACGCCTTACTGAAATAATGAATGAAATCCAAAACAAACAGAAATTTAACGAGTATAGACAAAGTGTTGTTTGGTGCATCTGTTGTCCATTTTAGCTTTGAGATATACTCTACTGACAAGGAAACATTCAAAAGGTGTCATCTTGAAAAAATATATATGATTCTACTCTTCATAAAACACCAGAAAATGAAAAAATTATCGGCTGAAATAAATCACAGTGACCAGAGCCTGATTAAGGGGGAAGCACATATTATTTTTACAATTATTTTTTACTTCATGTCATAGAAATTCCACGCTTTGACGAGGAAATATTTTTTATGAAAAATGAACGGTGTAAAACAATCCAATTTACTCACCGTTATTAGACACCAGAATTCTTTTAAAATAATTTTTAATGAGAATTTTCTGTTTATTATAGGAGGAAAGTATTTGTTAAAAAATAACGGTGTAAGTATAAATAATGTGTGCTTCCCCCTTAATCAGGCTCTGGCAGTGACCACAAAAAATTATCAAAATTAATCATATTTGGCGATTTCACACAGCTAAGCGATTGATTTTGAGTACTTGGCGGAAAAGCAAAACACGGTTCTGTTCAAACACGGCAATCTCGGTGCTAGCAAACGTATCGCCTAACAGCGCAAAATCGCCAAATATGCTTAATTTTGATAATTTTTTGTGGTCGCTGTAACTCATTTCAGCCGATAACTTTTTCATTTTCTGGTGTATTATGAAGAGTAGAATCACATATATTTTTTTCAATACTTTTTGAAAATGACACCTTTTGAATGTTCCCTTGTGAGATATAATGCATGAAAATTAGCTAATGTAGAATATAAAAGATGATAAAAGTTATGGTTCAGACAAGTTTTATTGGGACCCACTCCTTTCTCGTTACTACATTTTTACTCAAACTTAAATATAGATTTCTGGAGAACAGGCTCACGACGGCAAACAGTCTAAGCGTCAAAAATCACGTTACATTATGCGTCCTCGAATGAACATCATTTATTCGATTTCTATTATTACACTATTTGAATGACTTTCTAGTTAGATAGCTTTAGATAATTTTATGTGTTTATGAGTTTAGGGTGGAATGATTGTGAGGCACCTCTGACAGCGTCACTGCATCCTCCGATACATAAGAGTGGAAGCTAATGGAGTGTGAATCCCGAATAACAATTTCACTGCAATAGAGAGAGGGGAGGGGAACAAAAAACATTAAAAAAGGAATTTTAGAGCTTATGGTAAAAGGAAACACAATAGAAAAATTAGTAGGGAGATTAAGAACAACATTTCAAAACTGGAATAAGTTTATGGGTAGTAAGAATATTTTTGATTTTTAGTAGAGTAATATTTTAAAAACTTTTTGGTATTTTGAAACACAAAATTATTTATTTATTTATTTATTTAACACAAGGACAAAAAACAGATAAACACGAAACATCACATCGACTAGAACAGGGTTTAATCTCAGAAGAGAAGTCAAGGCCCGAAGGCGGTAGGAAAGCGAAAAAGGCATAAAAATAAACACAAAAAATGTTAAAGGTGGGAGTTAAGACTGAGGCCCGCTTTGGGTCTGCGTATATTAAGAGGATCGTTATGGTCATATGTTGCGAGAGTGTATAAAACAGGGTTATCTAAGCTTTCAAGTGCCAAATGAAATTGAACATTTAAATATTGGATAAAATCATTAAATTTAGGTGTTTGTATTTCTTTATAAATATGAAAATTTCTAACGTACCAAGCCATATCAAGAATTAGCCGAATAGTTGAATTTTAAGCCATAATGATTAACTTGAAATGCAATTTGGCAGCATATGACCACACCATACAAGCATAAGTTAAAATGGGTCTTAAATAGGAAGTGTACAAAAACAATTTGTTTTTTTTTAGTTTAATTTACTATTCCGAGCTAAGAGGGGGAAGTAATTTAATTTTAGCAGCACCAAATTTACTACGCGTAGTAAGAATATGTTGTTGAAAAGTGAGAGCTTGGTTCAGAATAACACCAAGGTATTTACAGGGATTTGGCCATGGTAGGGAGGTGGCGCAGAGGCGAGTTTGATATTTATCTTTAATTGCAGGTAACATTGCATATTTTCTACTTGAAAAAAAAGAATAGCCTGTGTTATAGTAGTATTAAATGCTATTCTCCATTTGTAGAACCAATGAACAATAATTTTGAGATGACGAGAAATAGTCAAAATAGCATAACACCTGTTTGCATTTGAAGCAAAATTGCAGGTATCGTCAGCAAAAATAGCCAAAAAGGTAGTAGGGTAGCGAGGAATATCATTGATATATAGGTTAATAAATTTAGGACTAATTTTGGAGTCTTGAGGAATGCCAAAATGGTCAAAGATGTTCCGTGAAAGGGTATCTTTCAACTTCACGTGGAAGTTCCTATCAAGTAGGTAACTATGAATTAATTTAATGTTGGGGGGGGGGGGATTATAATTAATAAGTTTTAAAATAAGGCCAGAAATCCAAACTTTGTCAAATGCCTTTTCAAAGTCTAGAAAAACTGCCGCAGTATATTGCTTCTGAATTTTGCTGGTGGTAATGGGTTCAACTAATCTGTATACTAGGTAAGGGGCTGAAAAGCCATTGCTGAATCCGAATTGTTACGGAATCATAAGATTATTTTCTGCAATATGAGAATCAATTTCTTGAGCAATAAACGCTTCGAGTAATTTGCTTAAAACATTAAAAAAATATTGGGCCATAATTCGAAGCGCTATCTGGGGGTTTGGCAGGTTTTAGAATAGGAGCAATTACAGTAGTTTTCCAATAAAAAGTAAAATAGTTAAATTTAAATATATTATTAAAAAGATGGGTAACTTTTAGAATATAACGGAAGGGTACATTCTTGAGGGCGTCATTAGTGATTCCGCTGATGCCTGGGGCTCTTTTATTTATTTATTTATTTATTTTTTTTTTTTAATTTTAATTTTTTTTTTTTTTTCGCGGATGATATCAGCGTGTGTAACCGAAAAATCAGAGGGGGGAATGGGATTTTTCTCTTCTAACAGCAGAATTGACTTCCCTCTCAGTTTCATCATTATCAATTGGATTTCCTTGGAATTGTGTCCCGTGGTTTACAGCGATGGAAACAGCCTTCTCTTCGTTAGTGTATGCATAGTTTGGGGAATTTGAAATAAGGATAGGAGGCATAGGTTTAAAAGAGCTCCCAAATCTCCTGGCCGCTTTCCAGATGGAGTTATCCTCTGAAGAAAGTGACTCAAGGGTTTAATCCAACTGTCATTGCGTTTTTTTTTTTTTTTTTTAAGATAGTCCTTAAGATCCTGCTGAGCGCTATTGAGAATAATTTTATCTTGGATTCTATGCGTACCTTGCCAAGTTTTCTGGCTCTATTTTTATTAGTAGTAAGGCTGCGGACATGCGGGTCTAATTAAAAAAAAATCATTGGCAAGTTTAGAAGTAGTAACATAATCAATAGCACTCCTTATATCAGTAGTGATGGTATTAACCAGGAGATCGATGTCATTCGTGTTATTGATGGGAGGGGGGATGTAGTTAGTCAGTGAATTTAGTACGGGAAATAATTTCTTTTTTGGGGGGGATCAGGGGAATACAAATTAGAATATTAATTTTAATTGGATTATAATCTGAACTCAATTCAGTTAAAGAGGTGATATTTTAATCAAAATTAAAACCATTAAAATTTCAAAATTAATAGTGCTCCTACTAAGGCCTTGATGATGGGTAGGGGTGTCCGGAAAAAGGATGTCCGCATAATGGAGGAGAAGAATATTATCATAAATTGCACGACCATAAGCGTCCGAGACAAAGCTATTCCAAGAGGAAAGATGGGCATTGAAATCACCAAAGAGAATGGTGTTCGCGTCATATCTGAGTAATGCTAGTAAATCAAATGTTCTCGTTTCAAGGAACATAAACTAAGAATAAATTCAATGGGGGGGGGACCTGGAACCATAAGGGTAATACAAGTGGCATTGACAACGTGAGTAAGAATAGTTACCTACTGAAAATTTAGATTATTTTTAATACAAATAGCAGTGCCTCGGATAGCCAGTGAACTAACGGGATTGATAAAGTCATTTCTAATAATAATACAGTTTGGAATTTTAAGTGTCATACTAGGTCGTAATTTGGTTTCGTGCACTAAAATAATATCAGGAACATGCTCTGGTACAAATTCCCTAAGCTCTAAAATTTTTCCTTGAATGCCATTGCAATTCCAAGCGATACATGACAAACAACCGCGCAGCCATTATGAGGCCGAAAAAGGTTGGGTAAAAATTTGAATTTTGAATGTTTGATCAGGACAACATCTTATAACAGCTAGAAAATTTTGATATGTGTTAATTAAGTCAGTAACAATGGAAACATTAATTTATTGAGCGATTTCATTTAATATTGACGTTAATTCAGAAAGGGTATCGTATTAATATTGGAAGCGGGAAGGGTGGGTTTCGGGGTAGCTAAAGGAAGTGAGGGTAATTTAGATGGATTTACAGCTGTGGCAAAGGAAAAATTTGGATTAATTAGGGTGGAAGTAAAGGTAGGTGGATGTTTTGGGATTGCACTGGAGAATATTGGGCAGCCCCTGTAACTCGCTGCGTATGAACCGTTACAATTACAACATTTGACATTTTTAACTCGTCTCCCTCCAGATGATTCTTTAGTTTCGTGGCTGCCAATACACATGACGCAGCGAGCCATCATTCGGCCATTTTGCGAAGCATGATGAAAGTACTGTCATTTAGAATTGCACAGTACGTGTGGGGTGCAAATAATCTTCAACGTGAAATTCGTTGTACATGAGGTTGTCAAGATCAAAGATTTGTTTGCTTTCAGGACAGTTTTCTAAATGAATTTGAAACAACGGCATTAGTTGGCCAGTTTTAAAACTCGTTAATTTGTTGACTTTAGATGCTTTGTAGTCTTTTTCAATTAGGGTGTCACAAATTTTATCTTTTTCAGTTAAGGAGTCAAGTCCTTTAATAACGACTCTGAGAGGCATCACGGAATTATCCGAAAAAAGAAATATTTGAAATGATTTTCATCTAATTTAGAAACCAAATTTTTGTAGTCCTGCTTCTAGTTGGGGTATAGACGAGTGAATTTGCCTACCAGAGTGAACTTGAAATTGCATTTGTCATCGTGTAGGGATTTTAAGCTATTTTGCATATTTTTCTCTGACAGGATTGTTATAAATCTAGTTTTGGCATTGGAACTCGTTTTACTGAATTTTGGGTATTGACCGCTTTAGGAGGGATGGCCGTTTTTTGGAGGTTTGAAGGTCCTCCAAGAGAGGTTTCCTTCTATTGGGCAAATCTGTTGGCTGAAGCAAAATTTAGGTCCATACGGACAATTTTAAGAGCTAGGTTAAGCTCAGAATTGCTAACTGGGGTGTGGGGTAATATACATATAAAAAAATATATATAAAGTTGAAATATATTTATAAAATTTTAAAGACTAAAGTATCCTTAAGATAAAAATCCTCCCCCCTACAAATAATAAATAAATAATAATAATAAAATAAAATAATAATAAAGTAATATAAGTAGTAAATGATTAAGCATTTAACTATGACGGAAGTTAACACTTTCACGGCCGCTGACGTAGATTCACGGCATTTGAAAACTTGTAACTCCTGCAGTGGGCGGTCCTTTCACAATTTGTATATTATTTATTTCTTAAGTATATACCAACATTCATAATTTCACAATGAAATATACTATGTATACAAATACTTTCATAAGCAAGAATATAATTATAATGCATATTGATTTGTAACATAAATATGAATTAAAAAATTTTGTTCTGAAATATTGTAACTTAGGAGAATGACGCCTAAAGGCGACCTTACTTTCAAAACGACAAAAACATGCGGTCGCGAAAATATTATGAAACGATTTTACAAGTCTGTTTTGCATTTCAATTCCATTCGTTTATTTATTTATTTATTTATTTATTTTTTATTTTTTTTTATTGACAATTTTTACATTCAACCTCTTTTTCTATTTTAAAAAGTAAACCCCTCCTATTTCGGTAATTTCTTTCTTCCAGTGTTCGTTTAAATGATTCAAAATTTATCATCAGTAATCGACGATGTAAATACCACTTGTGTACATTTTAGTCAACGTAAAATAAGGGATTTAACACGAATGCTAAAAGTCACATTTACATTTCTTTTCTGCATTATTTTGTTTTGAGAACGGTGAAAGGCAGGGATTGTCTTCTTCAGAAATCAGGAATTCTTGATGTTAACCCTAATGTCTAAAAATCATCATTTTTGTATCATTTCCTCGCGTTTGACGTTGTTGTTACGTAATTTGACCCGTAAATAAAAAATAAAAATATTTTGTTTAATTTTCGCTGTTATTTTTTAAGATTTGCTTCGTTATCTCATGCAAAACTTTATAAGAGACGGCCTCCTAAACCACTCAAAAAAAAAAAAAAAAAAAAAATATATATATATATATATATATATATATATATCTCGAAAACTAATAACGGGAATGAGCTGCAAATTTGCACATCCGTATTTTGCAGCATTAGGATTCATTTTATGTAAAAGTTAATATAAGGCATAATTCATAACTTTTATGAATATGAATTTATTAATATTTTTTCAGAATTAAAAATATTTTTCAGAATCAAAAGTAATGATGGATTATGTTTGGGTTTCTTCCCTGTATGTAGAAAAAAAAAATCGATATATGAATTTAACATTAGCACCTTCAAACTTTAAACGCTTAGTACAGTCGGTAACAAAAGTGTCCGAACACTAGCAAAAATTCCTATCCAAAAAAAGTACACTTCATACGGTTTTGTTAATTAAATCCTTATCGAATCATGTTCTTACACTGACTAAGAACAGGATTCGACAGGGATTTATTTAACAAAACCGTATGAAGTGTACTTTTTTATGTAGGAAATTTTGCTAGTGTTCGGACACTTTTGTTACCGTTTGTACTCTGTGATAAAATAAGTAAAATATACAACCAATATACTTTTTCGCGTTGCTGCAATCCCAGTAATTCAAATATAAAACACAAATGGGGTATTACCATTGACAAAAATCAATGTTTGTGTGCGTTTTAATATGTAAACGACCTCCAATTCAAATTACTCGCAGCCTCCATAGTCTATATACAAAACATTATTTTTTCATGAGCAGATTTTATCATATTAACCCGTTAGTAGTCGCTAGTTGGTCGATTTGCCGACCATCTTTTAGTGTTGCCAGATTTTTTTATCCAATGTCCACCAAAAATTTTTAAAAGTGACATTTGATATGAATAAAACGTGAATAAAATCGAAGAAATGTCGGTCACATCACTTCTTAAAATTATTGGTGGCAGTTAAATAAAAAGTGCGCAATCTGTAATAGGTGGCGCCGTCTATAGCGATTACTAACGAGTTAAACATAGAATAGTCAATGATACAAGTGATTCTCGTAAAAAAATTAAAAATAGAAAAATAAATAAATAAATAAATAAATAAATATTAATTGAGCATCTGCAAAAATGGATTGTCAATGATGTCAGAAAAATAATGCACAGAATTGAAGAAATGTTGTTTTTTCCTCTTTTATTAATCATATATTTTTATTCCCTTTAGTAATTATTATTCAATTCTAACTTGTCAGAGTTGTTGGCATAGGTAGATAGATTAGCAATTTTTGTATTTGCTAAGTTTTTATTTGCAATAATACATAAATATTTCTTTTTAATATAAAAAAGAATTTGTATGGAAGAAATATGAATGATATTTATATCCCTTTATTCAAAATTTATGTGCTTTCATGTCGTAATCGTTTTGTTTAGAATATTTCTTTTTCATATTTTAACTCTACTTTATATAATATATGGATGGAATATTTCTTTTTCTTCTGCTATCACTATTTTTGAGGGGGGGGGGATTACTTTTATTTTATCACAAATAATTATTTTATATGTAAAGAAAAGAAAAAAAAATCTTTATGGAAGTAGTTGTACCAGAAAAAGTGGAAAATTACATTCCTACATTCCAATTCTTACCAATTCCTTAATGGGTTTTTTTTTTCCTTTTCATTTAAGTATGCAGGGTTTTCAGCAATCACTATTTTTAATACTACTTTATATATATATATATATATATATATATATATATATATATATAAAGCAATCTATGTATTATTCCTTTAGCCCTGATGTATATTTCTCTTTTATTTCACATGCATTTCTATCCCTTTTCATATAACTTCCTATTTAAATAAATCTTGTCTTGATAATCGAAACAAAAACATTTTTCTTGTTTTCCTACTTGTTTTTTTCCTCATAAACCAAACATTTTTTTTCTTTACTTGAGTTGTGAAAAATAAATTTGTTATAAAGAAAACGAAAATGTAAATGAAATTTCTAGATCTTTAGTCGATAGTTTATGTGCTTTATTTTTATGTAATTCATTTTACAAACTTGCCAACCATCTCATTAATAACCGTACATTAACGCCCATTAACCATAAATTAACGCCCCCTGAAAAACCGCCCCTTTTCTCTTACCACTGTATTTTTAGGGTTATTCTTTCCAAATGTTGTTATGATTAAATAAGATTAAAATTACTCTAAAAAATTATTGGTGTGGAAAAAAAGGCGGGTACTAAAAATTGCACGGTTTATAATGAGATGGGTGGCAAGTACGCCTTTATTTGGATTTTTGTTCTTTTCGCAGCATAATTGTAGTATAAATGGAAATGGAAAATTTCTGGTTTTCTTACTATTCTTTAACCATATTTCTGGCGAACATGGGAGCCTCCAAGCAAGTACGGACTCAACAAGTTCTGTGTTAAAATAAGGATGATAACCCTTGTGTTGAGAGAAAATACGCGATAAGGGAACACCGAATTACTGGATATTTACTAAATCCCAACCTCTCAGACTATTTGGCCCCCATCCAATCCGTTAGAATCGTCTTTACTGCTAAGCGTAGAAAACCTGCTTACACTATACAGCTATATATATATTTTATTTCGTATTTCTTATTTCCATTTAATGACATTTAATAATTTGCTGAAAATCTATGATACAGATTTTTGTACAAAACTGTGAGAGCAGAAAAAGCAAAATTCTCATTCCAGTGGATATATGGTTGTTCGTACGTACTCCCCTGTTTTTGAGAATCTTTCATCAGTATTGTTATACAATATACTTCGTTTAAAGTTTTAAGGTTTTTTCATAACAAAAAATACTATATAAAATGAGTGGTGCAGCAATTTAAGGAAATTCAAAGACTGTACGAAAGATGATATAGGATTTGATTTAATATATCTATTATAATTACAAGTTTATCTTTCGCACATCCATTAAAAAATTTGCTTCTTTTAAATAGTGCCCAAAACCATTTTTTGAGTATATTATCGTCGGGTTTTCCTTTAAACAGTAAGCCCCGCCTTTTGCCGTTCGTCTTACAGGGTTCGTAGACTCCGCCTTTGTTTTCAGGACATTTTGAGAAATTAGAAATTTATGTTTTTAATGCTGCCACTACAATAATTTCTATATTGTTTAATCGTAACATATTACTTTAAATATATAATAAAAATTTCTCTTAAAAAAAAAAAAAAAAAAAAAAAAAGCGATGGTAAATAAGGCGAAATTTTCTCGTCATTTAAAAGTGTCCTGGGAAAAAAGGCGTTGACCCCTGCTCTTAAAAGTTGCATTTTTAACAAAATTATTTCAGGTAGTCCTGATTAAATAATTTAATTTTATCTTTATCGATGGATGCAGTAAACACCATTGACGTATTAATGCTTCGCCGGCAGCATCAACGACAGTGGCACACACCAACTCTCAGTATCTATTATTTATTTATTTATTTATTTATTTTGAGTAATTTATTGTTAAAATGGAATATTTTAAAGTGGGGATTTTTTTCTTAATAAATGTACCTTTAAATGTCTAGCAAACAATGTTTTAATTGAAATATCGGACATTAATTTTCTTCAAAGTTACAATTATAAAATATTTGTATGAAGAATTTCCCGCAAAAGTAAGGTATTGGTTGCTGAGAGTAATATGTTTTTATTCTGTTTCATATAGTTGTCAATATTTACGCAAGTTACAGTGTCATACTTGCCAACCTAACCCGGAAGATTGTTAGTCCCGCCCTTTCCGTCTATATTTTACATCAGTCTTTTTTTAGCTTACTTATCTTCTTATTTAATCGGAGATATATTTGAAGAGAATTACTCTAAAAATTAAGTGATGTACAAAAAGGGGCGAGAACTAACAATCTTCCGGATTAGATTGTCAAGTATGCAGTGTTACACACCAGCATTTATTACATCATTACAATGTTACACACAAACTTGTAGTATCTACTTTTTTTTTTTTTTTTTTTTTTTTTTTTTTAGAAATTTATTGTTACAGAGGAACATCTTAAGGTGACGAACGTTTTCCCTAAAAAACGTACATTTACGTTTCCTGCTAAAAATGTGTTAAATGAATCTTAAAAGTTACTATGATAAAAATTTGGTATGAAGTCTTTCTCGCAAAAGCAGAAAACTGGTAGCTAAAAATAATATGTTTTTATTCTATTTCGTATGGTTGTCAAAATTTACGCAATGTGAATACCACTGTTTAAAAAAAAAAAAAAAAAAAAAAAACTTTTTGTTATAAGTAAATTAATTGCCTTGAATAACGAACTGTAGTCGCGTGAAATTACCATGGTATTTAAATCTCATTACAAGTTCATCTGGCAAATATACGCTCACTATTTGCTATATATCTAGGCAAAGCTTATTTTTTCTAGTAATAGCTGCTGGTTCTTCGTGCTACCGGTTCAGAACAAAAGTAAGCCAGAACTGAAACCCATTTTTATATTTTAATCAAATTTATCTCCAGCATATCGTTTAACTTTTATGCCGCTAATGATGACTGCATATCAATTGTATTTTGGATGCTAAGTCGTAGAAAAAGAAAAGGAATTTGCATCTCATTCTTGTTGTATTTAGAGGTACCTCATTTTGAATATGAAATCTATAAAACTTTGTATACCTATAATTTTGTGGTAGCTAAAAGATCATATTACAGACTTCTTTCTTCGTATCATAAAAATTTTAGAATTCTATCCAAAAAAGTAAAAATAAAATAGTGCACCCGAATTACTATCACCCAATAATGAAATATACAAATGCATTCCTACAACTTTTTAATTACGACAATGCGATAGTTCATATATAAATTTATGGAATTGAAATTTCGTCTGTTTTACCTCGAATAAATTAGAATCCTGATATATATATATATATAATATATATATACATACTTGCCAACATCCTAATTAATATTCCGTAGTGCTGTTAGTCCTGCCCTTTTTCTCACACCAGTAAGTTTTCAGAGCAATAGTTTCCAAATGCAACTGCGATTAAATAAGTAGAAAAGATTCGACCGCGTCAGGCTCTTGGAGAGTACGGTTGCATTTTTTCTGAGCTGCCAAGTGTCGCCATCTGGCGGACCTTGATGTTAATAATTGTTCCTATCTACAATCTGCAATCTTCCTTAGTGTACTTTGAAGCCCTTTTCAGGGCTAATTTTTCGAGGTGCACTAATTCACCATGGCGGATAAAAACCCTCTTTTCTATACCACTCCTGAATTTAAACTAATGATGGAAAACCCTAAATTAGCTGAAATCAATAGAGATCTCTGTAAAGGGATCATCTCTTATATTGAAAATGAATTCTTCGATCACATAAATCCCGAATTCTTCCATCAAATCTATGATGACTCGTACAAAGAGATTCTTAAAGCTAATTTCAAACTCCTTGATGAGAGTGGTAACATAGCGAAAGAAGGACCTCTTGAGACCTTCACCATTTCGGAAATACACTCAAGATGCCCGAAGTTTCCTGAATTCCAACCTGGCTTTGGAACAATTGCCTCTAGTGATTGGACCAGGACTGATGACGCAATGGAGGACCAGCCTGCTGGGGAAAGTAATATTAGTTCTATTTCCTTTGACGTAAATTTCTCAGCCCCCCCCCCCCCCCTTATTAATTCGGAAAATTCCATTCCTGGTTCTAAAAGAAAACTTAACCAAAATTCTGATCCGGCAAAAAATTCAAAAACCAAATTCCTCATTCCTACGAAAAACAAATTTGATTTACTTAAGGAAAAAGTGCTTTTGGATGATTCTGTCCCCCAACCCCCCCGCTAATCACAAAACTGAAAAATCCGCAAGAAAAAATCCTCTCCCTAAGGGAAGATTTATCACAGTTCGTTGTGGAAACAAAACCCAACTCCTAAAAAATATTAGCAAGCCCCCCCCCCCCCATAATTGTAAATTCATTGCCACCCCTTCTGGCCACTATCTTAAAATTTTTCCTGAAACTGACGAAATGCACGATAAAATTATCTTTGCACTTAACGAAATGAAAGTCCAATTCTACACCATGGGTGATAGGAAAGTCCCAACACTCAAGGCTGTCATCCGAGGGCTTCCGTTAGACACTAATATCCTTGACATCGAGGATGCCCTTACTTCCCTAGACTACGATGCCATTAAAATTTCTCAATTTACCAGTTTCAAAACCAAAGAAAAATTGCCCCTATTTCAAATTCAACTTCCCAATAACGATAAAAGTAAAGAGATTTTCCATTTAGATAAATTCCTATTTTTCCGCATCGTCGTGGAGAGCTATAAAACCCCCGCACGTACTTTACAGTGCTTCAGATGCCAGCAGCTATTTCATACAGCAAAAAATTGCCATATGAAACCAAAGTGCATAAGATGTTCAGAAGAACATGACACAAAAGAGTGCCCTTTGGGAAACAAAAAGGTTGAAAATCCGAAGTGCTGTAACTGCGGTGGAAATCACCTAGCTCTTTTTCGAGGTTGCCCCATTTTTCCCGAAAATAAAAGAAAAACGTTCATTACTCGCCCTGTGAATTCTAAAATCAGCTACGCTAACCTTGTTACTCCCACTAACCAATCCGAAATTTCCAAAGCCCATTACTTAGCCACTCCCCCTGACCAATCCGAAATTAGCAGTTCCCAAATACCTCAAACTTCTCATTTTTCAGAATTAAGCCAAATTATTAATGAAATTAACAATGAACTAAATATTCCAAATTTATCTTATGTAATCAAACTTAAAAATGCCCTTAATTTAATAAAAAGCACAGAAGATCGTGCCACTAAGATTTTAATCTTATTGCAAGCCCTCGGTGATTCTTCTCCTTGAGCTTATTTTCTTTACTTAATTACCAGGAATGTTAAATTTTTTTCTTTCCTCACTGGCTGGTTCTCCAGCCTTCTTCAGAATTTTACTCCGTTAGATTCCACTCTTATGTACTGGGGGATGCGTGACTCAGTCACAGGTGCCTCCAACTCATTCCATCCAAAGCTCCAAAGCTAAGTAGAAAAATACTCTAAAAAGTTACTGATGTGAAAAGAAGACGGGGCTAACAGTACTACGTAATATTAATTAGCATGTTGACAAGTATGTATATATTTATAATTAAATGAACTCGTGAGATTTAATTAAGTTTACTTATGAGGTTCTAAAAGTTAAATTAACTCATGAAGTTCTGGGAATGTTTCCCTTCCCAGAAGAAAAAGGAATGAATTATTCATATTCAGTTATGGGTGTGTGAGGTTGGAGTTTTTAACAAAAGAAATTTTATATAAACATTTACCAAAATCGACATACGGAAGTTCCGTTTTTTTTTCTTTGGTCACGAAAGGCGGCTTATACTATTCTTAGGAATTGCTTTCTGTAATATAACTCGGAAAAATGAATGTTACGTCTGTTTTAGTTGTATGCGAAGCCTCTCCGTTAAGATAGTTTCCGTCTTAAGACAGAACACTTACAGCAGTATATTTTAATTAATAATTTGTATCATGTTTGTACAGTAATTTATTGCGACTGAACATCATAGAAATTATTGATAAAGAGTACTGTGAGAGGATACAATTACTCTACAAATATACTCGTATAAAAAAAGGCGGGGCCAAATACTATTACGGATAAATTAGCATAATTTGAAAGTCTACCAATATGTAACTACGATAAAATAAGACAAAAATAATTTTAAAATAAAACTGGAATGGAATAAAAGCGAGACTGAAAATGCTTCGGAATAAATTAAAACATTGGCAACTCTGCATGTAGACCTGCCAACATATTTGTCTTGTTCCGCAGAAAAGGCAGTTCTTGTCTTTTATTCGAAGTATTTTTTAAATGAGTGATTTTCTTCTTTTTTATTGGTAATTGCATACTTGCCAACATCCTAATTAATATTCCGTAGTCTTGCTAGCCCCGCCCTTTTTCTTATACCAATAAATTTTCAGAGTAATATTCTCCAAATGCAATTACGATTGAATAAGAGAAAAAATACTCTAAAAAGATACCGGTGTGAAAAAGAAGGCGGAGCTAACAATACTACGGAATATTAATTAGTATGTTGGCAAGTATATAATTGCATCTTTCAGAAAATTACTCGGTACAAAGTTATGCATTTCAAGCAAATTGCTTATTTACATTGCTACGGACAAAATTATAAATGTTTGCAGGTCTGCTCTTAAGTTCCACGCAATTATCCACGTAATTAACCAAAGTGTAGAGACAATAACTAGAGAATAACAAACCGATCCATATATACATGAAAAAAAGATAATATTTAGGTGTCATGAAATCTTAAAATATATAGGATATTTGCTGCTTCAAATAATCCAGAAAAAAAGATGCATCCCGATGCATCACACTGAAACAGCGTACATTTTCCACGAACTATTACAGTGAATGACATGTAATAACCTAGCTGTCAACATATACATTTTGTAAATAATGTTTATTAAAATTCTTTAAAAGAAAACTTCAATGTTTATTTTATTCAAATTATTGTCTTTATATTTTTATTTATAATCTTATTGAAACTTAATTCAGTTAGCAGTGATTGAATAAAGCATTATTGAAACTCATGAATTATAAGTCTTAAGAAATTAAGGTAAAATACACAACAGCTTACGCTATTGCGATAGTCCTTTTTAATCATCGCCAAAATGACACAAAAATTTTAAAAGCCGTTAAGGGTGTTCTATACTAAAGCTGTAACGAAGAAGTTTTAAGAACTGAATACAGTAAGCATTACTAACGAAAGAAATACAGTTACCGCCTGCCTTTATATCATGGCTGCCAATATTTTAATTTATACCGGAGTACATTTAGCTCCACCTTTATTCAATACCATTTTCTTTTTAAGAGCAATTTTTTTTTTTTTTTTTTTTATCAGTTATATATTGCAGAAAATTTTTTTAAAAATGAAGTCGTGTGAAATTAAGGCGGAGCTATAATATTGGCAGGTACGCTTTATATCGAAGATCAAAAAAAAAAAAAAAAAAAAAAAAATCTGGTAGAACAGAATTTTCAGAATTTTATGTCTGTTACTGGCTAATTACACGGCAAAAACATAGTGTTAGTCACATAGGAGGTTAAAGATTCCCACAAGTGTTACAACAAAGAAATAATTACCATATTTTTATGACAATTCTTTAAGATTAAATAAAATGACAATTTCTGTCAGAAAATACTGATGGTATTAGAAATATGGCTATTAGCAATTTAAAAAAAAATATTTCGATTGGAATACCCTTACTTTGAAAACAAGAAATCAGGCTTTGGCTTTTTAAACATTACTTTCAGACAGCATTTTTTTAACATACTTTATTTGGTAGAATTAAAATTTTTAAATAAAACAGTATCTAAAACTCAGTGATAAAATTGTAAGAAAACTTACAAAAAACTATAGGAGTTCATTCATCAAACATCTGAGTATGTATCTCGTAATAAATATACAATGAACAATAATCAAATTATCTCCATTAGAGCCTAAACTATAAATAATTATACCCCGTTTTTCACAAAGAAATATGTTTTCTAAAGATGGTTGTATACATTAAATGTTGAATTTCTTTTAAAACACATTTTTTTTCTACGAATACTTCTAATAATATTTTCAGACTTTTGTTTTCTGAAAAAAAAAATAAAAAAAAACAGCTAATTGGTTTTTATTCATTTAAAAGTTTGCTTAAAAAAAAAAAAAAAAAAAGTTTACAAAAATTACTAAGAACCATAAAAGAAATAGTTTACGTAAGTGCGAAACCTTTTAATGCAAAGTGTTATTTCCTTAATTGTTAAATAAGCGGTTCCCCGTTCCTTAATTAGTTAATTAGTATCTGAATAATGTAGTCTTTATGAAATGTTTACCTCATTAAATAAGTTCTGAAATAATGTATAGCTTTTTATGTTCATTAAAAGTTTTTTTTTTTTTTTTTTTTTTTTTTTTTTCTTCGTAATAATATAATGGTTAAGAAAACATTAGCATGTATATTTTTTATCAGAGACAATAAGAAGCTGAATAAAAGAAGTGCCGCTATACAATGTATTTTTTATTCGCATTTTCAACTTTTTATATGCTTTTTTTTTTTTTACATTTATAGTGCCCTGTTTGTTTGCTGACTTCCTTATGGATGATTTTAATCGTAGAAATATTTTTGTTTACGAGTTTTTCTTCATTTTATTTCATATATATATATATATATATATAGAGAGAGAGAGAGAGAGAGAGTATTGAATACTGCAAAAGTAATATGTATACTACAGAAATTTTTATTACGGTCAATACATCTGTACAAATTGTTAAATTAAATAGTACTTATAACACGTAGTCTATTATTAGTTTAAATCTATTTAATATATAATTGATATACTATATAGTATTTTACATTATGAAAAATGCGTTAAAAAATTAAGTTTATTTAAACTTGAAATTACATTAAACTTTATAAAATTCGTTTAAACAATTAACTTTTAATATTTTTAAAATTTATCAGTTCTATAAATATTTTTAGGTTAACAAGAAGCATAAAAAATATATAAATAATTTCTGAACATTGTATTAGGTTATCTGAACGCTTAAAAACAGGACAAACTAACAAATATATATGCATATATATGAGTTGCAAATGTTTTCTAAATAATGTTCATTAATATTACAGATCATTTAATTAAATATCTGATTATAATTGGTCAACTGTTTTTAGGGCTGCGAAATATGTTAATTTATCTGTAATAACATTAGACCAGCCCCGCCTTTTTTTTTTTTTTTAAACTAGTAAATTTGTAGAGAGTTATTGAACAATAAGATACTCACGATTAAATAAGAAGACTATAACTCTACAAATATACTGACTAATCTATTCGTAATAGCATTAGCCATTGCCTATTTTCACACCAGTGAATTTGTAGAGTAATATTCAGAATATGTATTCACGATTAAATAAGAAAACTATTACACTACCAGAGCTGCCAAACTAATCAGGGAATTTGTTAGAACCGCCCCTTTTCCCAAACCACTTAATTTTTAGAGTAATCCTCTTAAATATAGTTACGATAAATTAAGAAAACAAATAGCCTAAAAATTAAGTGGCGTAGAAAAAGGGGCGGTACTAACTATTTGCCGGATTGGGTTGGCAACTTTGCACTACGTAATGGTCAGTTTCATGAAAAAATGTAACGTCAGTCACAAAGAGAGATAATTATGCTCTCACCAATATTTTGTAACAATAAACACTGTCTTATTTAATCCAAAAAAAAAAAAAAAAAAAAAAAAAGGAAATCACAATAAATATGCTATTAAAATTTCTGTATGCGGATACTGGTGGCAAAATAAGAAAAAAATATAGATTTTTGTGACTGATGCTACCTTTTCCCATGGAATCACCCTATATACTGGTGGGGGGAAAAGGCGGAACCTAACACTGTAACAGATAAATTAGCATAATTGGCAAGTCTAGGCAGCGTTCCCAACTTTTATAATTTATTCACAATCATTTTTAGCCCCGCCTCTTTTTCATACCGGAAATTTTTAAAAATGATTTTCTTATTTAATCGTTGTCACATATTAAAGAGAAATAATCTACCAAATTTCTGGTGCGAAAAGAAGGCGGGGCTAAAAATGATTGTGAATAAATTATAAAAGTTGGGAACGCTGGGTCCAGGTACGAAATCCTTACCATATGAAATAATTATAATGTTATCATTATATCTAAAAAAAAAAAAAAAAAAAATTAATTAAAAATTGCGTTCATAAATGTACATATAAACATTATATATCTCTCTCTATATATATTTGTATATAATTTACTCTTTTTATTGTACGTGTGTATGTATGCCATATTGCACTCCTACTTAGTTAAATTCAATTTGAGTTTTACTTTCGGCATGCATTAAATTGTAAAAGAATAATTTAAAATTATTTAGCTTCTATATTTTAAAAGAGTTCTTTTTAAATAAACCGAGAACTTCCATTTTTCAAGTTACGAACTGGAAAATAAAGTGGTAGTTCATTTTTGAATATTTTCTTGTTCTTGTTCTTGCAGACAGTTTTATGAAGTGTAACGACTTTGAACATTCTTAGACTATTGTTGGCTGTTTAAACTTAACTTGTTTCAAGAAACTTAAATAATTTGAAACTTTCTATACAAGCTAAAAGCCTCTTTTGAAGTAAAGTCTTTTGCTTGAAAGATTCTGACTCATTTAAATCATACATTTTTCTGAAAATAAAATACTTTCTGAATATTTCAGTGTTATTAGTTATAAAAGGTATATATATATATATATATATTTTTAGTGTGCTGTTATTGTTTTAGTTCTATTAATTGCTAAATTTTAAGATTAAATTTTATTACGTTATCTATTATTTTTATGTACGTACATTATTTTTAAATTTAAAGTAATATAGTAATACGCAGTTTAAAAATTACTTTTTAAAATTTTCGTAATTACATTTTTGTATTTAATTTACATTTTAATTGGCTGTATTTGATATCTTCAAATTATTTTAATTAATTATAGCTTTAAGTTAACTTGTGACTGGCTTTCATATCTTTAAAACAAAATAAAATTATTAATAAAATTGATTTCAATGGTAAAAAGTTTGCACCCTGCAACACCTTTGCCACTACTATTTACGAATAATATTTTGTTCTTATTATGTATTTTTATTATTATGTCTTTAAATTTTAGTTGATTGCATTTCAGTCATTCTAATGTAAATTTTAATTGGTACGTATGCAATTTTTTAGATGATTCTACATATTTCAGAAACAAATAAATAAATTAAAATAATAATAATAATAATAATAATAAGTGTATTTTTCTTTTTCACGCGATTACCTTTATTTATTTATTAATTCATTTACTTTTTAAATGAAATTGCTATGAAATGTTGCACACTGACATAGCTTTGAAAATACGTATTGCGAAAGAGAATTACAAATATTACATATTTGTGTTAACGTCTTAGGTTTCTCTGTATGTCTGACTGACTACCCACGCTCTAATTGCAGTAAATATTTTTATAATTTCTTAAAATTGATATATTTTATTCAAGTTCACTATCGGATGCGCCCTATTGCAAATGGAGTAAATACCTCTACTGGTTTGTGTACAGGGATAACCGAAAGTAATAAGTACAAAACTTTCAATAAACACCATAAAATGCAAAAAACTCGTTGCATTTGATGGTGTACGAGTGTAGTAATGAAGGAGTTGCCGCTTTGATTGCTGCACTCGTGCTTACTTTGTCCGCCTGACGAAGGGTCGTGTTTTCTTGTGACTCGAAACTATTGTGACGAGTTTATTGCATTTTATGGGAGTTTATTCAAAGTTTTGTACTTACTTTAAAACACCAGTTCTGTGGTGTTTCTTATTATATCCGAAAGTTTTCCAAAGCACTGTGTTCTATGAAACGTATTTCTATAAACCATATTTTGATACATAACATAAATCTTAATGAAACGGAAATATGTATACAAGTTCAGTATCGAATGTTTTCTATTGAAAGTGGATCACAATTGGATTGCGTACAGGGACACCCGAAAATATTCCAAAGCACTGAGATCAATGAGTGTATTTCTACAAATGCAACTTTATTAACTCTACTCTGCACAAACCTTAATGAAATTAAAATATGTTATTCGTATGCACAAAAGAATGTTGTCTATAGTATACAGTACAATAACATTAAGATTTACAGGGCCACACAAAAATATTCAGATATATTAAAGACAATATAAGGAAATAACTGGAATTGCATTTTTATTTTCATTAACCATTTTAATATTTTCTAATAATTTTTAAGTGTGAATAAAATTTGAATTTGTTTATCTATCTGTCTGACTGCCATTCCGTCTATCTGTCCATCTACCAGGCTCCAGCATGCATAGATAGCATGAATATTGTATAATTAACATTAGATTAACCGGCCACACAAAAATATTCCGTTACTTTAAGGGTTATTATTGAAAATTTGAAAGGATTGCATTTTGGCATACATCAAGCTTTTTTAACATTTTCTAATAATTTTTAAATGTGAATATAATTTCAGTTTGTGTATCTGTCTGACTGTCAATTTTTCTATACGTCAACTACCAAATCCCAGAGTCCGTTAATATTATCAGAATTTCTTAAAATATTAAACACGATATTCAAATTCACAATGGAATATTTCCTATTTAAATTGACGTTAATAGATCCTGTGCAGTTGATTTCTATACAGGGACACAAAAAGCATGCCAAAGCATCACATTTACGACAAATATTTTTATTAATGAGATTTAAATACATTACTATCACAAAAAATCGTAATGAAATTGGCATTTATTGTTAATGTGCTAAAACAATTTTTAAAAAAAAAGTAGAATATGATATGTTTAAGCTTCCCAACAATGTTTCAGATTGATTATGAAGTCAGTTAGTCTATCTGTATGCCTTTCAGAACTTCTGTCTGTCTGTTGTTTGATAACGTAGGCCAAGAACATTGAAAGTTATACGATACAACAAATGTGCAAATTTGGGATGTGTTAACCCCTTAACCTACGATTTAGATTCGAAGATGTTGGGCCGAAATCGTATACAAACTCGCGCAGCGTTCGGGTAATTCCCACGACTTGTGTAACACGCTGATTGGGCCAATCGTAAAATTGACGGGCATCGCCAGTGGTAGGACGATCGCGGTTTGCAGATAAGGCTCGTGATGTATTTCTGCTACCTCTTCGGATCGTGATCAGTGTCAAGTTGTTCTTGGTCACATTCGCACGTCGAAATTTACGTTCGTAAATTCTAGAAAAGCAACCCCAGAAGATGTTCTCAAGAAAGAGATTTCGTGATGAAAGCAGTGAGAATTGTGCTGATAATTTTGCTAACGAAAGTGACAGTAGTGACGATATATGTCGAGTTCGAAGTAGTGTAGTTATTGATGATACATCCGATGACGATCAACTACCAGAGTCCTGGCCTTGGAAGGAAATAAGAAATAGTCCAAAAATCTGGGACTATACGATGACTCCTGGCCTTACAGAGGGAGCCTTATGTCAATTAGGAGGAAGTGGAGGAGAATTTGATATATTTAATCTAATATTTGATGACATATTTTGAAACAATATTGTGGCCGAAACTAACCAGTATGCAGATCAAATACGAGAAAATCCACATAGAACACGAAAAATCGACGACGCTTGGTTTCCTGTAGACTCTACCGAAATGAAAAGATATTTCGCCTTGACCATTATAATGTCACAGGTAAAAAAACCAAGAATCCAAATGAATTGGTCGAAGAGGGCTGTTATCGAAACGCCCATATTTAGAAAATCAATGCCTTTGAAGAGATATCTACAAATTACAAAGTTTTTGCATTTCTCAAACAATAATCTGGTTGCCAATACTGATAAAATGAGCAAGATTAAACCTGTTATTAATTTTTTGATTCAGAAATTTAAAGAAGTGTATATAATGAAAAAAGACATTTCTATTGATGAATCGCTTATGAAATTCAGGGGGCGTCTATCGTATAAGCAATTCAATCCATCCAAAAGGGCAAGGTTTGGCGTCAAAATTTATAAATTATGTGATTCTGAGTCAGGCTATTGTTATCAATTTAAAATTTATACCGGCAACGATAAAATAAACTGTGATGACAGCGCTTCGGAGTGTGTTGTCAAAGAGCTTTCTGAGTCAGTGCTGCACAGGGGTCACACTTTATACATGGACAATTGGTATTCTTCTCCAAAATTATTTATGACGTTATCACATGAATATAAAACAAATGTAATTGGCACAGTACGTTCGAATAGGAAGAATATGCCAAAAGATTTGTGCAGTGTAAAATTAAAAAGGGGGGAATACATAATAAGAAGCTGCAACCGAATACTCGCTATAAAATGGAAAGATAAGCGAGATGTATATATGATGTCGACAAAACATGAAGCAGTCGAAATTATTTCACAAGCATCCAACCACACCATAAAACCGAGTTGTATTACAGAGTACAACCACGGAATGAACGGAATTGATCTCCAAGATCAAATATTGGCATGTTTTCCAGTAATGAGGAAATACATGAAAGGATACAATTTTTTTTTTTTTATCTGTTTGATATTGGTCTTTTTAACTCCTACATTTTATGGAAAAACCTGAATGATGGAAAGAAACAATGCTATGTCGACTATAGGATCAATATAGCCGAATCTCTATTGAAGAATATGCTAAAACCGATTTATAGAGAACGAGGCGTATCATCTGTCGGAGATGCGCCAGACAGACTGTACGCGAAGGACTGGGCTCATTTTCCAAAGCACATTGATCCAACACCCTCTAAATCAAGACCGTCAAAACGTTGTACAGTTTATCACAAAAATAAAAACCGTAAGGAAACAACATGGGAGTGTAAAAAGTGTAAAGTTCCGTTACATGTACCAGAATGTTTTGAACTATATCATACCGTTACAGATTACTAATTTTGTATTTTGGATTTTTGTATAAATAAACATTTTGTAATAAACATTTTGTAATAAATAATTATTGCATCAGACTGTAATTGCGTATCAAATATTCCACGTAATATTCACTTCTGGCCCGACCATCATACGCGGGCTATGCCCGTAATATTCACTTCTGGCCCGATCACCGTACGCGGGCTATGCCCGTAATATTCACTTCTGGCCCGACCATCGTACGCGGGCTATGCCCGTAATATTCACTTCTGGCCCGATCACCGTATGCGGGCTATGCCCGTAATATTCACTTCTGGCCCGACCATCGTACGCGGGCTATGCCCGTCATTGTAGGTTAAGGGGTTAATAATCAATCCGTACCGCATGATTTTTCTTTCTTGCTCAAATTTAAAAACCTATTTGAAATGTATTAGTATCTATGATGCAAAATATTTCCAATACAAATTTTACGTACTAATATTTAGATATTAATTATGTAGTATACTAATATGTATACTACATACATATGTATACTACTACTCATAATTAATATGTAGTATGATACTACATATTAATTATGTAGTATCTTTAGATAATAATTAGGATACCAGATTATTTGATACACAGTGCGTCCCAAAAGTTTATATACGACCGTTCTTTTTGGATTTAAGAGCTAATTAAACGAGAAAGAAAGTCAAAACAAACTATGTAAATATGTATTAACGTAATATAAATAATGAAATACTTAAAGAACTTTAAACACACATAATTTTTACCAAAAAATAAAACAAAAATAATGTTGTCCCAAAAATATACAGACAACCAGTGTTAAAAGCTGATTGAAGTACGGCTCATCAAATCTGCATATTCCAAGGTCATCTACTTGTGACGTAAGAGTTTTCTGAGATAAAAGTGAAGCTGTCTTTCTTTTTTTGACTGATTGTACAGACGCCTCACAACGTGCAGTTTTCCAATAATGAAATTTTGAAAATTTGTTGTTTCAAAGCTCGTGGAATGAAAGTTGTGGACATTTCAAGAAAACCTGGGTGCAGCAGGGCTGGCATTTACGAAATTCTATCAAAAGGTGACAATTTTGAAAATCAATCACGTTCTGGGTGACCAAAGAAAACAACTAAACGAGAAGACACAAAGATTTTCAGATTCGTTTCAACCCAGAACCTGTCTGTACGGACAATTTCTAGAGAGATGACCGTTCTAGAATCAAAATCCATGATGCATCGACGGACGCAGGTAAGTAAATTCCTTGCTTATCGCAAAATGATTTGTTCACCAAAGTTGACAAAACGACATAAAAACGCTCGTGTTTAGTGGGCTCGAAATCATGTGAATTAGACATATGAATGGTTGAGTGTTCTGTTTAGTGATGAAAATAATTTGAATTTAGATGGCCTCGACGGTTGGAAATATCGCTGGCATAATATTCGCAAGGAACCACAAACTATTTTCAACAGACAGCCAGGAGTGTGTTCACTCATAGTGCGGGTAACATTTTCCTTTAAAGGAACTACCGTCACTACCGATATTGTTTATTTAAAAGGTCGTCAATGTTCCGAAGATTATCAGAAAATGCTATAAGTATGGTTACTTCTATTTGGAAAGTTGCTAAGGGGGAAAGAATGGACATATTAGCAAGGCAATTGGTCATTTCATGTGTCAAATTCTACAATGCAATGGTTTAAACAAAACCAAGTAACTTTTATGAACTGGACAACCCTAAGTCTTGACCTGAACCCAAAGAATAACCTTTGTGGAATATTAGCTAGAGACGTATATGCTAATGGCGTCAATTTGCATTAGTTCAAGATCGAATGCTGCAAATTGAATGAGGTTGGTTTTCTCTAAAGCCAGAAATTCTTCAAACTATTGTTTTGAGTATGCCTGATCGAGTTTTTGAAGTGAATAATGAGTTGTGTATAAGCTTTTGGGACAGTAAATTTTAAGTTTTAGTTCCTACTACAATGTCTGTGATTGTAAGCTAATATTAATGTATAATATTATTATTGTCTTGATATTACCTATAATTAAAAATGATTTTGAAATCTTTATTTATTATTTTCAATGGTAAAATAAAGAAAAAACCGTTGTCTATAAATTTTTGAGACGCACTGTACAATGTGATACTCTTTTGCCTTTGAAAATCAGTCTTTTTCATTATCTTCTCTCTCTCTCTGGCCTGTCTTTTCGTTTTCCCATATCTCTCTCTCTCCTCGTCTCACCCCTGTCTCTCTCTACAAAAAAAAAAAAAAAAATCTTTATTGTGTTATTCTCTCGCGCCAAATTGAAAAGAAAAAAGAAACCTGATTGTTTCTGTAGCTATATTTAGTTTTTATTATATTGAAATTCTTCTAATACAAAGATGTACCTTTCAAACGATAATTTAAAGGGTAATTCAAATAATAAATTTAAGCCGATGATTTGATAAGTCCCTTAACACGTTCTGCGCCATGTCAGCCATCGGTGGCTGACACTGAACTTTCCTTCGAGGCCACGTCAGCTACCGGTGGCTGACAGTGTGAAATATGATGTAAAACTTAAAAAAAAAAAATACATAGTTTTAAGTAATTACTGACAATTTATTTAAAATCTACGCAATTGTTATTTATTATGCGATTATATCACTACATCATTTTAATGGATTTTATTGAAACACGGTAAACATAACATGTTTCTAAGCAGCGCGCGTGGCCTGAATGGAATTTCCCTAAGAATTCGCGTGGCGCTCAACGCGTTAATTGTCATCGAAAACATCTTTCAACAAAATATCTTTTCCAATATTACATTAAAACTTTTTAATTTCTATCAAGCAACATAGGGAATTTTTATTTAAAACAAAATAAATAGCACGTATATTATTTTCTGGTAGAAATTTCAATTCATATCTTCTTCACCCTCTTATTTTAACTGGTATTACTATGCAGAAGAAAATGAGTGACTACATGGGCTTATATGCTTCTAAATTTTCGAAGTCGAACTTAGATCCAAACCTCAACTTGCACTCTAAACAAAAATAAATTAACCCTTTTCTGACCTAAAGCTGTAACGCTCTCTAAATAGAGTTGCAAAATTTAGGGAATTTTTCATTTAAGAAACACAAATGATTTTGAGAAGTAATATTTGATACACATAATGGAACAATAACCTTCGAAGCCCTTAGGCAACTGTTACAATTAAAATTTAATGGTAAATGTTTAATTTTTTTTTTTTTTTTTTAATTTGGTAACTCTGACCAAATGAGTGAACTTAAAGAAGACCGACAAAAAATTAAAGAGAGCATTTTCTTTAGGTAATTTTTTCATATTAAGAAAGCACCACAGAGCTCGCGTTTTAAAGTAATAAGTCCAAAACTTTGAATAAACACCCTAAAATGCAATAAACTCACAACAATTGTTTCGGATCAAAATAATACACGACCCTTCGTCAGGCGAACAAAGCATACGCAATTGCTGCAGTCAAAGCGGCAACGCACTGGTGTTTACTTTTTTTCCCTGACAAAGTTCGTGTGTTCTTTTAACCCGAGACAATTGTTGCGAGTTTATTGTATTTTATGATGTTTATTCAAAATTTTGTACTTATTAATTTTTTTCATATACCTAGATATCAAATAAATGCTAACTATCAAGTAAATGCCGAGATATAAAAAAACACTGTTAGATGTGATATACCCGGCATACTACGAGCCTAGGTATTAAATTAATGAATTGAATTCTATATTAAAGAAATTCATATTATGAAATATTTTAATTATCGTACACATTTTTGGAAATTCTTAATTACTTTCTAATTTTCAAAATATAGAAAAAAAAAGTAACATTTTAGACTTTTTTTTTCCCTTTTTAATCAGAAATTGTATAAAAATATTTTGCATTTTAATTTAACTGTTTTACATAATACAAATCTAATTTAAGTTGTGGGATTTATGAATTTTAAAATCTAGATGTCTCTTAGCTGGTAGCTTTTTTAATTTATACAAATAAAGTAATAAAAAGTCATATTTCTTAAGATGTTTATTCCTTAACATTTCTGCTTTTCCCTCACTTAAAAAAATATAAAAAAAGACATGTTTTATTTATTTATTGTAATTAATGTCATTCATATAGAAGCTTAATTAAGAAAGTTAATTAAGTCCATTGAGAGTTTTTTTGTTACACGTTAGAAATTTTTCCAAATCTATTTTCTTTATTCTTAATTATACATTTTTGAAAAGCATTTAACAGAAACAAAAACTTTTTCTTTTTAATTCTAATCATTTATATTTAAATTATTTACTTAAATTTCTGTTAAGTATTTTTCATAGTTACCGACTTTCACGTTTTCTTAATACTACTTGATTGAATAAAACGATAAAATTGGCAGCTGCAGAAAGTGAAAGGAAAAGTATCAAAAGTGCGGCTTTTTTATTATTATTATTTTTTTTTTTTTTTAGTCCGACAGGACTATTTCTTTCAATCTGCCATTTCGCTCCGTTACCAATTTATAGTGTTAATGCCTGTCAATATCCAATTTTACCATTTAATTTCTTACTCTGTCTTAAAATATTTTGTGAAATCTGGGAAAACGTTTATATATATAACGTTTATATATATGCGTACTCTGACTACAGAGACAAAAGGTCTTGGCTGAATATTTCCTGATTATTTCGACTAGTGTTTTCAGATTTTTTTTTTTTTTTTTTTTTTTGTCCCTTATTGTAGAATATGATATGTTTAGTGTTCAGAATTACAGGAATAGCTTAAAATATTCAGATATATTAAGGACTACAATTGTAAATTGTTAGACTTGCATTTCACTGCGTGTAAGACTTATTTAACTCATCCAAAAAATGTTTTAAAATTATTGTGAATTCAATTAGTCTATCTATTTGTCTTTCTGTCTGTCCGTTGTGTGATAACGTAGCCAGAGAACATTCAAAGTTAAAAGATGCAACGAGTGCATACAGTTGGGAATGAACACGTTTAACCCTTTGTATTCCACCGGGATTTTAAAGTTCCATCAAAAAAATCCCTCAGCATAGCCAAAATTTGAGACAGGATTACATTGGAAATTCAAACTCACTATAGTTTAAGCTTTCCCTATATTTAAGCTACAGTTTAAGCTAAATTTAATATGAGATGTTTCTCATGCAGCAAAGAAGTATAATAAAAAAAGTTTGAAACTATTTTTCGAAAAATAAGGTAATTTTGGATAAAAAGGGTTAAGTAAATTAACTGTTTGAAATTTTTTTTATTTTATTTTTTAATGTTTATAATTTGTATTTTAACTAATTACAATATGTATCTCTTCCAAAACTTTGATATTTTAATTTACTGAAAAGTAATGATTTTTAATGGCATCAGTGGTTATATTAGACATATACCTCTCAGTTACTATGTTATTTATATTAATTCGTACTTTGCTTTTACTTCTATTATAATATATATATATACAAGTATATATATATATATATATATTACCTTTCAAATAAAATTATGACTAAATATAAGATTTCTTGTTTTATAAAGTGAAAACATTGGGAATAAAAGAGTTAAAAGAGTTTTTTTTTTTTTTTTTTTTTTTTTTTTTATTGTAGTTATATGCTGGAGAAAAATATTCTAAAAATGAAGTGGTGCGAAAAAAAGGCGGAGCTAAAAATGCTTCGGAATAAATTAAATTGGTAAATATTATTGCCAACAATGCTGGTCACCAATAAGACTTAAATCTCCTTTCACTTAAATATATATATATATATATATATATTCATTTTATATTGTAGGCGTGACATAATGTACGTACAGCAATAATATAGGTATATATATATATATATATATATATATATATATATATACATAAAGGTTTAAACAAATTGATATTAATTATAGGTGTTATCTGATGATGAATTAGTACTTTTCAATGCTTAAATGACATAAATCATTTTGATGAAATTCTGAAAATATTTACGGATGCATGAGGCAAGCAGACGGACAGATAGACAGACGGACAATCGCATACAGACAGACTAATTCAAATCATATTCACTCTTAAACATTGTTCGAAGGTTTTAAAATGCTTAATAAAAATGAAAATGTCATTCCAGCTATGCCCTTTATATAGCCTTCAATATGTCTGAATGTTCTTATACGGGCCCTAAATCTAAATGGTAATTGTATTGCATACTAGAGAAAGAATACTTTTGTGCATTTGGATAACATATTTCAATTTCATTAAGATTTGTGCAAGTAAAGTTGTTAACATATGGTTTATTCAAATAACTTCTTTATAATGTTATATTTGGAATAATTTTGGGTGACTCTGTACACATACCAGCTATGCTATTTACTCCATTTTTACTGGAGAAGCTCTGATTGAAAGCTTAAATAATATGTTTCGAAATTCCTTAAGATTTGTGGAAAGTAAAATTACTAAAAAATAATTTATAGAAATAACTTTCATAGAACGCATTGCATTGGAATAGTTTCGGGTGTCCCTATTCCAGAGAGAGGTTTTTACTCTATTTTTAATAGCGAACATCCGATACTGACCTTGAATAACATATATTAGTTTTAAGAAATTCCATTAATATTTACGGGAGTTAGAGCACGGATAGACGTGCAAACCTGAGTCATAAACCCTTTTCAACTTTGTTGGAAAATGTTAAAAAGGCATTTTTTTCTTTTTATATTTTCAATATTTTTAATTTTAGTTTAAAAATGTGAAAAGTTAATTAATTGATTTTTTTTTCTTTTTAAAGCTGTAAAATTAAAAAAAAAAAAAGGAAATACTACTTTTATTTAAAAAAAAAAAAAAAAAAAAAAAAAAAAAAAAAACAAGAAAAGAGAGAGAGAGAGAGAGAGAGAGTTCTAATTCAGCGTTTGAGAAATTTTCGAATGTGAAAAGAGAAATTAAAATAATGCATTCGGTAATGAGTAATTTTATAAAGAAATTTCCCAAACAGTTACCCAGAATTAGTTTACCAGATATGGGGAATTTATAAGAAGAAGAGGGAAGCCTTAAGGAAATATCTATTAATTTCTATTAATAAATATTGAAATAAAAGTAGACCTGCTAACTATGCTAGTTTATCCGTAATGGTATTAAGCACCGCCTTTTACTCACACCAGAATAGTTGTAGAGTAATATTGAGCAAGATGTTCTCATGATTAAATAACAAGACTATTGCTATACAACTATTCTGGTGTGAAAAAAAGGCGGAGCTTAATAAAATTGCGGATAAACTAGCATAGTTAGCAGGTCTATAAAAGTAATTGATGTTATTAAACAAGTGTCGCAAAGCACGAGTTCATCACAAAATATAGTGCTGTATTCCATACAAGTTGAAAAAGTTGCTGCCATAGACAAGTAGTTCCAATTGTTACGCCAATTCCTTCTACTTTCATTGTATTATTCTTTCTTCTAAAACAAGGATAAAAATTATTTTATTTTATCGCAAAACATTTTTTTTTTTCTTTAATCAATGACATTAGTTTTTATTTTATGACCGTGAAACTTGAGCTTTAAAGATATTTTGTTCAGCTAGATATTCAGTTAGTCAAAACAAGGCATTGATTTTTTTATATTCCCTTCGTACCACTTTTTCCAAAATATAGAATTTAAAAAAGGATAAATACATTAGTACCATACCTTCCAACATCCTAATTAATTTTCCGCAGTATTGTTAGTCCCGCCCTTTTTCTCTCACCAATAAATTTTTAGAGTAATATTCGCCAAATGCAATTGCGATTATATAGAAAGAAAAATACTCTAAAAATGTACTGGCGTGAAAAAGAAGGCGGAGCTAACAATGCTACGGAACATTACTTAGTATGTTAGAGGGTATGTGTGTAGTTTAGGATTTGTTATAGCACGTGTATGAATTCTTCCGATCTTCATCCTTACATTATGATAATCCCTTAGATGATAGGAAGAACAGAAAATATTTCTTAATTCTGCGTACATTAATAACATCCAACAAAGTGAAAAAAAAAAAAGTAAGATTTTGTAGACTTGTGTTGTTTAAGTAAATCTAATGTATTTCTTGATAAATTGCATTATTAACACACTCAGTATAATTTCAAAATAATCTATTCAATTGTTTACATGTCATTCGTTAAATTAAACGTCATCTCTATTTTCAATTGTAACACTGTTTTATAAAACTTCTGTCATGAATGAACATATATATGGAAATAGTAAGATTTTTACATAATAAATCAAAGTATTCCGTTAGAAAGTTAGAAAAGCGTGAGTAAAACAATAAACATTCTAAATTTCTGAGAATAATATCAATCGTTGTTTAGTTATAATAATGCACATTTTATAACATGCATAATTTATCTCGAGTACTGTCAGCCCCAACTTTTTTTTTTTTTTTTTTTTTCACACCGGGGTATTATTATATTAAAAAATTTTCTTCTTATTTAACCCGTTGGTAGTCGCTAGTTGGTCGATTTGCCGCCCATCCTTACATGTTGCCAATTTTTTTTATTCGATAGTCACCAAAAATTTTTAGAAGTGGCATTTGATATACGTAAAACGCGAATAAACTCGAAGAAACGTCGATCACATCACTTTTTAAAATTATTGGTGACAGTTAAATAAAAAGTGCGCAATCTGTAATAGGTGGCGGTGTTTATAGCAACTGCTAACGGGTTAATAGTAATTACATGTTAAAGAAAATTTCTCTAAAATCACATTGATGTGAGAAAAGGGCGGGGCTAACAATACTCCAGAAAAAAAATTATAAATATTACCAGGTTACGACCTGGAAATACTTTCGTTTATGTTGGCTGTGTGGAAGTAGATTTATCGAGGGAAAAAAATGAAATGATTTGTTTTCCTTCTCACTAATAGATAACTCGCTGTCAGCATCCGATCCGATCCTGAAGACGATCAGACTCGATGGTTTATGTTTATTCCCTGATTCACACATCCCACCCATAAGACTGTTCAGAAAAGTGCGCAACAATCTCACAGTCCAATAACCCATGCATTCCCCGAGTGAAAAATCCATATCGTCCATGACGTCATGCGTAACCCTCGTGCGTTAACCGGAGTAGCTACTTATTTATTAGTCTCTCACGAAATCTAATTATTATTGTATTTTAAAAATGAAATAAAACTTTATATGTCTCATTTTTTAACTGTTGTGTAAAGTACGATGATATCATCTTGTTTTATTTAATTTTTTAATTATAAATATGTAATATTAAATTTCATTTTAATTTAACATTTTTTTATACATAGTATTCGTTGTACATTTTACTTCCTAAATCATCTTTGAATTTTTGTAGTTATTGCATACGTAAGCAAAAAGTAATCTTTTAAAAGAAAGCGTATTGGCATAATTTAGAGTGAAACTTTTATTGCACACATGAAAAATATTATGTTTATTTATTTATTTAGTAATGATTATTTTTTAAAGTTTGTAATAACTGCAATATTAAGATATGGATATGTCATTAGACATTTCTACGTATTAGTATAATTTGAAGACATTTTATACTCTTGAAGAAATATCTAATAATTTTTATATGTAATGCTTTTTAAGACACTAAATGTTATTATTTTTATGTCTTAAAGAGACTGCTTGTTGGATATAGAGTTCCGATATGATGGAATGGTAGATCTAATAAAGGTAATTTTTTCCCTTTTGCATGGATGTAGCATTTTCAACTAATTATAGCATTAATATTATAACTAATATTACAGGAATGGAACACTGGCGCAGAATTCATACCACGATCAATGTAAGAAAATTTCTACTTCTTAAATCAACGATATTATAGGTAGAGAAATTTCTTAAACGGATTCCGGTATGAATTCTGCGCCCGTGTTCCATCCCTGATATTAGCATTTGTATATAATTACATATAAAAAAATGTTTAAATATTCTAAAAATTCCTTTTGGTATTCACATATTGTTTAGACATTAAACATTATTGGTTTAAACTGAATGCATTGCAATTGGAACAGAAAATTTTCTTTTGTATGTAGTACAAAAATAAAAGGAAATAAAAATTAAAAAAAAGTTTTTTCTTTTCTTTTCTTTTCTTTTCTTTTCTTTTCTTTCTTTCTTTCTTTCTTTCCTTTTTTTTTTTTTGACACGAGTATCCTGGATTTTTTTTTTTTTGTGTGTGTGTGTGTGTGTAAATGTCGCGGGGCTACGCGCGCATAACGAACTTGATTAATAATCACCACATCGACAAATTGGAAGTTTTCGCGCTACAGCCTGTCGCCAGTTTGTGATATCACATCTCAGTGCAATGTAATTAGCTTTAGTTAGGGTAACATAATTTATAGATGCAGAAATAGGGACAAATATCGAAATGTAACTAGTTTTTTTTTTTTTTTTTTTTTTTGTCAATAGTAGGGATATCATGCATTTGATAAAAATAATTCAAATTCTAGATTAAAATAATATAAGTGTACACTTAAAATAAATATGTAATACATTAGAGTATAAGATGGTTTTTATAATAGACAGACAGAATATATTTAATTCTGCAAATCTGATTATTTACATATTATTATACTATTACATTTGTTCTTAATACCAGCTTAAACAGAACTTTCCCCCAAAATCCAAGAATATTATTACCACTACAGATTTCAAAAGATAGCTTGAATAGAGTATAATACCTAAACAAATACAGATTATTAAAACAGCGATTCAATTTCATGAATATAAGAAACTTATTTAGATGACAGAACTTATTCGTAACTCATTTTCGCATTTGGCAACATTTTAATTTATTCCGGAGCAAATTAAGCCCCGCCTATAATACACACCACTTTATAAAAAAAAAAAAAAATCCATATATAACTACCATAAAATAAGAAACAATAATTCTTAACACTTTCGCAGGCCGCATGCGTTCGTCTTTCTGTCAGTAAGGCCCGCCTGTGGGCGTTATTCTCCTAAGTTACAACATTTCAGGACATTTTTTTTTTTTAAGTATTTACTTTATTTTACTATATTACAAATGGATATGCATTATATTATACTCTTTATATTCAAAGTTTTTGTATCCATAGAATATTGATTGTACAAAAAGAAATAAATAACAAGCAAAATGCAAAAGAAATTCCCATTGGTGGAGTTATGGATTTTTAAATCACGTGAACATCGTTAGCGATCGCGAAAGTGTTAAGAAAGAAAGTGGCATGAATTAAAGGCTGAACTAAAATTTCTCTGGAATAAATTAATATGTTGTCTTTTCGGCCAATTTGTGAGGTAAATAAAATAATAATAATAATAATAATCATGCTAGTATAAAAACTCTTTTGCTTTTAATTCCCACATTTATCTTTACATTTAATACATTTAACTTTATTTATAATACAGTTTTATTTGCGTACCTTTACCTATATGAGATTGTTTCGAGGCGATAATTGCAAACATTGTCAAAGATATGGAACTACCTGATGCAGTGGCTGCTTTATGATACTATTTTAAGTATGCAAGTGGTTTGAAATATGGCATTTTTCACCATTAAATCTAGTGGTAAGTAAGCAAATTCTGAAAAAAAAAATGAAATTGCTGTTTTTTTCAAAAATTGGGACAAAACGAAAAAAATCTGAAAAACGGTGTTCCTGAAAAAATGTTTTCTTGGTGCAACATTAGGAAAAAAAAAAAAAAAAAACCAGCGGGAATGTCCGTCGCCTAAGATTCGTACAGCGACACCATACTTTTCTAACGAAAAATCAATCTTTTCGGATTGATTGTAACTTGAATATTCAAATGCTGTACTAAAAGCTCACAATATTTTAATCTATCATTAAAAAAGTTAAATTTCTTTCTGGTAGCAATTAAAATAATATGAAAAAGAAAAAAAGAAAAACATTTAGTAAATACTTTACGCTTTAGCTACGGCGGTCGTCAATAAGAGATTTCACATGTCTACCTTGTACATAATTGCCGGTTTTCTTCTTCTTCTTATTATTTTTTTTTTTTTTTTACAGAGCACTGTCAGCAACCCCCTTTTCACACCACAAGTTATTTAAAACAATATACTCCAATAGCTGACTACCATGAATAAGAAGAAAATTACTCTTAAAAGGTACTGGTGTTAACCCTATGAGCAGATGATACGTATTTTTTCACACACTGAGCGGACATTTTTATTTAATAGTCACCAATAATTTTGAGGAGTGATTTTTGACATACATAATAGACGATCAGTCGTCGATTATATGATTAAATATCACTTCCCAAAATTATTGGTGAATGTTGAATAAAAAAGTCGCGCAATCTGGCAACACTGCTCCCAGAAATAAAAAAAAATCCGCCTTCATTACAATCACTGATTTCATGCAGCATACCCTCCAACATACTAATTAATATTCCATAGTATTGTTAGCCCCGCCTTCTTTTTCACACCAGTATATTTTTAAAATATTTTCTTATTATTTAATCGCAAGTGCATATGGAGAATATTACTCTAAAAATTTATTGGTGGGAGAAAAAGGGCGGGACTAACAATACTACGGAATATTAGTTGGGATGTTGTAGGGTATACATGTAGAAACACTTTTAGTATATTTTCAGTATTGCGCCATGATTATACAGGACAGAGCTTAGTGTATAAAAATAGCTGTAGCAATACATTTGAAATTTTTTCTTTCCTGAGAATGTCTTAAACAAGAAGGACGAAGTATATGATTCCAGACTAGCAGAGACTCAGAATAAAATGGTATAAAAGTTGGCAACTTGAGAATTCACGACATTTCAATTTGTTCTCTATATCTGATACAAATATATGTATTAGGATATTTCCATCAATTCAACGCGTGTTAACTCGTTAACATCCGTCTTTTTAAGTATTGTTCAACGTAAACCCCGCCTATGGGCGTTTCATGTAAATGTTACATTATTTTACTAAAAGTGTTTTCGATTTAATTTTTATTTTACAAAAAATGATACATGAAATAATACTGTTACTAACCGATGCATTTAAATGCATAGCACATATCATATATATATGCAAATATTGTGTTTGTTTAAAAAAAAAACAATATAACACACTAACTTTCAAAGTTACGCCTATAGAAGGAGTTACAAATACACTAGCGATCTATAAATACATCACTGGGTGGTAACGGGATAACATAATCCTACAGAGCTGAAATTTCACCAAAAGGTTTTTAAGGCCAAAAAGAAAAAAAAAAAATTGAGTTTATCTATATCAGATTTTTAAAAAAAGAAAGAAAAAAAATCCCTCATTTTAATTTATAACCTTTTTATAAGTATATATATATATATATATATATATATTGACATTAACAAACTACTTAAAATATACTACTAAATAAAAGTTGTGATGCAAAAGACTACTCATACAACACTTGTATTATAATTATTATATAGTAATAATTGATTATCTTTATATAGAAATTAGAGTACCAGACATAAACATCTATGGTTTCAGTATGATACATTTTTTTTTAATATCCAGTCTGTATCATTATCTATCCATAGCCTCCTAAACTTGATGCCTGACGCGTTGCTCGTAAACTTGGCAACAGTTCAAGCGGTAGACAGGCCACCTGGTTCAAATTGTGAGACTTTTTTATTCTGCTATCAACAATAATTTTAAGAATGATATATGATATATGTAATTGACGTTTATTCGACTCTATTCGCCTTTTATGTATATCAAACCCCACATTTAAAAATTTTTGCTGGCTGTTGAATAAAATAGTCACGCAATCTGTACCAGGTGGCGCTGTCTACCGCTTTAACTGTTACCAAGTTTACGAGCAACGCGACAGGCATCTAGTTTAGGAGCCTATGATCTATTATTATCTCCTCTCTCTCTTTCTCTCTCCCTTTTCTTTTACAAGTAGAAATAATACCCTAATTTTGCAATGAAATGCTTTGAAGCTGTATTTAGTTTCTATTATGCTGAAAATCATCTAACCAGAAAACCTTTCCATTAGCGTAATAATAGAAATTAAATAAATGATGTTCATTCGAGAGGTCATAATGTAACGTAATTTTGACGCATAAACTGTTAACCCTCGTAAGCCCGTTCTCGAGAAATCTATATTTAAGTTTGAGTAAAATATGTAGTAACGAGAAAGGAGTGGAAGGAGTCGCATTAAAAACCTGCCAAAACCGCGAGTTTTATCAATTTTTAGATTCTATTTTAGTGAATTTTTAGATATTAGATCTGGATTGAATATTCATTGAATGAGCAACTGATTAATGCATCAAAAAACACGTTTGTCTATGGCATTTCGATTTCTAATTGTTTTGGATTTCATTCATTACTACAGTAAGGCGTGGTGCTATCAATTCATCAGGCGTGGTTGCACCGACTATTAGTGAAATTTCAGATTTTATTACTCGAAAACGAGCTGCCAATGGCTAATGTTTTATGCTTCAAAAAACATATTTTTATATGCTTTTTCGATTAATTATTGTTTGGATTTTTTTTTTTTTTTTATGATTACAGTTTGGGATGGTTACCTAGACAAAGATTTGTATTTATAAAAGATAATTTAATTGAAAATTCAAAGGACAAATTAAAGTAGATGATATGATAAGTCTCTTAATATTAATTATTATTGAAAACTTCTTCCAACAACAACAACAACAAAAAATTACCTTTCTAGTATTATCATAAAACTTTTAAATTCCAACAGAAAATATTAGGAACTTTTATTAAAAAAAATAAATCCAACAGGGGAGGTTGTTTTTTTCGTGCATGTTCTTCAATACTGTTATCTTTTTTTTACACATGATATTATACACAATGCTGCTATATTGAGGGAAATGTTCATGTGATTTATGGTAGAGAAAAAAAAGGTACTTTCGTCCAAAAAGGGGAAATTTTACTTTGAAAATTTTTTAATCTTCATTTGTTAGAATTTCTCTCCAACCCAAACAATCCGAAATGAGAGCAAAAGTCAATCAGTGCAGTTCCTTTCATCTTTTGTAAAGCGAAAAAAAAAATCTAAAATACTAAAGGAAATTACGAGATTTAGTTTTATTCGGCATAGTCATTGTATAAATTATAGAGAAAAATGTGAAGTCAGTGTTCAAAATTTTCGAAGTCAAATTTAGCTCCTAATCTATAACTGCGCATATGCAAAAATAACTAAAAAAAAAAAAAAAAAAAAAAAAACTTACATATTTTTTGTTATTTTTTCATGTGTAGTACATGCAAAAAGTGCGTATAAATCAAATGCCTACATATCAAGTAAAAATATCTAGGTATTAAATAAATGCCTAAATATTAAATAAACAAATGCCTAGATATCAAATATCTACTGCCTGTGAAGGAGTATCTTCAGATATTATAGTGTTAATTACATTCTCAAATACATTTAAAAATTAAATACTATATTTTTAATAAATAAAATTTCTTTTAAAATAGGTAACGAAATCCTAAATTATCTTTTATATTTAATCACATTTGTCTCTCTATAAATAAATATCTTAATTCTAATATTTTATCTGTTAATCTATTAAATAAGTCTGTTGAGAACAAAAAAAAAAGTATTCTTTAAAATTAATAATTTATTCCGAGTAATATGAATGCCTTTTATTAAATAACACTCTTCGAGATTTCTTATCCTTCCAATGCTAAATAATTTAATAAAATAAAATATACAAAATATTTTTTTCATCTATTAACTGTTTCCATAAATTACATTTCATTCTTTAAAATTGCGTAAGTCTATTTATTATAGCTAAATTCAGAAATAAATTCCCGTTGTAACATCATTAAAGGGTAATTTATAATTTTGATGACAGGAAGAAGACTTCGTATCTTCGTGGAAACAGACGATTTTTATGGCGTGAGGTTTGGCATAAGTGACTGGCAAAAATTTCTACAACGAACTGTCTAAATTCAAAATATTTGTATTAAATTATTCGAGAGACAAACGATTGTGTTTGGCTATATATTGGAGATATTTTTCTAACTCTTGGCATATTTCACACAGTATACTTGGATCTGTCGCTAAGCTAACTACAACACTTGGCTCCTAAACCACTGTACTAATAACAAACACACTATCGCGAAGCATTCGCTCTCTCACGTAACCCTCTGAATGTCTTTGAAACATTTTATTCCCATGCTGCTGAAATAAAGATGTTTGCTGCTAATCAACGTTTTTCTTCTTCACGGCCTGAATTCTTATTGCACCTGTGGTTCTGCGAACCTTATTTAAATAGCCCAAGTTATCTCCTTCTCACTGCCTGATAATATCAATGTGATACTGCCTGATGAATGTCTGATATGAGATAAATGCCTAGGTATAAAATTTAAAAAAAAAAATGTGTTTTATATTAAAACTTATTACTACAGAATACTTACATTTATCATATTCTTTATTTAATTCTTTAGAATATTTTATTTTTCTAATATAGAATAAAAAAAGTGGAAAACATGTAAAATTCTACAAAACTTTTATTTATTTATTTATTTATTTATTTGTTTATTTATTTATTCATTTTATTTTATTTTATTTCATTTAATTAATTTTTTTTAACGGAAACTTTGTAAAAAAAAAAAAAAAAAAAAAAAAAATGTTTCGCGGTTTTTAAATGCTGTTTTATAAAAGAAAAATGTAATTTAAGGTTTCCAGGTTATCTATGAAATGATAAATGGTGATGTCTTTTAGCGGGTAGCTTTTTTTTTTTTTTTCTTTCCTTTTTTTGAACAAATAAAGTAATAAAAAAATCATATTTCTTAAGACGTTTATTCTTAAACATTTTTCCTTTTCCATCACTTTTAAAACAACATATTTCATTTATTTCTCGTGAAACAATTAATGTCACTTTTGTAGAAACTTAATTAAGAAAGTTAATTACGTCCTTAGAGAATTTTTGTTACATTTGAGAAAAATTTTAAACCTATTTTCTTTATTTTTAATTATAAATTTGCGTTATTTAAGAGAAAAAAAAGAAAAACTTTTTTTTTTCTTTTATATATTTTAGTAGTTTATATTTAAATATTTTATTTATATATTTGTTAAGTGTTTTTCATATCTGCCAACTTTTATATATATATCTAATACCACTAAATTGAGTGTAACTTATTTTAAAATTATTTAATTTTTAGAAAGGGGCTGTTACGAAATCCTATGGTAAAGCGTGACAAAAGTTGTCACAGTCCCTCCCTAAAGTATAATAAGTGAAAAACTGTTTCTTGTGTTTATACAATAATCATAAAAATAATATGTACTAAATATAAAACGTAAAAGATGGGCGTTACCGATTTTCGTGAAATGTTATTGTTTTAAAGCTAACAGGGATGGAACACGGGCGCAGTATTCATACCGGAATCTGTTTAAGAAATTTTACTACCTATAATATCGTTGATTTAAGAAGTAGGAAATTTTCTTACATTGATAGTGGTATGAATACTGCGCCCGTGTTCCATCCCTGAGCTAAAATAAGTGAAAGTTGACTACTGGACGTCTAAATATGTTCGCTCTTTCTCTCTCACACACACATATGTATACAAATAATTCTACCTTCTTCAATATAATTTCATTAACAATTGATTAATTGCATGGTATATGGTAGTGTTATTTACAAGGGAGGATCAATTATCGTATGGATATCTTTGAATTTTATAGTGACTTTTGTTAAAGTGTAGATGTGGATACGTAAATATGATTGAATCTAAAACTAACTACATTTATAATGGAATTACACTTAACTACAAAAATACTTTAATAAACACTCTCGATTTTTATCCTCGAAAAGTAGGAATTAATTCTTAGGTAAATTTCCATCAAAATGTAAATCAACTTGTGCAGTATAAAAACAATGTTTTAATTTTAATTTAAGGCTACATTTAAAAAAGCGTTGTTAAAAAACTTTAATACACGTTATTATCTGATTAAAGTTAAATTACAAAGTCTATAAAAACACTTTTGATCAAAACTGTAGAATTAGAATAAATGATTCAAAAAAGTAAAAAAAAAAAAAAAACTTATTTGTAGTAAAGGGAACATGGGGGTGCAATGTATAACAACGTAGGGTGCAGTACATTACAGCGTAGAAAAAAATCGTGTACATATATTATATATATATATATATATATATATATATTACATTAAATTCCTTTAAAAGCTCAAAATTTACTATGAACTCAAGATTAAATATACAGACTATACAACAAGACTGTGGACTGCATACAGAATTTCAGTGTAATACAGTACACACATAGTATGCAGAAAAAAAATGAAAAAAAAAAAATGAAAAAGAAAACGAAAATCTATTTATTCACTTAAAATACCGGTCGTACTCCCCACCCCTTTTTTCAGGCCACTTTTGTAATACGGAAATTTTTATGGTATTTTAATGGCAATGAGTTGCGATTAAATGGGACAAATATTATTGTATAAAAGTAATGGTAACAAAAAATGTTTAATCCTTTGAGAGTGCCCTCCAGAGCCTGATTAAGGGGGAAGCACACATTATTTATACTTACACCGTTATTTTTTAACAAATACTTTCCTGCTATAATAAACAGAAAATTCTCATTAAAAATTATTTTAAAAGAATTCTGGTGTCTAATAACGGTGAGTAAATTGGATTGTTTTACACCGTTTATTTTTTATAAAAAATATTTCCTCGTCAAAGCGTGGAATTTCTATGACATGAAGTAAAAAATAATTGTAAAAATATTCCGGTGACAGCGGAGATAATGTGTGCTTCCCCCTTAATCAGGCTCTGGTGCCCTCTGACAAAAAGGCAAGAGTACAACCCCTTATTAAAAACTACTTTTTATAAGGAACTGCAGCTCACATCCATTTACTCACACGACGTGCTTTTTATCTTCTCTTAGAGAATATTGCTTTGGGTCAAATTTTCAAATTTGAGTTTTTGTTATATTTACACGTTTAGAGGTTCCCTGAATCCAAAAATTATGTTTTTAACGGTTGGTCTGTGTGTGTGTGTGTGTGTGTGTGTGTGTGTGTGTTCATGTTCTATCAGCATATCTTAAGAAAAAAAAAAGCAGAAAGTCCATACTCGGTATTTTAAATGCGAATCATATAGGGAAGTTATGCTAAACGTTTCATTGAGATCAAACAAAAAGTTCTTGCACAGGGACATCCAAGAGAATTCAATATCTATAATTATTTCTATGGGAAAATTTCTGGTAAGTATAGTGTAACATTTATAGGACGACATAGACAAAACGGAATGAACAAAATTTTTCGTACGCATAAAAGCATGTCTTTTGTAGATTGTGGTTTGAAAATCATTCCTCATTTGTTTGCATAGCTACCCAAAGTATCTGGATAAACTGGGGCTAGTCTTGGAAAATGTTGGAATTGTAATTTATTTTGTGTTTGCTGTTTTTTAAGTAAGACTAATTTTAAGTACACAATATTGTTTATAGTGCATATTATTTTATAGACAATACGAGGTGTGGCTATTAAATAACGAGACTATTTCTGTAAAACATTTTATTTTAAATTTATACAAATTTAGTTATTATCACCTTCAATATACACCCCCTCCTCTATCCCTACAATGCTCCATGCGAATTTTCCATTGTTCGAAACAGTGCTGGAAGTCTTGTTCTGTGAGCTCCTGCATGAGGCGTGCCGCTTTTTATTTCACAGCTTTAACTGACTTAAATCTTGTTCCTTTTAATACAGATTTAACTTTGGGGAACGGATAAAAGTCACATGGGGCCAGGTCAGGCGAATAATGCGAATGGTCTAAAACTGGGATGTTGTATATGGCTAAAAACTCCTTGACAGACAATGACGTGTGAGCCGGCGCATTGGCTTGATGGAGAACCCATGACTTGTTCTTCCACAATTCGGGTCGTTTTTTCCTTACCCCTTCACGGAGTTGAGCAAGCACCTCAAGATAGTAATGTTGATTAATAGTTTGACATTCAGGAACCCAGTGAAGGTACACAATACCATGAATGTCGAAAAAAAAGGACCATCATCGCTTTGAACTTCTGTCATCATCTCCAAAGTCTTCTCAGCCATCTTGGAAACGGTTGAACTACTCATAAACTGGCACACGTGATAAACATTCATCGCCATAAACTTGTTTTAATAAAAGATAAGTTTCACTAGCGATTTTACCAAGTTTCACGTGGAATTTCACGACAATTCGTTGCTCTACTTTTACACTTTTCGGCAAAACGAAACAAACACCTCTTACACAAACGAAGATTACGGCCAGACTGATTTCTCTACAAACACGGGAAGAGCTGCAATCGAAAGAGAAGGCTTTACGCTGCACAGCTGTCGGTCGTTTGCATTTGGCGCATATGTAGTTCATCTGTAGCAGCAATAGTCTCGTTATTTAATAGCCACACCTCGTATACAGGTCTACTTAAAATTAAGCTCAACGTTGTTTTCTATTGAATGTTTATGATGAAAGTGCTTTTCTACATTTTTCTATGTCGCAGGAAGGAAAATTAATTTTTTATGCCCATACTGTAAACAAAGCATTTTTTGAAGTTCCATTTTAAACTCTGTTTTTTGTCCAATATCACGTTTTGAAGTCTCCTCATTACAAATGTCCAATTTTTAGCATTTGATTTGTATGTGTATCTGTTAATCAACACAATTTAAAAACACATAACTACAAAGAATTCAAACTTGGTATTTTAAAGTTCATATTAAATTGCCACTTAAAAAAATGATATAAGGATTAACAAGTTTCAATTCGAATTAGTAGCAAACTTAAATTTTTTGAACAATTGTAAGCACTGAGTGTCCGAGCGGTTCTGTGCTCAAAGCTGGTAGATGTGAGGTACCGGGTTCGATCCCAGGACGCGCTCGTCGGCATAGCCGTTCCGCGTTTTCCGTGGATTCCTCCGAAACTTGCGTAAATACGGGCTTGGACCCCTTAGAAAGACTCCCATGGAGGGCACTTCCCCAGGCCTAGGACCTACAGCAATCAATCTGCCTTATTCCGAAATTCATTCCAATCCAATCCAAACCTGTAAGCACAGTAATTGAATGGGCGGGAAAGGGAAGACAGTAGGCCCTCCTCCCTCCCACATATTTATATGTTCAATAAAACCTGTCCTAAACCTATTTTAGATTATTCTAAAGTACATTGAACTTTAAAATGTTACGTTATTGATCTTTAAGTATGCAATCTTGATCTCTTAGTATGCAATCTATCTTTACATTATTGAAATTCAAGGAAAGAGAAAGTCGTGTGAGTGACACACCAGATTATTTATTTTGCAATAACAAGATAGATTTTTTTTTATTTGACCTTAATACTTTTGCAACCGCTGACGTGACTTCACGTCATTTGAAAGTCTGTAACTCCGCCAGTGGGCGTTTCTTTAGTTTACAAAGGTTACATTATTTCTTAACAATGTACACATTTTTCACATTTGTGCATTCAATGCGTTATGGATACAAATGCTTTGATTAGAAAGAGTATGATTGTAAAGAATATTCATTTATATTATATATATGAATACAGAAATCAGTCATTTAAACTAATAAAATGTAAAAGTATAACGCCCACAGGTGGAGTTTACTCTCAAAAAAACAAAAACATGCGGTCGCGAAAGAGTTAATATTAAAATTATTCGTGATAATAATTAAAAAAGAAATCTCGTCTGTAGTAAAGTAAACATATGTATATATAAACCTTTTATATTTACAATGAAATTTTCTTAAAATCTCACAATTCCCCATGACCTCAAGATTAAATAGAGTACATTACAAAAGACTGTGAGCTGCATTCAGTAGTTCGGTAATAAGTATTTAGAGTATCATATACAATATTTATTAAAAAAAAAAATCTATCAATTCACATAAAAACATTTTTTTTTTTTTTTTTTTTTTTTTTTTATGGGGAACGGCAGCTCATATCTATTTATTTACACCTTTAGCTTTTTAATTTTGCAATAATATATTTTTTTTTCTCCTAAAATTAAAACTATTAACAATATCCATAGTATTATTTTCCGTTAAATGAAATAAAAGCACGAAAATATCAGGAAATTTTCATCCCCTCCGTTGAGATTCAAAATTGTGATGGCCTGTCTCAGGACCATCTTTAGGAGTGTGTCCCATACCATCGCCAATTACTCATAGCGCAGTACTAGTGCGACTTTAAACCCAACAAACCAACCTGGAAATACTCCTTATCCATATCCTAATTATTATCAGTTGATTAGGATTAGGCTGATGCTTAGTGATGTCGCTAAAGGCCTGTTTAAGTCCAGATCAGAATAACATTTATTTAAAATTTGGATAATATTTCACCTAATTGTAATGAATTTGTTTGTGTCTGTGTTGTGTTTATTGATACGCGGCCTTGGGTTTCTTTTGTTGTCTATTTATTTATTTATTTTTTTTTTCAGAAAAACTTGGCTAGTGTAAGTATTTTTATTTTATTTTATTAGTTTTTTAATTACACAGTTGTCGAGCTGATTGTCCGTGAAATGGTTGATATTTCGTGAAGTTAGCGGTATTAGTACATCACTAAGAACAATAGGCCATGCAGGAAATCCATATAACATTTTAAAAGAGTGCCACTTGACAAAAATAACAACAGTCATTTCCAATAAAGCAGTTTTTTATTTATTTTTATGCTAAAGGCATGAATTATCAAGTAAGAACATATACGATTCTCGTAGAATTCTATAGGCTAGATAGAGGAAGAGCAAACTAGGACAGATGTTTCTTACGCCAGTGCACAAGGGATAGTGATCATTTGAAAACGAAAAGTGTACTGAATTGCATTCGTCAATCAAACCCAAAATTAACAAACTAATGCCAAATAAAGCGCCAAAAGATTGTTGCAATTTTTCAATTTAAAAATTTAATCCGTTATCCAAAAGACATAGAAAAGCTTGGCAAAATAAAATATGCGAAACATAATTATTTTTTATCGGCGCTAGAAATATATCATTAAGAATTTATTTTATTTTAATTATTTTAATTATTATTACTAATGAAAGAAACGAAATCAGCATCGCTTGGCGCCAATGAGAGTGAAATAACTTATTAAAAGAGCAAAAATCACCGGAAATGAAATGCATTTCGCAATTTCTGCTTATATTAGAAAGTAATTTAGACAAATAAATTATTTTATTTATATGATTAAATAAGATTTTGAAACCTAACGTTGTTGAAAAAGGGAAAACGTACTTATTTACAAATGTATAAGTCCCTTAGTAAAAATACAAGCTGAATTAAATCGAGATTGACTTTTATAAAAGAATGAATAAATTTTAGACAATATTATAGAATAAAATGTTCTTTTTTTTTTTTTTTTTTTTTTTTTAATAGGAATAAATTACATTTAAAATAAAATTTATTTTTTAAATGAATTAATTAATTTTTAATTATTCTTAATAAATTATTGATCTTTTTCAATTTTAAATAAATAATTGAATTATTTAGAAATGAATCAAATATTTTAAAAACATATGTGTGAACTTGTTCATAATTACACACTAGTGACTTTGTTTCCGTTTTCATGACATATTGTTTCATATGGATTTTTTATTTTATTTTATTTTATCTATTTATCTATTTATTATTTATTATTTATTTTTTTTAATTCCCTGTTATTTTCATTTTAAAGTGCGGTGGGCAATTGTGACATCTACGATTTCAATTTACGCAGAACCAAACAGACACCACTTTTGAAAAAATAATTATTTTCTTATTTTAAGATGACTTTCTGCGAAATGTAAGGCAAAAATAATTGTTTAAAAATAGAAGTTAACTCTGCTGCAGTGTGAATTGGGCTTTGGTGTCGCTACTTTAATGGTGACTGAAGCTCTTTTTCTGACGACATCATCCTTCGTGTAAAGCAATGCTATTCTTCATAAACCTATTAGAATACCATTATTATCATTAAAGTTATATATAGTATATAAAGACACATCTGTTTCGAGACATGCTGCTCTCTATGTATATCTTCATGTAAGGCATTTTTATTCTAGTGAAGGATGCACGTTGCTTAAGATAATAAAAAAAAAAAAAAAAAAAAAAAAAAGTGTAATGCTTGTTATTATACAGATGCCAGAATCATTTTTTTTTTTTTTTTTTCAGAATATTTTGTAATTCCATAGCCCTATAACCAAATTCCTTTATTCTCGAAACTAATAGCAAAACTTTTGTAATACGTTGCAACTATTTCCCTTTTACTCATTTTATTCTTCCTATGATTATGCAAGTTATGTTTTCATAACCTTTGGGATTCTTTAAACTTTTATTTTTCCTATCGTCTTGTTTGTCAGCATTTTCATTTCAGTAAATTAAATAAGAGAAGTAACATTAATGGACTATAATTTGATTTCTTTTTTTAAAGGAAACCAGAAAAAAAAGAGTTCCGTCTTTCTTACCAAGAGCATTCTTTTACAAAAATTTCTAACTTATAAAATCACAAAAATAACTATAAAAATATGATACAGTTTTAAATAGAAATACTGGTGGCTGAATAGGGGAATTCTTTCATCCCTGGAAAACGTAACCACTGAAAACACACCTAAAACACACGTCATTATGTATAGATGCCAATATTTTAATTTATTCCGGAGTATTTTTAGACCCCGCATTTAGTTTGCACCACTTTATTTATAGAAAAATTTTCTCCAATGTATAACTTCGATTAAAATATATACTTAATAAGTGGTATGAAAAAAGGCGGGGCTAAAATTACGCCGGAATAAATTAAAATGTTGTCATCTATGCATTATGACAAGTATTCCTATTTCTGAAACAAGTACTTAAAAAAGCACTTACTTAAAACTATTTTGAGGTTGCTGATTTATATTCAAAACTAACTGATATTAAATTTTTGAATTATAATAATTTCTGAATGTGCGTAGATATTTATTTTGAAATCACTAATAATTAGAATTTCAGCGCCGCTAGTTATGCATTATATATATATATATATATATATTTATAAAGTAATATTTATATTTACATAATTCTCACTTTTATAGTTGCATTTAAAATAATACATTGTATAATAATAATAATAATAATAATAATAAAATAAATAGTTTATTTTTCTATGAAAGTTAGTTGAATATTTTAACAAGAAAATAAGATTATAATCTGAACCTAAACTCGGAAATATTTTTTCGAGTGTAACAAATTTCAGTATTCTTCAATTGCTTGAAACTCAATTTCATGATTTTCCTGTTCCTGGAATGTAAATTTAAATGACTAGAAACTCTTTCTAGACATTGAATGTTCTTCTCTGAATTGGAATGCATTATACGGATGAAAGAGTTTAACTGTATACATCTTTTAATGTTCGAAAAGCAATGAGAAAATTGTCGAAATCCTAGGAAGTTCTAGATACTCATCTCGTACAGAAAGGTTTTGCATACTTAATGAAAAAAAAAAAAAATCTTTTGCATCATAGATTAATAAAACATTCATTTGATATTTTAAAACTGTATTTCCGTTGTTACTTGAATTAATTTAACAGTTTATCAAAATTTCTTACATTAAACGTATTTTAAAAATATTTAACAAAATTGTAATCAATTACTTAAATTTAAGATTTATAGTTTAAATCATATTTTTTTATGCATATATTGCGCTTTATAGCCGTTTCATAGTTAGAAAGACTCGTCGTTTGGTTCAGTTTTAAATTTTGAACTATGCAAGTATGTGACTTACGCAGTACAATGAATTTTAATAACATAGTTCTTATCTTTTTCCGAATTCTTAGATGTCATCGCAACCGAATTTTTTCTACTACTATTTCAAAGAGTTAATTCATAGCTGCTAACACAATCAGGCGTATTGCTAGCTCTCACCCCTTTTTTCACACCACTTAATCTTTAGAGTAATAAAAAAAAAAAAAAAAAGTGCTATGCTAACAATACTCCTGATTAGGTCGTTGGATACTCCGTTAATTTCATCTTATTTAATTGTAGAATTTTAATCTCGAAATAAAGTAAAAAAAATTATGTGAAATAATTGGTAGAGAAAAATCGGATGATTTGTAATATGTGCCATTTATTTATATGCACCGTATAAATATGGAAATTTAGACTTTTTTAAAAGCTGTTAAATATTTATTTATTAAATATCGAATGTCGAAATCCAGCACGCATAACTAAAATATTTTCAGTAAAATATTTTCCATCCCCTCTAATTACTGTTTTTGCAATAGAAGAAGGACGGCACTGTTCTTTCGAAATTGGTAGTGCTTCCATTTATTTTATTGTGTGTGTAGAAATTTTTAGGTTTAAATAGTGATTGTACACTAGTTCTTTAATTTATAACCATAAAAGATGGTCTCCTGCTATTCTGTTTTATAACTGGAAAATTAATACATAATCATGTTTTAATCTCTCAATATATTTTCGAAATGAACGGTCATTAAATGTCAATACTTTAATTAATTTTCACTAGAATCGTTACAGGTATGTTATAGAACATATTTTATAAATGAAACCACTTACTTGCGGAAAAAGTAATCATAACATTGGCCAAATAATCCATCCCCTGCCCATATTTTATTTAAATCTTTTAACTTTGCAGTGATTAAATCGTTTTTTCACTTAATTTAAAAAACAAATTAAAAAATGCATTTTCACCTTTTCTATATAAGAATTTGCATTGACTGAATCGAATAAAACACATCATTATGACAAATATTTCTATTCCTGAATTACGAACTACTTAAAAAGTTCATTTCTTAAAAATACTTTAGGATTCGTGATTTGTTTTCAAAATCAAATACGATTTGCGATTGCCTAAATTATCATAATTTCTAAATATACATTATATTCCATTCTAAATTCAGGAAGAATTGGAATTTCATCGCAATTATTTATGTGTTATATATATATACTAGCAGGCTACGCCCGTTTCGCTGGCCACTATATTTAAATGAATCTCCAAAAGAATTGGACCATTATTTATTTTTCACATCACATTATAAATAAAAACTAAAATAATTACATTGGAATTGCTCTAGACAGCGCATCGGGTACTCGCTGACTACGGCAGCTCTTTTTCTGCCCGCACTCTATCGGGAGCAGGTTCCCACTGCCTGCAAAAATCTCTTTCCTATGTATTTCAATATGGGTGTTTATTGACGATAGGTGGGTCTGCCATTATTTAAGAACTACGATTTTAAAGATAACTGTATCTCAGCGTCTATATTATTCAATATTTTAGTTTTGTAACCAAGTATTTTATTGCTCATGCTATTTACGCTGAATTACAATTTGATTCCGACCAATATAATGAAATAAAATAAAAAGTAGATTTTCTTTTAGAAGGAATTAAATACATAAAAAACAAATAAATTCCAATCAGTTTAATCCTTTCTACTATATACTACTATTATTTCCTGACAAATACTATAAATTAGAAAAAAAAAAACTTTTAAAGAAATTAAATTAACAAATGAAAATAATTGTTGTTATACTACAAAAATTATACATGAACATAACTGTTATAAATATGTTTTTAAATTTTAAATTTAATAAATTTAATTTTTTCTACTGCATTACCATTTTATTTTCAATGAATATAATAAATTAAAAAGAGAAAAAAGATTCGCCCTCAAATAAATATATTAAATAAAAAATAAATTCCATAATATAGCCATTGCTAAAATACGTAGACGATTACAATCGAAGAATAAATTCATGAAAAATGAAACATGAAAGCCAACGTTTAAAATCGAAAAATCATTAATTTAAGAAATTCAAATTCGAAATCCGAAAAAATCTCGATGAGGTGCACACCTGCAGGGTCTCAGGTACCTATATGCCAAATTTGGAAGCTCTGCGATCAGTAGTGTGTAGTATTGTTCATGTTTAGATAAATGTATTTATTTTCCTGTTGAAAAAAAAAATAAACTCGTTTTTTTTTTTTTTTTTTTTTTTTTTGCAACAATTAAATTATGGATTAAATTTAAATGGCTAATTTTTTGCTATTATTAGCTTATTATTTTCAAATTTTTATTAATTAAAAGAAAAATAAACAGAAATTCGAAATTCTGGCTTCGATGTGCACAATGATCCTTCGGGGGACACCTTTGTGTTAAATCTCGTGACTGTCCGAGCTACCGTTTTCGAGAACAGTGAAATATATATACAAATATTGCTCACTTAATAGTATAAGATAAATATGTTTATGTGTTATTGGTTATGTATTAATTGTTTATGTGTTACATATATATAAATTAATATTTATATTTACATAATTATAATTTTTATATTTTCAGTTAAAATTTTATATTCTAAAAAAGTAGATTTTTTTTTTTTTGTGAAAGTTAGCTGAATATTTGAATCAGTCATTTGAGAAACACCTCATGTCCATTTTTGGCCAAAATTGAGTTAGACATATTAAATTGTTGGTGAAGGCTAGACAAATCCAATACGCATAAAACAATTCATCTCCACTTAATAACCATGGTGATGCCGCATTTGAAAATATCCATTCCTTTGAGAAACACCTCATCTCCTGGAAATGTGTTGTTTCTCAAATGACTTACAAAAGAATGTGGCTGGTGGTAGCACTGTTTCTTGTTATTCTACTTTAATGTGGCTCCCGTATAATCCCTTTGAGACCTCTTAAACCAGATTTGGGGATTTACCTATCCTTCTTAACTCAGGCACATTGGGACGTGCCTAGGTGCCTAGGCCGTGGCCTGTGGTTCGTAGCCGAGATGTTTATTTATTTATTTATTTTTTGCGAGTTTACTTCTTTTTCTTTTTCAGATACCTTGTCTTTTTATTTGACTAATCTTTTTTCACACGTAGTTTTCATTCCCCCCCCCTCCTCTTCTAAGCTGTATGAACGATATATTCTTATTATGTCAGAAGAAAAAGAGACTTGGTTTTGTTTCAGTATGGAGATTTACTGATTTTCGATTCTTTTTTAATTTAGAGAAATTTGTGGCTTACTGGAAAGTTGGAAAAATATCTATCATTTTACCACTATTTATTAAACTCTCTTTTACTTAATCTCTTTTACAATGTATATCATGAGGGCTTAGCTAAGAAGGGACCAAATGGAATTTGTTCATTTTTAGTTGATTATATCAATGAAGGTTTTGATGCTGGTGTTAGGCATCTTCATTTTTTTCCGATGGTGCACCTGGACAAAACAAAAACACCGTGGTTGTGCGGTTTTTCTAGCCCTAATAGAAACTGACCGATTCGACAGTATTCATCACTGTTTTCCTATTCGAGGTATTCGTACCTTCCGTGTGACCGCGACTTTAGTGTAATCAAACGAAAAATTAAAACAACTGACAGGATTTACACAGTAAAACAGTATGCTGAACTTATGTTGCACTCTGCTGCTATTCAGGACAAGTTTCTGGTGGAATAAGTAGAAAGAGAAAAATTAAAGGATTTTATATCATGGTGTGGTCAACTTTATAAAAAAAATGTAATATCTACGGAGACTCAAGCAAGGAATATCTCAAAGGAAAACAAAATAAAATTCAACATTTCAACTTTTATGGAGTTTCATTACTCTAATAAACATATAGGCCAAGTTAAAGTAAAAAACTTTATTGGTGGACTCAATAAACAATCTTTTGACTTGAAAAAACCGGGAACTGGTTTACCAGAGCTTCCAAAAATCAGTGCCTACCCGCAAAAATGTGTACCTATCACTATGAACAAAATCAATGACCTCAAGAAAGTCGAAGCCTATATACCTGCAGACATTGTTGGTGAATTTTATTCAAAAATTTATGACTGGTCAACTATCGATATGGATGACATTGAAATGTTTTAAGAAACAATGTTTGGAAAATGTGTATATATTATTTGAAAAATAAAATACTCATTTTTATTAATAATTTGAATTGTTTTACCTTTTATTTCATACCTGATAACATATCGTTTAGTCAGTCATTTGAGAAACAACACATCTCCTACAACGTTTATAATTTTTTTAAATATCAAAATAAAAATAATAAAATTTTATTTTCGTAGAATTAGCTTACCAAACCCCTGTAGAAACATATAAAAAAATTCAGAAAATATATGATGTTAAATTATGGACCAGCTGGGTTTTTTTTTTTTTTTTTTTTTTTTTTGATTTCCCGAAAGTTTACTTTTTTGGATATGAGGTGTTTCTCAAATGACCGATTCATTTTAACTTTCTAACTAGATACAAGAAAATAAGATAGCAGGCATGGAACACGGGCGCAGAATTCATACCACTATCAATGTAAGAAAATTTTCTACCTCTTAAATCAACGATATTATAGGTAGATAAATTTCTTCAACAAATTCCGGTATGAATACTGCGCCCGTGTTCCATCCCTGAGATAGTAATCGCAATCTAAACTTGGAAATATTTTTTCGAGTATAACGTACATTTAAGTATTCTTCGATTGCTTCGAAATCTATTTCATGACTTCCCTGTTCCTGGAATGTAAATTTCAATGACTAAACACTCTTTCTAGACATTGAATGTTCTTCACTAAATTGAAATGTGTTATACGGATGAAAGAGTTTACCTTTATACAACTTTTAGCGTTTAAAAAGAAAAGGGAAAATTTTCGAAATCCTAGGAAATTTTACATACTCACCTAGCACAGAATCATTTTTCTTATTTAACGAAGAAAAAATCTTTGCATCCCAAATTAATAAAACATGCATTTGGTATTTTAACTCTTTGCGCTCTGCATATTTTCCTATTTTGAACAGTAAGACACGCCTTTTGGCGTTCCTTTAAAACGGCACACGTATAGTTTCCAACTTACTACCTTTTGGCTACCGAAAAATTGTATAATTTGTTTTATTTTACTTCATCATTAACTAAAATAAATCCTTCTGTTAAAATTTTCCGGTAGCCGAAAGGTAGCCTATATAGTTACACGTTAAAAAACTCGATTTGTTATTGTCCCCTCAGAAGGGACATACGAGCGATAAGGGTTAAAACTATATTTTCGTTCTTATTCTTTTATATTATATTACATTCTAAAAAATGTAGATCTTTTTCAGTGAAAGTTAGCTGAATATTTTAACTTTCTGTCAAGATACAAGAAAATAAGATAGTAAACGCAATCTAAACTTGGAAATATTTTTTCGAGTATAGCATATTTAAGTATTATTCGATTGCTACAAAATCTATTTCATAAATTTCCTGTTCCTGGAACGTAAATTAAATGACTAGAAACTCTTTCTAGACATTAAATGTTCATCTCTAAATTGAAGTGTATTATACGGATGAAAGAGTTTAACTTCATACGTCTTTTAGTGTTTGAAAAGCAAAGGGAAATTTTCGAAATCCTAGGAAGTTTTACATACTCACCTTGTACAGAATCATTTTGCATATTTAACGAATAAAAAAATCTTTGCATCACAGATTAATAAAACATGCATTTGGTATTTTAAAACTATATTTTCGTTTTTTAATGAAATAATTTAATAATTTATTAAGATTTCCTACATTAAATGCATTTAAATGTATTTTACAAAGTTGTAATCAATTACATGAGTTTAAAATGTATTGTTTAAATCAGTTTTTTTTTTTTTTTTTTAGTAGATATATTGATTATTATAGTCGTTATTAGTTTTAAGAACAGTTAAGACATAGTAATTGAGATTCGACGTTGCGTTCTGCTTTAAAATTTGAACTACGCAAGTTTTTGATTTGCGAAATAAAATGAGTCTCAATAACATATTTCATATATTAGATGTCCTCTATACAGAATGTTAATATACGTATAAATACAGTAGTCTGCCGTACAACGCGGGGGAGGGTTGATAGATATATACCACAGTTTCATAGCTGCCAATATATATTTATTTATCCCGGAGTAATATTAGCCCCTACTCTATTTCGTACTACTTATTTTTTTAAAGTAATGTTTTCTTATTTTATCGCAGTTTTGTATTGGAGAAAATTTGTCTATAAATAAAGTGGTGCGAAATAAAGGCGGGGCTAAAAGGACTCCGGAAAAGTAAAAAATATTGGCAGCCATGCAGTTTCCTTTTTTAACCCTTTGAGGGACAATGTAAGTACGTTCACTTAATATCAAGTGCCACAAGAATTTGAGAACAAAGATGACAAGAAATATAAAAAAAAAAAAAAAAATTCTGCTATGTCGAATAGGTAAAAGTACATAAAAAATTTCTGGGGTGAATTTTCGAATTTGGGAATAAAAATTAGGTGGTACAAAATACATTTTGACGCCTCTGAAAGGGTTAACACCACTAAATTTTTAGAGTGACAAACTAATGGTTTAATTACACACAATTTATTTATTACTATTTTTTAAGCGGTTGTTTTGATTAAAAAAAAATAGTGGCATTAAAAAATATAATAGTAGTATTCACCTGATAATTCCACCCCGACATTGTAACTCTACTGTATGTATATGTGTTTAAGTGTCTATTAATTCATCATTAAAATGATCAAACACCGGAATGAAAACTAGAAATAATTAGTAAACAAAAAGAAACGTTAATACACTCTATAACGAAAATAATAATAATAATAATAAGCACCAAGAAGAAGTTGGGACAAAAATTGGTAGATGTGATGATTGTGGAGAAAAACAATTGATTACAGTTTCAGAAAATTTGAACGATTTAATCAAGAGAAAAGAAGTCAATAACGCGTTGGTCCACTTCTGGCCCGTATGTACTTAGTTATTCGGCTAGGTATCGATAGAACTGACAGATGTGCTCCTGTGAAGTATCGTGCCAAATCCTATCTAATTGTAGCATTAGATTGGTAAAATCCCGAGCTGGTTGTAGGACCCTTTTTTTGATGCTCCAAACGTCCTCAAAGGAAGAGAGATGCGGGCACTGAGCTCAACACCACATAACCGCCTATTAAGGGTATTTGAAGTCACTGATGTACCAGTTACACGTAGGATCGAAGATATTGATGAATTAGTGCTTGATTCCATTAAAACCTGTATGTCAATTTGTGTCCAGTTTGCATTACTCCTTCTTGGTGCGTCACTCTTCTTGTTATACAGTATACATGAAAAATAATTATAATAAATATCGAAAAGTTTGAAAATGTAGAAAAATAAGTGTGCTACATGTCACATCTAATAATGTTCATAACTTTATCAAGTGCAATTATACCAGAAGGTTATAAAAAAAAAAAAAAAAAATGTCTCCATAAGGCGACAACTTAGCACCTTTTGGCTACCGTTTAAATTTTATAAAAATATTTTTTTTTATTTAATTTGTGAACTGTAACTGTTTTCCCTGATAAAATAAAAGAAAAAAATATTAACTTTTCCGGTAGCCATAATGGTGCTAAGTTGGCAGCTATAGTTATCTCTGTGACAGTAATGTATCACATGATGTAAAATCATTATCATTGGGGGGGGGGGGGGATTTGCAACTGAAAGTATACATCACATATCTTATACTTTTTTAATCTGCTATTAATGTTATTTTTTAAACTTTATGTATATATTTTTATTTTTAGGTGTTAAATTAATCATTTTTCATTCTTCAAATCAAATTCATGGTCATAAAATTATCGAACAGGGAAAGAAGTTGAGGGAGGGGATGGTATATCTAGAAAACGGTGGGTGACTCGGCAAAATGGTAGTCATATTCGGATTCAGGAGCTCATTTTACATAAGAATCAGCAAGAACGGTATCAGATCTCGGAAAAAAAATGCAGAGCAGTGTAATTTTTAAAAAAGAAGCCAATTTATGTAATAAAATAAAAATCGAAATGCTGCTTAGAAAACAAAATGAATAACATAAAGGTAAAGCAAAATAGTTTTCCGTCAGATTATACACAAATATTTACTTACAGGTGATACAGAATATATCAAAAGACGGTCCTCTAACAGAAATAAAAAATAAAATATCGTAACTCAAGAAATAATATTAAGAACGAACTGTAAATTTAGAAACCCGTGTTTTTGATGATGCCTGTTGTATTCGTTCAAAAATTTATAAAGGTCATATTTCATAATTATTAATAATAAATAAATAAATAAATAAATAAATGAATAAAAACACGCATGGAGTATGTTTGGGTCAAATCACTCAAACGCAAAAAAAAAAAAAAAAAATACAAAATTTGAATATAATAATTTTTTAAGAAGATATGAATTAATGTTTGTCACCTTCATTTAATATTAGCGTCCCCATACTTTGACAGCTTATAACTCTATGAAAAATTGAGCGAAATATGTAAATCATTATGCAAAATGAGGGTTACAATTGAAAAAAAATGATGTTGATGCTAGTTTTAATGTGTAGACGACCCTTTAAGCAAAATCCGACAATATCGTTGTAAACTAGACGTTATTACAAATCGGTCGGTTCCAGACGCATGTTTCTGATTTACGGCGAAATTAGGTGGGGGGGGGGTGCCTTTTTTTTTTTCTTTGCTGACTGCACATATATGCAGAGCCTGATTAAGGGGGAAGCACACATTATCTCCGCTGTCACCGGAATATTTTTACAATTATTTTTACTTCATGTCATAGAAATTCCACGCTTTGACGAGGAAATATTTTTTATAAAAATGAACGGTGTAAAACAATCCAATTTACTCACCGTTATTAGACACCAGAATTCTTTTAAAATAATTTTTAACGAGAATTTTCTGTTTATTATAGGAGGAAAGTATTTGTTAAAAAATAACGGTGTAAGTATAAATAATGTGTGCTTCCCCCTTAATCAGGTTCTGCATATATGAGGAACAATTTAGCTAATTCTACTCTTAATATAAAATGTTAAACGCATTCCTGGATTCCATAAAAAAAAAGAGATTAAAAGTGGAAAAAACTTTGCGGTGTGAAGTGAAGTATATAAAATAATAATAATAATAATAATAATAATAATCTGTAGAGATCGAAAATTTTTTTAGGGAAATTGTTATTTTATAATCAAGCAAAATGTTATTCGTAAGGGTTTATTCAATTGCATGATTTATATATATATATATATATATATATATATATATATATATATATATATAAATGCAAATCTGTATACGTAAGGCCCTTTATTGCTTTCACGGGCAGGTAACTACAGTTATTTAATACAGAAAAGTCACTTGATTTTAAGAAAAATGTAATGATAATAATAATGATAATAATAATAAAAGATTTTTTTGGTAAGTTTAGAAAGTAAAATTTCGTAGAAAAATTACGGGATGAACTTTTACTGTCGAAATTTAGTGATTGCGACCTGGTGGCGATGTCATTGGGTGTTAATGGGTTAAAACCATTCAGCCTTCACCAGAGCGAAATGTTGAATACTCTACTCGTTACACAACGTCTGCAAAGTTGCCAACTTTTATATTTTCTTCTGGAGCATTGTTAGCTCTGTCTTACTTTCATACTACTATATTTTAGAGTAATTTTTTTCCTATTTACTGTAAATGTAAATATCTTAAATTCAATTTAAAAAGTGTCTTATACGGATGCTTCTTTTTCTTTCTTTCTTTCTTTCTTTCTTTCTTTTTTTTTTTTTTTAAGCGGAAAAAAAAAAAGAAAAAGCCTTATTTTTTGAGACACTTTTTTCTACCTGAAATTAAGACATTTCAAATGTCTAAAAATGCTACCATTTTTTTAGGCATAAAAAACACAGCTATTGTTAAGGCTTTTTTTTTTTTTTTTTTTTTTTTACCCGACCCATTTATTTTTAAGGCTTTTTAATAAATTAATAAATTAAATTCACCTTTTTTTTTTCTTTTTTTGTTAAAAATAGATTTCGGTAGAACTATTGGTAATATGGTATGCAAATGTTAATATACATTATTATATAAAACTTCATATCTGTAGATTAAGAGTTATTTTATTTTATTTTATTTTTTTTTTTTTTAATGCATAAAAAAATATGTGAAAAGCTTCCCTTAAATTGATACTTAAAAGAAAACAAATTATGAACATGGGTACTAGAAAGTTTGTTGTCTTACATTTAGGTACAGGCAAATATGTGGAAGAAAACGGTTTTTAAGATATAATATAATAAACAAAAACACAGTTATGCCCAAATTATTCAGTATTTGCTTTCTCTCCGCTACAAGTTCCTTGCTACGCTCACTTTAATACTTTTTCTTTTAACATGAGAAAGTTTTAAATATACAAATATATATATATATATATATATATATATATATTTTTAACCAAATATGTTTTGTCTAAATATGTTATTTTATGAGTTATATTAAAAATAATTCCAGGAAAATGTATCATGCACATATCTAGAGTATTATTCCTTAAACATTTAATTTCATAAACTTAGCATAGTTTAAATTGCTTAAGCTTTACTACTTATTATCTAAAATGATGTTCTATTTATTTTATGTGGAAAGAAGTTTAAAGAGGATAAGCATGTTTTTTTTTTAAAGTAGATTCCATGTGAAAAAATCGCCAAGTAATGTAAGTGTTTGAATTTTCAAAATGTCTGTAAATTTAGACGCGTTTGCTGTCTGAAATTTTGTATATTTACGCGTTTAGGACATTTTTTGTGTCTGAATTGGTATTTATTTCTGTCTTAAATTTAATTAAGATATCTATTATGTCTAAGGTGTATATTAATACATTTACGCATCTCAAATGACTTTTCATTTGTTTTTATGTCTCACTTTTAGACTTTTTCATTTGCAGTGTTTAATCCTATTTACTTATTCAAGAATATCACTCTAAAAAATATATGGTATGGGAAGGAAAAAAAAAAAAAAAAAAAAAAAAACGGGATTAAAAATGTTCAAGAATAAAGTATAAAAATTGGCAACTCTGCGTCTGTTGTACAATAAAATTCAGATATTAATTATTGGATAGTAACTATTAGAAAATATTGATTGAAGCACAAATAATCCATTCAATAATTTTTATCGTGGAATTACACTGTAATATAATATTCACAAATTGTCAAAGTTAAATCCTTTCCTAAATAAAACTTTGAAAATATTTTCTTGTAATTAAAGAAAGGTATTATGTTATGCTATCTTCTATTTCTTTCTTTTATTTTTTCTTAATTAATTAATTAATTAATAATTATATTTTTTAAGAAATTGCTGATTTAAATATCGTTAGGGGTAATAACCGCTTGTATTTTCTACAACTAAAATTTGCAGTACTTTCTTTCTTAAATCAATCGCAGAAGTTCGAAAACTTTTTTGAATCGAATTTATTATTAAAAATAAGGATATTTAAAGCACAGGAGGCTAGGAAGTATACATTAAAGTATTGTATACTAGCCAGGTTTATGAAAAAGGGAAATTTGGATAACAGAATTTGTATGCAGTATTTTTTAAAACAGATATCAGTAGATATAAATGATTAGTCATGTTTAAAATTTCTTTATAAAAAGAGTGGTTTTCTCACAAATTTTCATTTATGCGAACCCTAACACTAACGTGTTTTCAAAAATCTAACTACAATCAACACCTGAAAGAAACTACAGATGTAAAGTTCGAATAGCTGTTCAAAATTTGCAAAATCAATATTCGCAAATTCAATTCGGCTTACTTGTTTCGAGATACTTTAAATTGCTCAAAACTTTTTACGTAAAACTTTCTTCTAAAATCTTAGAAAATAATATGCTTGAAAGATTCTTAATTTATACTTCTGTACTGCATTTCTGTGTTGTGATAAACTAATAAAGAAAAAAGAAAACAAATAAGGAAATAGTTTAAATAAAGGCATAACTTCCAACTTATTCTGGAGAACTTTTAGTTACGCCTTTATTCCATACCACTTTTTTTTTAAGAGGAAACTTTTCTTATATTATCACAGTTATATATTGGAGAAAAATATTCTAAAAATAAAGTGCTGCGAATAAAGGCGGGCTAAAAACGCTCAGGAATAAATTTAAATATTGGCAGCTATGCAAAGGGAACAACAAATAATTTTAATATACAAAAATATTTCGTAATTTTGTAACTGTGTCTGATGCAAAAACAAAAATTTATATTTATATTTGTAAAATATTTTAACAACTGCTGGAATAAAATAAATTAAAGTATATTCTGAAATATACTTCTTTTAAAAGCAAAATTTACTTTTATTATACTTTTTTTAAAAGAAAAACACACATCATTTGTATCACGTTCAATTCAGCTGGAATTTTAGTTTGTTTCGAGAAACTATAAATTGTTTGAAATATTTCTTGAACAAGATAAATATTTTCTTTTTCCAATGGCAAGGCAAATACAGAAGCAAAGTGGTTACAAAAAAAAAAAAAAGACAAAAAAGTAGAAGTGATGAAAGTCATTGCCTTAAAATTTCTCTGGCACGCCAGTAAAGCACAGTTTCAGAGTTGCCACGAAGTGTAGCCCATCGACGAAGGTGGTGTATGTTCATTGGTTCTGCTGATTTGCAGAGGGGACAACCACGGTTTGAAAAGATTCCAGTGTGATGGAGATGTTCTGCCAAACAATCATGTCCATTCAAGAGGCGGAACCAGACCACAGCTTGCCGTCGTGGACTGCTGGAAATTTTTAAAAGATCTTCAGTCCTCCAACGCTTTAATTTTATTCTGTCACGAATTTGCAGTTTTAAATACCTATCCATTATTTGTTTAAAATACAGCTTTGTGGAATGGAATGATAGTGCCTGGGATCTCATTTAAAGTAGTCTCGAGCCTCTTTTTTGCGAGGCTGTCAGCTTTCTCTTTACCAAAAACATCGTAGTGGCCAGGTATCCACTGAAGTACCACACGTTCCCTTCTTAAACGCAACTTCCACAAAAGTTGCCGATACTGAGAGATTTTTTCTGAGAAGGGCAGACTGATAGAGCTAATTGCATGAATTGAGGCTTGGAAAAAAAAAATAATAATAATTAATCAAATTTATCGGGAAAAAAAAACAATAAATACTTAAGAGCAACTCAAACAGCTTCCACCTCACCATCAAAAGCTGTTCGAAATTTTCCTGCAGAAACATAAAAGGAGAATAACTTGGAAAATAATCCTGAACCTGCAGTCTGAAGAATTTCACAAAAGATCCATCAGCATAGACGTGTAACCATTCAGGTTCGGGGGTCAGAGCTTGATTAAGGGGGAAGCACACATTATTTATACTTACACCGTTATTTTTTAACAAACACTGTCCTCCTATAATAAACAGAAAATTCTCATTAAAAATTATTTTAAAAGAATTCTGGTGTCTAACAACGGTGAGTAAATTGGATTGTTTTACACTGTTCATTTTTTATAAAAAATATTTCCTCATCAAAGCGGGGAATTTCCATGACATGAAGTAAAAAATAATTGTAAAAATATTCCGGTGCGAGCGGAGATAATGTGTGCTTCCCCCTTAATCAGGCTCTGTTCGGGGTACCTTGTATTAACAGTGTCTAAGGCAAAACTCACCATAGCCTGTATAGAGTTCTTCTTCTTAAAAAAGCCCATCCGTAAGAGACATAAGTTTGTTTCGATTTGTTCGATATTTAGTGGATTATAATGTTTTACAACCTCCTGGATGTCAGCTGGTAATTCAAACCTAAGGTCCCGGACAAACTGAACAAAACGTTTTTGGGTTTTTAAATTTTTGTCTTTTATTGGGTAGTTAGTCCAGTAAAGATATCCATTTCTAATTAATTTCTCATAAAGAATCAAAGTTTTTTCTTCAATTATAATTTTGATTGTTTTACTGTTTGTCAATAAAAGTATTGCATCAATTGGTGTTGATTTAAAGGCTCCAGTAATGAATCTCAGTAATTGATTTTGCAAAATTTCCAATTTCTTCAATGTGTGATCACTTGCAGTAGTAAGAGGTTCGCAGCAATAAGTGATTAAAGGTAAAATAAAAGTCTTATAAGTGGCATTCAAGGTTGATCTATCACATCCCCATAGTGATCCAGATAGACGCTTAAAAACAGTCATTCTTCTTTGAGTGCGACTCGATATTGAATCAATGTGTGAATTCCAGTTCAGTTTATTATCGAAAGTTACTCCCAAGTAATTGAAATTGTCAGTGCGGGTGCGAGCAACATTCCTATACTTCAGATCAGGGAGAAATGCCTGGTGGGTCAACAAAAAAGACTGGACAGCAGTCTTTTCGAAATCCACAATCACATTATTTTCAATGCACCAATTTGATAGACAAACAAGAGCAGAGCTGCCAAACTAATCCAGCAAATTGTTAATACCGCCCATTTTTCTACACCACTTAATTTTTAGAGTATTTGTTTTTTTAATTCATCGTAAATATATTTGAAGAGAATTACTTTAAATATTAAGTAGTGTAGAAAAATGGGCGGTACTAACAATTTGCCGGATTAGGTTGGAAGCTCTGCAAGAGCGTGGTTAATTTTATTTTCTATGACGGATTTCGCATTACGCCTTGGTGCTTGAGCCCAAATGACAAGATCATCAGCAAAGAGCAAACAATCTACACCCTTAATAGTCTTTAAAACATGAACAAAATCATTGATAAGTAAGTGTGCAACTTCCAACTGCACCTTGGGGCAGACCTGTTTGCAGATTATAACACTTAGATAAGCCCTTGCCAAATCTAATGTTGCAAATACGTTGGTCAGTAAAAGAATGTATCCACCTAAACATGTTTCCACAAACTCCGGCATTAAGTAGTTTTTGATATATTTTCTCTTTCCATACCATGTCATGTGCGCTTTTGAAGTCAACATAGACTGCTGTTAAAATATTTAGATTGTCCAAAGCATCCTTTATAATTTGACTAAAATAAGTGACCTGGTCTGATGTTGAAGGATTTTTTCGAAAACCAGTCTGTTCATTAACTATTAAGTTTTTATTTTCTAGATACCAATTTAATCTGTTAAAGATAAGTTTCTCCATAGTTTTCCCAAGAATACTAATGAGAGATATTGGCCGATAACTGCTGAGTTGCTTTTTATCTTTATTTTTCTTTAAAATAGGTATGATCACAGCTCTCTTCCGCTGAGCAAGTACAAGATCTGTCTCCCAGATATTGTTAAAAATACACAGTAAAGTATCTCTGGCTGTTCCACTCATATGTTTCAAGAATTAAACGTGGATGTTGTGCTCTCCTGGAGATTTCTTCAATTTTTGACATTCGATAGCGAGTTTTGATTCATCTAAGGTAAACTGTAAAAATACTATTGACACCCGAGTTGTTTAATGTTTGCTCATCGATTTTTTTATTTCCTTTTTAATTTGTCTTGGTGAACGTAGACCTACCTCCCCGCTGGATACCCTGGGCAACGTTCTTGTAACGCCAAAGTGGTCTAAATCGTTCGTCAGCTTCTGGTAGATAAAGATATAGTATTTAAAAAAAAAAAAAAAAAACTGTATTTATCAACATTTTCATTTTCATTTTATTTATTTATTTATTTATTTTATTTATTTATTTATTTATTTTTTTTACATTGCATCTCCGCTGCCAGATTGGGGACTTTTTTTAATCAATATCAACGAATAAATTTTTAAATTATAACAGTTGCCTAACCACTTACAAGGAAACATTCAAAAGGTGTTGTCTTCAAAAAATATTGAAAAAAATATATGTGATTCTACTCTTCCTAAAACACCAGAAAGTGGGAAAAAAAATTATCAAAATTAAGCATATTTGGCGATTTCACATTGTTAGGCGATTGATTTTGAGTACTTGGCGGAGAGACAAAACACGGTTCTGTTCGTACACGGCAATCACGGCTCTAGCGAAGTGAACGCCTAACAGCGCTAAATCGCCAAATATGCTTAATTTTGATAATTTTTTGTGGCCGCTGTAATTCATTTCAGGCGATAATATTTTCACTTCCTGGTGTTTTATGAAGAGGAGGATGACATATATATATTTTTTTCAATATTTTTTGAAGACGATATTTTTTGTATGTTTCCTTGTTATAAGGTAAATCGTCTATTATGTATATCAATATCACTTCCCAAAATTATTGTTGCTAGTTGAATAAAAAAAAACTTCCACAATCTGGTAACACTGCATCACCATGGTGCTTTTTTCCATGTGTAATATTTTAGAAATACCTTGTTAATGAATATCGTCCTGGTGTTTTATCTTTATAATGTTTAAATATTTTATGTAAATAGATTGATACTGATAGACAAGAAAATAAATAGATAAAGAGATAGATATAGATGTATGTAAATATATACAGATAATAGGTATATAGAATGATTTATAACAAATATGCAATCGATTGAAAAAAAAAAAAAAAAAAAAAACGACGGTTGCAATTTCGAAACCGGCGAAACTTGTTCACCAGGATTTATTGGGTTTGTAGGGGGCCTTATTTCCCCACCAAGCCTTATGCTAATAATACTGCATAACAGTTTTCATTAGAAATTATGTCTATAAATTTAAAGTGAATTATATTGTTTCAGAATACTGGTGTAAGACAGTGTTGGGCATAATTGATTAAAACGTAATCGAATTACATTTGAATTATAATTAAATTACAATTATAATTAATTTACTGTCACTCGATTAACAGATAATTGATTACAAATAAATTGAATTATTACAAATAAACTGAATAAGTAATTCAATTTATTTATAATCAATTACTTGTTAATTGATTGACAGTAAAATAATTATAATTGTGATTTAATTGTAATTCAATTGTAATTCAATTACTCTTTAATCAATTATGCGCAACACTGGTGTAAGACTAACCAGGAAACCATTTCATACTGTAATTAAAAAAAAAAAAAAATCCAAACAAGCATCAATTGAAAGAGCAGATATAAACATGTTTTCTGACGCATAAAACAAATGCCGTCGTAAACTCGTATTCGAGTTGTGAATTCTGAAAGTTCGCTAATAATCGGTGCAACCACGCCTAAATCGATAAAACCATGCCTCATTGATATAATGAGTGAAATCTAAAAGAATCAAAAATCGAAAGAGCATAGACAAACGTGTTGTTGGATGTATAGATGAGTTGCCTTTTTCAGCTTTGACATACGTTCAATCGAGATATAATGTCTGACATTGGCGTAGCTAGACCTCAGTTTCGAGGGGAGGGGGGGGGGGTATTTTTTTTTTTTTTATCTCCCTGTTGTGAAACTGTTTGATATATACAATATACAATTATTTCTGCTTTCTTATACATTCAATAAAATAAATTATTGGATTCGTAAAAATTTTAAACTTCCGGTTTTCGACGAATTTACATGTTTTGAAAGGTCCAGAACACAATTTAATCGTTTTTAGGAAATGTGTGTCTGTGTGTGTTTCACAAAAAAAAAAAAAAAAAAAAAAAAAATGTTAAATGTATATCAGGAACTAGTGCACAGAATTTCATTTAAATTCATATGTAATTGCACCTTGACATAAAGTAGTGCCTATCAACTTTTGGTGCATATCATTCAATAGGTGGCCTTTGTATACTGCGATTTCTTCCATTTAAGGGAATGCTATATCTTAAGTTCTATTGTGTATAAACGAAGAAAACTGTCTTTATCAAACATTATACTATTTCAATTTGGGCGCAAATTGACTGATAGGTGGCGTTGTTGTGCTGCAATTTTCCCCGATTACGGGAAGGCTATATCTCAGAATTTATTGCATATAATTGCACTAAACTTGGAATATAGGAAATCCATTATGAAACAGTTTGCTGGTTGTATTCGGGTGTATATCAACCGACAGGTAGCGCTGATGACCTGCAAATTACGCTCTTGATAACCATTGTGAAAATGATCCTGACCTAATTTGGGTACATATCAACCGATAGGTGACACTGCTATTACTGACGTTATATGATTTTCTACAAAACTACATTATAGAATCTGTTGATTAAAATTGTATAAATCTGCATACTTAAAATAGTTATTGTGAAAAGATACGGTTAAACTTTTATGCATGTCAAAATGATAAAAAGGCAGTAACTGGTGAGGGACGCTGTTATACAAAAAAATATAGAAGAAAGTTTTGTGATGGCCGTGATGTACTAGTTTTTAAAGAAATACCGCTTTACACAGATAGTTTGGGATTCATTATTTATATTTAAAGCTTTAGGATACAAGATACTGCCTAAATCAAGAAAAGAGTAATACAACTTTGGCAATTTTTTGACATAAGAAATTTGGTCAACATTTCAAGAATCTTTAATAATAATGAAAAAAAAATCTAAAAAAATATATCGTCTAATGAATAAATAAAATAATAGATATGAAGAATCGAATTTCATATGGGTATAAATATTAGACAATATTATAATTTTAAAAAACTGATGTGGGTTGCCACATTCATACTGCATTCGTACACCTACTTTGCTCCTCCTGAATCCGATAAATAGCTATGTTCAATTATTTTGTCTTGAAACAATCGTTGCGAATTTTAGTGATTTATAGCGTCGCTTACAAAGTTTGTATGCACTTTCTGCATTATGCAAGTTTTACTGTATGCATGCATAAAAAAAAAAAAAAAAAGAATTAGTATGTTGTGGCCACGCAAGATTTTCTCTATATATTGTCTTATAGAAATTCAAGCAACACCAATTATTTATTAAATTATTACTTATTAAAAGTATTTTACATAATGAATGCAGTGCAGACGAGTTTTATCTCAGAGAAGTATTATAACATTTCATTCTGAATGAAAGTCAATTTTGTGCAGACATCGGAAGAAATGAGATTTTTTTCCCCTCCATTAAAATGAAAATAATCGTAATTTTGTTTTACATTATCATAGATCTACAGTTCAACCATTTGTTTTAAAGGTATTGCCGATGTGTTTTGAATGTTGCCCATATTAAAAATTAACAACCTCCTGAGGGGAATGCCACCCCCAAGGGGAAAGTGATGCTCCTACATGCACACAAGTTCCCTAGTTTATAAAACTAATTAGTGATAATGCTAGTAATAATTCGTTAAAAGTAACTCTCATTATGTACATTTTATATGAAATTTTGTCCTATACTACCATATTAAAAATTATAAGAAAATGAAATCATAGTGACACCTGTTGAGCGATTGACCCCCAAATGTTATTAGCACCAGATAAGGTAAGGGTGCAACTAAATACCAAGTTTGATTAAATTTCGTTCATTGGTTCGTGAGATACAGCATCAAAAATGTTTATACACACAGAAACATTTCTAAAAACAGCCAGATCGTGTTCAGGACATATTAAAACGTGTAAATCTGTTAAAAACTGGAGTTCGAATATCTTCACGAATCCAATAACTCTTTTTATATACTTGTAGAAGAAAGTAATATAGGAAAAAAGGTAAAAAAAAAATAATATTTGCTTACTTGTAGTAATCAAAATAGGTTGAAGATTGTCGCTACCGATATTGCGAGAATCACTCTCCTTTATAAGGAAAGTTTATGTTTTGAGGACAGTTTATGTTTTATTTGCTAACTATCGATCCATCGTTCTCTTTGTAAGTAAATTAACAACATAACTTAGCGTCATTGCAGAGTTATCATTCAATTAAAGAGTCGTTTCAAAAAGATTCAATTTACTTTTCAATCGGTAGTAATATTACCAATCTCAAAACTCAAAATAAGGAGAAAAAAATCGACCCCCCACACACAAACACACACACCTCAGACCTGAAAATTGGCACTGACCAATAACACTTAATGAAGATCAAACCAGAAAGTTTTCGTTGTTTTAATTTTGTTATTTTCGATCTACAGAGAATGCGTTTTTTGTAAGCGGGGCTAAAACACACCAAACACAGTTATTTGGTTTTATTAGGTTGATTCATAAGTAATTTCCGATGCAGTTAAAATAGAATACACACCAATAACATTATACAGCGAATATAATAATGTATATTAGGTAATATTTCCTGCCGAAGAATAAGCCTTTCCCGCATTTATCATGTTACGTATTTGTAGGTGGAGTCTTAAATAACTTCCTATGTTTTTAGCACGTGTTTATTTTGTTTTCATTTAGTTACAAAATTATATCAATTTATTATGTATTCACCATTATTATGTATGACGTTCTCCCATCTTCTTGGCAACTTATATATTCCTTCCTTGTAAAATGTGGTTGGTTTCGATTGGAAGAAATTTTCGACAGTCTGTCTGACTTGTTTTTTCGATTTGAATGTTTTTACTTTTAAAAAGTTTTGTAAGGAACAGAAAAGGTGAAAATCTGTCGGGCAAGGTCCGGGGAGTAAGGTGGGTGCGGTAAAATAGACCATCCGTGCTCTAGAATTTATTCTTGTGTCACCCTTGCTGTATGTGGTCTTGCATTATCATGCAAAAGAATGACGTTTTTGCTATTGGCGAGTGTAGGACGTTTTTCATGAAGTTTCTCTTTCACTCATCGCAGTTGCGGAACACATATGTGTGCAGTAATTGTTAAATTTGACTTTAATAACTAGTGATGGATTATTCCTGGAAAATCCCACCATACACACAATAAAATCTTTTTTCCATGGATGCCAGCTTTCGAATCTGGTAAGGGTTTTTGCTCCTTATCAAGCCACTGTCTTTTACGGATGATATTCTCATAAGTAATCCATTTTTCATCACCAGTTATTATCCTATCTAAAAAAGGCTCTTTTATTTTTCGTGAGAGCAGACTTGTAGCGATAGACAGGCGATTTTCTTTATTCTGTTCACTGAGATTGTGTGGTACCCATACTCCTAATTTGCTGACTTTCCCTAATTTCTTCAGGTGGCGGAAAATAGTTGATTGTGGTGCATTCAACCTTTCTGCTATGTCTCTAGTTGATTGGCGTGGATTTTGTTCCAATATAGCTTTTGCAAGGTTGTCATCAAAGTCGGAAGGACGTCCTGTCCTATGTCCGTCCTTTAAAGTCGTATTTCCAGAGCGGAATTTTGTAAACCAATATCTAACTGTCCTATCAGTTATTAAATCTTCACCGTATACACTGCATATTTTATCAGCTGTCACTTTAGCACTATTGCCTTGTCTGAATTCCCAAAGCATCACATGGCGAATATGCACTTTTTCATTCTCAATTTTAGGAGTTTGGAGTAACAGTTTAATCAAACATACACCAGACAAAACGATTGTTAGAAGAATAATTGAACCAAAGATTATATACTAAGACAGATGGCACACGCCCAATGAAATCAGACGAATGAATACAATAATGCCAGTGACGGCTGAACGCTAATGTTTAAAATATTTGCATAATTCCATTAAAATAAAAGGTGATCGTTATTCTGATTGGTTAAAAACGAACATAATATGCAAAATTACACACCTTCTAAGAATTTTATTAATATTTGCAGTCTGCATGCTTTGACCATTGGTTCAATGCAAGTAACGCCCAAACACACTACATGATGAATGCAGGGGGAGGAGCTTATCTTTGAAGCTTTATATTCATTGAATTATGTTTCTGGTGTAAATTTTAACTAAACTGCATCGGAAATTATTTATGAATCGACCTAATAGTTTATATAGCTGTTTCGGCAATAAGAGTTCCATATGCTTTCTTCAGTGACTCTGAAGAATTGTAAAAATTGGAGATGTTTCAGAAATATCTCAACAGACAGATAATTTTTTAGTCTATTGTCTACAGAAGAAAAAAAAATTCAAAATGTTTTTTCAGATGTTTAAAAAGAAATATGTGTTGTGCAGCTGTAAAACTGAGAAAAAAAGGAAAAAAAAAAAAAAGAATCGAAAAATTTCGCCCCACCCCCCCTTCCGCCAGTGTGACTGAAAGTTTTTTAAAGTAAAATTTTAAAAATTCATAAAAATCACGATATTAGACTATTAGAATAGTTTCCTGGTAAGCGGAAACAGGTGGCTCCGTACGAACCCTTTTAAGAAAAAAAAAAAAAATCTTCAATTAACCCTTCCACTACCAATATGAACTACCCTTGGCACAGGTACTACCAGACTGCGGCAATTTTTGATTCAATATCCACCAATAGAAGGTGTTTTCGAAGTTATTAACTAACCATCACATTTAAAATTTAGTGGCAGACATTAAATTAAAAAAAATTCCTCAATCGGGCATCCTTGCCAACTTAGGACCTTTTGGTTACCGGAAAAATTTAATTGAAATATTTTATTTTATTTAATCAACGAATTGTAACTATTTTCAATTATTAAGTAAAGTAAAATTTTTATTAATTTTTCCCGGTAGCCAAAAGATGCTAACACGGAACAACACCCAAGTGCCCGGCGGCGATTTTAATGAAATTTTAATTTCTGATAGAGGGCATGCACCAAATATTTTTTATCATAAAAAATTTTGCTATCGTCCATGTTTTCTATAGTTATTGAATTTTTAAATATGTTAAAAACCACATTAGCCACATATCAACAGTAAGCTCCGCCTTTGGGCTTGACTTAAAAATGATTTAGCAAAATGATTTTCCGCTTTTATGTTTAAGTTACAAATGAAAATTTATAGTAATGAAAATTATTTCAACTGGATTATTCATTTGAGTATTCACTTGCTGTATAAATACAAATTTTTCGCATATTTGTGAGTAAAATTTGATAGAATGTCAACTATGAAAGAAACACCTCTATGAAAGAAACACCTAAATTTCATTGAAATCCGAGCCGGACACTTGGGTGATGTTCCTTGTAAGTTGGCATCAATGGGCTGCACCTGATTGGGTCATGCATGTCCCAGTAGTACTGAAATGGTTAAATGCAGAAAATATATATAAAAGATTGCTATATTAAAACAGCGGTTAAAAAGCTTAGACGGAGTGCTCTCTCTGGAAAAGAACTGCCATATTGTGTAATTCCTGCTCTAAATCACACGCACACACACTTTAAATAACATTTTCTGTGCTTTCATATTAAGGAAAACTAATAAAAATATACAGTACAAAAGTAAAAAAAAAAAAAAAAAAAAAAAAACCTTAAAAGATTATACAGGGACGACATTTTTTCCACTGATTCTTTTACCCGTACATTGATATAATAATTTTTTACATAGTTAATAGTGCAACTATACTACTAATAATTCTAACTGAAAAATACTAGTGTAAGAATCAAGGAAAAAATTTTGACTGTTTACACTTTCTAATATTTAAAAGAAAGTTGTTCATGAGCACACAATACCGAATCTTGCTGACAGCCAGAGTCCATGTTATTTAAATATGTGTACAAATTTCCCCATAGAAATGTAAGGGCTCTCGCTGTTGGTGAGGCTTAGTTTTGTACGTAAGCTCATATATTCAGTTGTAGGGGGGGGGGGGGAATAATGAACCAACTTGTATTTTTATAACTGGTAATGTTATGTTTAACACACTTTATTTTTACATTTATTTTCTTTACCGGCGAAAAAGCGTGGTAATTTTTACTCCGAAAATCTCAAATATTACAAAACGTAAAATGATTCATGAATACTATATAATGAAATTTTACTGACATTTAAAACGATATAAAAGCTTTTCAAAGTATTTTAATGTGTGGTTTCTAGTGGAACACAATATGTCAACTAATTAAAAGATTAATCTTCGCGTGTAATAATATTGCGTAAACATTTCAAGACTTATTTTTAGAATTTTGAGAAATTTCAATTATTTTTTTTCTTATACTTGGATATGAATATATTTTCAGTGCATTAAAATTGTAATAAAGAGACAGATATCTCCTGTAGATAAATTAATTGCCTGAAATAACATATTTAAATCAAATATGTAGTAGATATTTATTAAGAACTTTATTATTATTTTTTTTTATATTAAAAATATTAATATAATTATAAATATTTTTATAATATCAAAGGGTTCTAAAATTTATTAGTGTACACCTTTTACATCTATTCTTCATTTCAAACATATTACTCAAACAATTATAAGAAAAAATTATATTCTTTATAAATATAAATAATACCGAGCATTATAAAAGTACTTTAAAGTTACATGTTCTTAGTTACCGTGTTTTCTGGCTTATAACGCGTAGATTTTATAAATGAGTTACACACCAGAAAATATAATTTACAAATAAAGCTATATCATTTTAAAAACGGGAGCTTATTAAAGAATAGCTATTACTGAAAATTTAAATTTCCGGTGTATAGCTGACTTAACAAACATGTGCGTTATACGCCGGGAAGTACGGGACATGCAGAGTACAAAACTTTTATAATTTATTCCTGAGCATTTTTAGCCCCGCCTTTTTTTCGCAACAGAAATTTGTAGACTACAGGTTGGCATAGCTGCCAAGTTTTTTAATTTATTCCGGAATGCAATTAGCCTCGCCCATTTTTCACACCGTAATCTTTGTAGAAAATTTTTCTTCAAGATATAATTATGATTAAATATGAAGAAAATTACTAGAAAAAGATTACGGTTTGAAAAAGAGGCAGGACTCACAGCATTCCGGAATAAATTTAAAAACTTGGCAGCTATGAGGTGGTATAATTAAACACGCTGTGTGAACAGCATCCTGCAGCGCAAACTGGTGAACAGAATGCAAAGAAATTTGGTATATATTTTATACAAGAGATGCGCTTACGGAATTTCGAAAAAAAAAAAAGTTCTAAAATGTCCACCAGACGTCGCCTTTTCCAGGGAATATTAAATTTAACACAGTAAACGACCAAAACTAAATACAGAAACAATATTAACACTTATTGACTGGTTTCGGATCACCTTGCCATCGAAGCACATTAAGTAAATTTAAGGAAACTCTTCTGTTGAGAAAACTGACTGCGAATGAGAGACGTTGTGGCATGTCCTTATCAAGCAGCTCTTGGGTATGGTGGATCATGTATGAGAAGTAGTGCATTATGTTTTTGAGCACTTTTCGTACGGTTCTGTAAGAATAGCTTGTCTGTCGAAAAACTGCACGTGCGCTCTGATGTCTGCCAAACTCTGATGTCTGTGACTGTGCGGCATCAGCTGTCTTAACGCCATGAACAAGTACCGGTGTGAAAGGTTTATGGTCTCTTCCAGGTTGAACTCCTAACTTCCTCGTCCCTTGAAATCTCTTAATCATGTCCTTTAATAGAGATTGGTCCACGCCGTAGGTTCTTTAAGCTACAAAATTCACAAACTGCAGCAGAAGCATTCCCCTTGTTTTCGTAAAACAGCTTCACCAATAACGCACGTTCAACTAAAGACACCGTCATCATTACAGCCGGAAAAATCGACATAAAGCATGACAGCGTCTGCAAACGTTTCATACCCAGGGATGGAACACGGGCGCAGAATTCATACAGGAATCCGTTTAAGAAATTTCTCTACCTATAATATCGTTGATTTAAGAAGTAGAAAATTTTCTTACATTGATAGTGGTATGAATTCTGCGCCCGTGTTCCATACCTGCATACCCTAAACTGTTTTGCATAAAGCTTCCTCTTCTTCGCAAGCATGCAAATCCTGATATTTTTTCCCTAGAACTGACAGCTTTTCCTGGTTTTGCATTTTATTACTCATAATTCTTGTTCTTGATTGTTAATATTGTTTTTGTATTCCGTTTTGGTAGTTCATTGTGTTAAACTTTATGTTTCTCCGGAAAAGGTACCGTCTTGGTGGACATTTTGGAACTTTTTTTTTTTTTTTTTTTCTAAATTCCGTGAGCGCCTCTCGTTTATAGTCCATATACGAAATTTCCTTGCATTTTGTTTGCCAGTTTGCGCTGTAGAATGCTGTTTATAAGAGAAGTTTAACTATAACCACCTTGTATATTGCTCTAATATGTGAAAACGATTAATTAAGAAGAAAAACCTTTTTAAAATATATTGGTTTGAAGAAAAAAGGACGAGGATACCACTGCTCCGGAATAATTTTTTTTAAATGTGGCAACTCATGTAATATTTTTCAAAATATAAATTTTTAACTATCAAATATTTATAAAAAAATTAAATCAGGGAAAATTGCTTTACGCAGCATTTATGCAAATATCATTTTTGGAGTATTCACTGTATGTAAACGAAAAATTTTTTTTATACTTGATAATGATGAAACTTTATTTTCAGTTGTTCAAAATGTTGACGTCAAGTTTATTTTAATAGCAAATATGTTATTAATGTTGCTTTAATTAAAATTAAGTATTTTGTGTTTACTGTGCGTTGATATAAAATTAATGAAATAAAAAATTGAAATCTGTAAAATACTTTTATATATTTGTAGATGGGAAACGCCTAATACTTAATGTTATAAAATAAATGTTAATAACTTATAATAACATTAATAATTAGGAGGTAATGTATTTTTTCCTTATTCATTTATTATGATGTTCACATTTTGCATTCGTTTGAACAATATTATATATTTTTTATTATATATAATTGGTGTGGCAGACTCCCCAGATTTGTTTTGTGTGACTCTGGTCAGCCAATGACTTTTGAACATTTATATTATTGTAATGTATTGTTTCAGTGTGAGAACGTTGTTAAGAAGTATTGGTAAGCAACGTTAACTGATTGCTTAAACGCTAATATTCAGCATTTGTAAAATAAATAAATATATTATATACATCGAAATAGATAAATTGATCTATTAATCAATCGCCATATCGAGTAAGATAAATCAAAATTAAATTATTTATATATATATATATATATATAAACAAAATGTTATTTTTTATTTCGTTATTTATTTATTTATTTTAGTATCTAATTTTTTTAATTACAACAACAACAATAATAATAATCTCATAAAAAACAATACTATCGTAAAAGTCACCCCGCCCATCAAAAACTCTTACCTTTCTTAAGCAGCCAAAAAATGGATTGATATCAAATTGCGCCGCCGCTATTGAATCCCGGGTACTCAATGGCTAGCATAATGAAGATCTGCCAAGATCACTGCATATATCTTTCTAATAAATCCTAATCTCTTTTAACATTCTTTTTTATCTGTGTTAGTTTTTTCGTAGCATTATAAAGTTATAATTTAAAGTATTTTTACGGCGGGGTGCGTAATAATATTTTAATCTTTACTAACTAATTTTTTTATTAATTAAAACTTCTACATAGGGGACGCACCCCGCCGTAAAAATACTTTAAATTATAACTTTATAATGCAGCGAAAAAACTAACACAGATAACAAAGAATGTTGAAAGAGATTGGGATTTATTAGAAAGATACATGCAGTGATATTGGCAGATCTTCATTATGCTAGCCATTGAGTACCCGGGATTCAATAGCGGCAGCGCAATCATTCCTTTTTTTGGCTGCTTAAGAAAGGTAAGAGTTTTTGCTGTGCGGTGTGACTTTTACAATAGTATTGTATTTTTTATGAGATATCACTTCTTTTTGCAGGTTATGTATGTGTAATTGCTCCCTGGCTCACGTTTCAGCCCACAGGGGTGTGGCTTTCAATGAAATTGCTGATTCTCTGGCAAAGGCCGCAACGGAGTCGTGAGAAATAGCCGTCTCCCTCCCAGCTCCCCCCTCTTTTGTCAAAAAAAAAAATCAAAAATTTACTTCGCCAAAAATGGCAAGACCTATGGTGAACTTCTGAAAAAGGAAGGCACAAATTTAATCTAATACCAACCGTAAGCACCAATACATGGACTCTGACACACCCAATCACCGCCTTCTTAAGTGGTCACGGTCCATTCCCCTCCTACCTATACAGATTTCATTGCCGGCGTTCGCCCCTGTGTCCTTGTGGAGAGGAGGGAACTCCGGATCGCTATTACTTTTCCTGCCCCCTTACTGAAAACTTTCATTTAAGGAACCCAACTCCCAGGCCAATTAATTGGCTGCCCAACATTCTAACCAAGAAACCTTTAATTCAAAAACTCAATAGCATCTATTCCCTTTTAAATGATATATCAGATCGTATAAATTAAACAGTCTCATTTGCTGTCCTCCTAACAGTAAGTGGTTAGTCCTTTCCATTTATTTATATAATTTTTTTTTCTTTCCTTGTTTCTGCCTTGTTATTGTTTACTACATCGTAAACTCTTAAATCTCCCCCAACCCCCATACCCTCTTGTGGCGTCAGCGGTATAGCGAAGGTCAACCTGGCAGCAAGCAGTTCAGCAAAAGCCCAGCCACCAGTGTGCAAATTCCTATGTCCCAGCAGTGATGATGTCTATAGAGGGAAGGACTCCAGAAATGTGTAAAGCCAAATCTCCCACGTTGGAGTCTACTCAACCGCATGCCATTTGTCGCGTGGGGCCGGCTGGGCCCGGCATGCTGATCGAAAACTTTGTAAATATTTTTCATGTAACTCATCATCGCCCTTTGTCGCGGGTAGGCGCTTAGCCTGGCGATGAACCTTGTAAATATTGTTTTTTTGCTTCAATAAACGTCAGGCAGGGCTGGAACCAGCCCTTTGTTACTCCTGCGTGCAGGGGGTATTTCTCGGGACAGCCCTACGTGGACTTCGGTCCTCGTATAGCTCAACACCGCTCTTCGAGCGGTGAGTCGGGTCGGTTCCCCTGTTCAGGTTATGTATGTGCTTTTATAAATATAATACGTATGCATAATGAATATATTAGTGTAGCAGATCAATAAAAATCGTGTGTGTTATGCATAGATGTAAATACAGTGTTACAAATTTCTAAATAGTACTAGTTATTTTTATGTGATTTCTTTCTAAGAGGTTTAGTCCCATTATAAATTGCCACTTTTTCGTATTTCCAGCTTGTTTCCGCGTTAAAAAAGATCATTTTCCGTAAAAACACTCTTTATCAGGGCACGTAATGGGCTCGGCGATGAATTTGGCGACTTTATCGCACCTTGACAACTATTTTGACGATCTTGGTGAAAAAATCTTTATTATCCATAAACCCATTGTCCAAGCTGTAACTCGATTATTACATAAGTTACTGTAAAATTCAGGATTAATGGCAGGCTATAAAAGGAGTCCTATTCCGACCACTGAGGTGAGTTTCTCGCTAAGACTTTACGGAATAGAAAGTTTTGCTTGACTAAGTCTCTACCATTGAATTGTAGTTTATTTCTGTATGTTATGACTATGGTATCGTTTGTGGTGTGATTTTTATGTTGTCAGCTGTTATTTAAGCTGCGTTTTCTGGTGAAACTCAAGTTGATACTGGGTTTAACTAAGGCGACCAAATTTTTTAAACCCAATTGGAGGACAAATCACCACAGCGTCCTTAAATTGAAAGGGCATTTGAGGACAGAGTTGGACAAATTTGTAAATTCGAGAACATTTTCTCCACAAATAAATTTTAAAATTGGTTAAAATGTATTGTCACCGTGTTCTGAGCTTTCCTGAAAGTTTCAAATGTCTAGCTAGTCGGGAAGTTAGTTAAAAAGCGATTGCAAGATGTGCACTGGTAACGCTGCCGATGACAGCAGAAATCCGAAACAGTTGACTTAAAGCATTAAAAATGTATTGTTACCGTGTTCTGAACTATTCTGAAAGTTTCAAATGTCTAGCTAGTCGGGAAGTTAGTAAAATAAATTTTCTGTCGAATCATATAAACACTGCCGAAGACAGTAGGGACCTGAAACAGTTGACTAAAAGTGTTAAAAATGTATTGTCACCGTAACCTGAGCCATCCTGAAAGTTTCAAATGTCTAGCTAGTCAGGAAGTTAGTTAAAAAGCGATTGCAAGATGTGTACTGGTAACGCTACCGAAGGTAGCAGTAACCCGAAACAGTTGGCTAAAAGTATTAAAAAAATGCATTGTCACCGTGTTCTGAATTACTCTGAAAGATTCAAATGTCTAGCTAGTCGGTAAATTAGTTAAATAAATTTTCTGTCTAATCATGTAAACGCTGCCGAAGGCAGTAGGGACCTGAAACAGTTGACTAAAAGTGTTAAAAAATGTATTGTCACCGTGTCCTGAGCCATCCTGAAAGTTTCAAATGTCTAGCTAGTCGGGGAGTTAGTAAAAAAGCGATTGCAAAATGTGTACTGGCAATGCTGCCGAAGTCAGCAGTAACGCAGTAACCCAAAACAGTAGCTAAAAGTATTTAAAAAATGTATTTTCACCGTGTTCTGAACTATTCTGAAAGTTTCAAATGTCTAGCTAGTCGGGAAATTAGTTAAATAAATTTTCTGTCGAATTATATAAACGCTGCCGAAGGCAGTAGGAACCTGACACAGTTGTCTAAAAGTGTTAAAAAATGTATTGTCACCGTGTTCTGAGCTTTCCTGAAAGTTTCAAATGCCTAGCTAGTCGGGAAGTTATTTAAAAATCGATTACATGCTTTGTGCTGGTAACGCTGCCGAAGGCAACAGTAAAACGAATCAGTTGGGTAAAAGTATTAAAAAATGCATTTTTACCGTGTTTTGAACTATTCTGAAAGTTTCAAATGTCTAGCTAGTCGTGAAATTAGTTAAATAAATTTTCTGTCGAATCATATAAACGCTGCCGAAGGCAGTAGAGACCTGAAACAGTTGACTAAAAGTGTTAAAAAATGTATTGTCATCGTGTTCTGAGATATTCTCAAGGTTTCAAATGCCTAGCTAGTAGGAAAGTTATTTAAAAATCGATTGCAAGCTTTGAGCTGGTAACGCTGCCGAAGGCAGCAGTAACCCGAAACAGTTGGTTAAAAGTATTAAAAAATGCATTTTTACCGTGTTCTGAACTATTCTGAAAGTTTCCAATGTCTAGCTAATCGGGAAATCAGTTAAATAAATTTTCTGTCGAATCATATAAACGCTGCCGAAGGCAGTAGAGACCTGAAACAGTTGACTAAAAGTGTTAAAAAATGTATTGTTACCGTGTTCTGAACTATTCTGAAAGTTTCAAATGTCTAGCTAGTCGGGAAGTTAGTAAAATAAATTTTCTGTCGAATCATATAAACACTGCCGAAGACAGTAGGGACCTGAAACAGTTGACTAAAAGTGTTAAAAATGTATTGTCACCGTAACCTGAGCCATCCTGAAAGTTTCAAATGTCTAGCTAGTCAGGAAGTTAGTTAAAAAGCGATTGCAAGATGTGTACTGGTAACGCTACCGAAGGTAGCAGTAACCCGAAACAGTTGGCTAAAAGTATTAAAAAAATGCATTGTCACCGTGTTCTGAATTACTCTGAAAGATTCAAATGTCTAGCTAGTCGGTAAATTAGTTAAATAAATTTTCTGTCTAATCATGTAAACGCTGCCGAAGGCAGTAGGGACCTGAAACAGTTGACTAAAAGTGTTAAAAAATGTATTGTCACCGTGTCCTGAGCCATCCTGAAAGTTTCAAATGTCTAGCTAGTCGGGGAGTTAGTAAAAAAGCGATTGCAAAATGTGTACTGGCAATGCTGCCGAAGTCAGCAGTAACGCAGTAACCCAAAACAGTAGCTAAAAGTATTTAAAAAATGTATTTTCACCGTGTTCTGAACTATTCTGAAAGTTTCAAATGTCTAGCTAGTCGGGAAATTAGTTAAATAAATTTTCTGTCGAATTATATAAACGCTGCCGAAGGCAGTAGGAACCTGACACAGTTGTCTAAAAGTGTTAAAAAATGTATTGTCACCGTGTTCTGAGCTTTCCTGAAAGTTTCAAATGCCTAGCTAGTCGGGAAGTTATTTAAAAATCGATTACATGCTTTGTGCTGGTAACGCTGCCGAAGGCAACAGTAAAACGAATCAGTTGGGTAAAAGTATTAAAAAATGCATTTTTACCGTGTTTTGAACTATTCTGAAAGTTTCAAATGTCTAGCTAGTCGTGAAATTAGTTAAATAAATTTTCTGTCGAATCATATAAACGCTGCCGAAGGCAGTAGAGACCTGAAACAGTTGACTAAAAGTGTTAAAAAATGTATTGTCATCGTGTTCTGAGATATTCTCAAGGTTTCAAATGCCTAGCTAGTAGGAAAGTTATTTAAAAATCGATTGCAAGCTTTGAGCTGGTAACGCTGCCGAAGGCAGCAGTAACCCGAAACAGTTGGTTAAAAGTATTAAAAAATGCATTTTTACCGTGTTCTGAACTATTCTGAAAGTTTCCAATGTCTAGCTAATCGGGAAATCAGTTAAATAAATTTTCTGTCGAATCATATAAACGCTGCCGAAGGCAGTAGAGACCTGAAACAGTTGACTAAAAGTGTTAAAAAATGTATTGTCACCGTGTTCTGAGCTATCCTGAAAGTTTCAAATGTCTAGCTAGTCGGGAAGTTAGTTAAAAATTACACATACATGCATTCCTCTTTATTATAAAAAATGAAAAATGAATTCAGAAGACCTCAAAACTCATAGAAACACAAAAATGTCAAATTTGAATTTTTCCATGATAATATTTCTCGTATATAATATATGATCGGAATTTAATTATATGTATTCTTCCATTATCCGTAATTTTATAAAGTTAACGAATCGCTCTTATATTTAATCAGCCACATTACTTTTGTTAAGTCTGTTTAGCGCGTCCTTTAAGCATTTATTTATTACGAAATCCAAACTTATCAATTATTTTTTTTATTAATAAACATGTTTCTTGTAAAAATTTTAAAAAATTTAAGATAAAAATGTCTTTTAATTTATTTCAATCAATTTTTGTAAAAAAAGGTAAAGAAAGAAACAGAATTTATTACTATTTAATGCCTTATTAAATGACAAAATTAAATTCATTGAATACGAGCGCCATCTCTTGACGAATTCGCGAAATTTTTTGGGTTAAATATCACAAAAGTGAAAATAACTACCCCGAATATTGACCAAAAAAACTTTTTGATTACAAAAGGCACTAGTACAGGTCAGAAGGAATGTCCATGCAAATTTTCAGCTCATGTGCTACAGAACTCTAGGCTCAATCGCCGTCAACAGTTTTTTTGTCTTAACAATTACCAGAAGAAGAATGTGACCGGTAAATTTCGGGTTTTCAAAGTTATATAACTCAGGCCCGTTAATTCGGAGCGACGTGCAAATTTGTATGTTTTGTCTTAAGGGTATGCTTAAGGTCTGTGCAAAAAATCATAGGTCTTGGGGATTAGGGAGCTGAGATACAGGTAGTCGAAAAGTCCGAGATGCTATGTCGTTATAATATACACTTGCATCGTTAACCATTGACTTTCCTACTTTGTAAATTTCATTTGCTTTTCTCTTAATGTTTGTTTTAGCTTGGCGGGGCGGAACGCTACCGCGTTCCTTGATATTATTGTCATTAACGAGAAACACGCATTACATAAATTATATATTCATAAGATAATTTTTATACGTTATTTATAATTTATTACTTAAGGTAATATTTATACATTATTTATAATTTATTATTATTATATTATTATTACATTATTTATGTATTATTCTATACAATTTTATAGTATTAATTAATTAAATATTTTTTTATTTATTTATTTACCTTATTTAATTTAAATTTTTAAAACATAAAAAAAAAAATGCCAGGAGACTGAACTCACACACTTATGCTTAGGTAAATAAACACAAATATCTTTGCCTGTGTGTGTGTATGTGTATGTGTGTGTGTGTGTGTGTCTGTTATCAGCATATTTCAAGAACAAATAATAGCAGAAAAGCCAAACTTGGTATTCTAAATGTTTAACACACAGATATGCTACACTGAGATTTTCATTAAGATGAAGCAAATGGTTCGTGTGCAGGGATACCCAAGAGAATTCAAATACATTACGTCTATGGGAGAAATTGCAGATAAATAGAGTTTAACGTCTACAGACTGCACTAAACAAAATGAAATTAATATATACATACATACATACATATATATATATATATATATATATCTTATATGCGTAAAAACATGTCTCATGCAGAATATGGTAGAGATATCATTCACTGTTCATTTACAGGGCTACACAAAATTACTAGATTATAATGTGACAACAGTTGAAGATTGGTGAACGTGCGTATTTCAGGTTGTGCCGTGTATTATTACTATAGGATTATGTTTAGGTGCATCATGTAGTTTATACATAATCTTCAAAAGATATACAGTGATGAAAATACTTAAGCGATAACATTATTTTTCATTGTTAGTGGAAGTGCTTTACTATAATGTTTTTCCATATCCAAGAAAGCTGCACAGGAATTGAAATGAATACCTCATAGACATATGATAAATAATATATGTTTTTAAGCTAAATATCCGTCGCTTGTTTTTTTCACATTTACACGTTTTGAGGATTCCTGATTATCGAAGTCAAGTTTTTTAATATTTGATTTTTATCTGTGTGTTTTTTAGAGTAACATAGAAACGAATAATTTCAGGAAATCCAAAAGTTGTATTATTTACAAATGAATAACAGTTTGTTGTTGGAAAAGTTTGATCAAAACTAATATGTTGCGTGTGAGAGTTGTCTGAATAATTTTAAGTAAACTTTTAATTTAAATAACAGATTGAAATTCTATATAAATGTAGGTACAGTAATGAAATGAGGGGTTAAGGGGGCAGTTGCCCCCCCTCATAGAGAACTATTTATCTTATAAAACTCTTCCGAAACCTAATTTAAATGGCTTTAACATAGGTATACATAACTAGACTCGTTATCTTACCTCTTAATCTCAAACCGGTATTTATAGTACTAAATTTCAGGGTAAGAGAAAGTCTTGTGAATGACACACCAGATTATTTAATTATAACATGTATTGTTTAGACCCAGTGCAAAGCCATTTTCCGGAAAAATGGCATACTACATTAGAAGCAGCATACAGCAATTAGAAAGAAAAATATGTTAAATATTATACAAAATACGAGAATTTTCACTAAATAGTTTTTAACAATGCATGAGCATGCTTTATAAAAATTTAATAGCCAAAGGTTTTGAGCTACTTATATGAAAACCCCAAATAAATATCAGGTAAATTCAAAACGTTATGAAAGAGATAGAATAAACAGAATTTCAGTTCTCTCAAAATAAAAGCTAAACTATAAGGGGCTTTACTCACATTTTTATTTTGATTCAGTCAATACTGAATGGTATTACAGCGTTTTTGCTGTCTGTAAATAAATATTTATAAAACCCTTAGCATCTTTCTTTCTTTCTTTTTAGAAGATCTTAAATTCTGTTTATTCTATCTCGTGCAAAGTTTTGAATTTACAAGATATTTGTTTGGGGTTTTCATGTAAAATCCTCACTGCCTTTGGCTATTAAATTATGCAAATTAATTCTTTATAAAACTTGCGCATGCGTAGCTAAAATTTATTTAGTAACTGTTCTAGTATTTCGTAAGATATTTAACGTTTTTTTCATTCTGATTGCTGTATGCATTGTCTAATGTAGTATGCCAATTTTCCTGAAAATGACCTTGCACTGGGTCTTTGTAAACAAAAAAGAGGAAATTGTTCTAGCAATTTTTTTTTAAAGAAACCGTTATATCTTCATGAATGTATGTGATAGCCTCATAAAATTTTTACAGATAATGAGGAAAGTCTTTATAGTCCCGTGCTACAGCCAAAACGCATTTAATGCATTACCTTTTACAGGGTGATCCAAAATATTTTGATATTTGTTTAATTTTTTACCGGTCCTCTATTTCTTTTCATTGCACAACTTTTATTGAAAAAATCAGGTATAATATACTCTTTATTTAGTAAATGTATATCTTGAAAAGTTCTTTAGGAATCACCTTGAATCTGTGGTAGTGACCAAAATTCAAGATGATTCCTAAAGAACTTTTCAAGATATTTAACGAAATGCAAAAAAAGTGTTTACATTATTATGTCTAACACCTGTATATATATGCATACAGAGAGAAAGAGGGGAGAGAGAAAAACTATGTAATTATTATAAGTCGATTAAAAATAAATAAATAAAACTTAATTATTATATGTTAGACCTTAAAATTTCATAGCGATCAGCGAAAAACAATAGTATAAAGAAGGGCCCGAAATTTCAACTCAAATTACACTTTCCAAAAAAAATTTTTACTCGCCATGAATTAGAGCTGTCAATTTTTTTTTTCTTTTTTACTCATTTTTTTTTTTTTTTTTTTTTTTTTTTCTCAAATATTTGAAATGTTTTTACAAATATGCCTAAAATTATATATATTAAAAGTGTATCGTATATCACCATATCTCATAATCATATATAATTAAAAATTATTATAATGTATTGTATTTGAGATTTGAAAAAGATTAAAATATCTAATAACATAAATGCAAAGATTCATCAAAGAAAAAAAGAAGAAAAAAAAAAAAAAAAAAACTCTTTGTCAAACAATATCCTGTGAAAATCTTTTTATTTTGAAACATTAAGCTTCCTGATTTACCTATTTATTTATTTAACTTTTTACATCAGAAATGTCTTTTTTTGTCCTTTTTATTTTTGTAATCAGACGGAATGTCGATGTGTATAGCTTGTTCATTATTGTCATTTGAAATAACCATTTCAGAATAACTTTTTCGATGAAATCGTTGCTTAGAAATCATTACAAGCGCAAATCCTTGGCGTTTCAGTGAAAAACTGGAGAATGTGAACTTTTTTTTTTTTTAACAAAATAAAAAAAAGCAGTATCTTTAAAAGGGCTCGGGTTCATTTTCATGCGCCAATATCGCGCAGGCAAACTTTCGCGTTTCTCTTCTCTCGGCATCGGGCGAAGAGGCTCTCTGTTCTGCTCGTCTATTCTCACTCTGCTTGGAGAAATCAGAGTGGGAAAAACGAAACTTCCGAAAGATTTAAAACCTTTATGCATGCACTAAGCATTTTTCCTTTCCCAGGCTCGGGCGATCGTCGGACAGCGCACACACAGACTCGGCACTCCGAGAAGAGAAAAAGGAGAGGTTAAATATGAGGTTATAAGATCACAAGATTTTTGCCATATTTAAATTTATAAAAAGAATGTTTTCTGTCAGCGTATCGTGTAAGAATTCTATCTATAACTTGACCAAATTTTTACTGGCAACAGTAAAACTTTCACTCGATAATGGCGAGCTGGAGTTTCGAGCCCTGGTATAAAGAGAGATCAATTTGATAGTCAAAAAGTAAATGATACTAATTACAAAACACTCATGCTACGCTTATGTTATCGCTATATCGGTTGTAAAATATCTGTTTATCAAAATCACTAGCTCAGTATGATCACCTACACCTAGTCTAAAAAGAAATCAGCAGATCCTGCATTTCAGCAGCCCTGCTTTATTTAATGGAAGATGTTTCAGTTTGTTCAAGATGAATGTTAATGGTGGTTAATTTTATATATAAAAAATAATCCACTAGAATTTACTGGTGTTGGTATATTAAAAATCTTTATGTATATGCATTTATTTTGCTCTTAAATTGGGAGAAAGTCAATGGAGACTTTTTATTCAGTGTTTAAATTTTCCTATTTTAATGACCCTGAAAGAATTCGTGAGAAGATTGAAAGATATATGTCAGCCTAAATTAGATAGCTAGAATTCCCTAATGCTGAAAACACCACTATAATATATATATATATATATATATATATATTTAACTTTAGGATATCTAATTTCTTTTCTGAACTGGTAATGTATTTCATTCTATCCAACAAGGATTTTTTTTTTTTTTTTTTTTTTAGCTTTTAAGGTCAGTTATTTTAATTGACCTTTTTCTTTCTTTTTTTTTTTAGATGGAACAGTTGGTTTATCTGCTATTTTGGTTTCCCTATATTTTTCCGCAGATCCGATTACAACATTTCACTTTTAATGAGTGTTTTGTACCCTAACAGCACATCTCATCCACAATACATCCTCAAGATAACCTATGGATGTTAGGGTAGGAACTTACGTATTAACCCGTCAACCTTTTTCGTAATATGAAAAATCGTCGGCAAATGCGCGATTGACAGCCTGTCATGGAGAAATGCTTCCCCACGTGCCACGAAGCTTGCATACATAGTGATTGATGATTTTTCGTATTACGGAAATTTCATGTGTTTTTGAAATGCATGCAGAGCTCTGTAGGGATGTCCAGTCAAATGTACATTTTTTTATTTTGTAAACGCGAAGCATATATACATGCGTATCAGTAATTGTTGCAATACAAAAATTTTTTATGTTTTGTTATTTAGGCACATCAAAGTATCTGGTGATTTTTGCTTTGGTTTTCATGTACGCGAAGCTTACATACATGAGTATAAGTGATTTTTGTATGTCTATCCATCACTGGCTATCTATCGCCAACTACGTGATAGTTTTCTATTTTGAGGAAAACATCGACAGGCTTATATATAAGCACTGTTTTGTAAAATAATGGTATTGATTCATTTTTACTATGAATCATTGGATTAATTTAAAAGGCAAAAGTGCTAATGATGAACATGAAAACATCTCTTCTTCAAAGGAATGGAGAGCTTTTTTAAGTAGTAAGGAAAAACTTCGTCTTTTTAGCAAGAATTATTAGTCATAGGCTTCGCATGTAAAGTCAGAAAAAAAAAAAAAAAAAAAAAAAAAGGACACCCCCACATAATTTCGCCGTAAACTATCGTAGAAACATGTGACTGGTATCGATCGATTTATAATAACATCTAGTTTATAACGGTAGAGTTAGATTTTGCTCAGGGGGATCGACTACATATGGAAATTGGCATCCATTTCATTTTTTTCAATGGCAACCCGAATTTTTGACTTCATATTCGAATTTCTGAGATAAAGGCAGTCCAGAAAAGATCCCATTTATATACTTTAAATAAATTCTTGATAGATTTACAAGCGAAAATGTGTTCGGGGTAAATCTATAAATTTAGAAAAATTAAATTTTATTACGCGCGGAATTTTTTAACTACTGCTACCACGGGGAAAAAAAAAGCATTAAAATATCTATTTTATATATATGTGTGTATAATTAGTTTTATATTTGTTTGAAAATAATTTTTACACACGCTGTCATATAATTGTCTGAATCAGTGACACTCAACCTGGTTCCCACGGCCGTTTCACAGTGACAATGGGAGTTTTGTCTGATACTGCAGTACTTTAATTTACTTCAGTTTTAAAAAATGGTAAAATATTTTTTTTTTCTTTAGTATTACTAAAAACTGTTACATAAATCTTCATGATATTTTTCTGCTTTTATATTTTATTACGTGCCACAAGTTGAAAAGCAAAATAATACAATCCTATTATGTAATGGGCGATTGTAAAATTTTGCTGTTAACACAGATTCAGAAGTGGACAGTGGGTCTAGAAAGGCTGACTACCCTTAATCTACATCTTCAATTGAAGAAGTCAAAATGTTATATTACTCTATTAAAAAAAAAAAAAAAAAATGCCATGATGAATATGATCTGCACGCATCGCTTATTATTCTTTAATATGATCTAATTAATATTTTCGCCTTTATATTTAATAAGATTATTTACGCTAAAGAATTTTGAAAGAGCAAATTGCAAATCTTTTATTCAATAAAAATGAATTGAGATAGAATAAGTAGAATAATAATAAAATATTTTTTTTTTTTTTTTTTTTTTTTTTTTTTAATCAGAATTGAGTTGTATACTCATGACTATCATTACTTTAGGGGGAAAATATCAAATATTTAAGTTTCCTTAATTCTATGATCTCATAAAATATGCATAAAATTTGCCTAACATATACAGGGGGTTTGCGTTTCTGGATTTTTATTTTATTTCCTACCAGTAATTGCGAATTGTATTTTTGGTTATATTTAATTGCTAAAGTGAAAAACTGCCAATAACATCACTATTAAAAAATTCTGGTCGAAAATTCCGGGGACACAAACAGCGCTGCAAATATATATCTTTTTCTTTTTAGTTTCTTTTTTTCTCTTAATACAATTTATAAGTTAAGTAGGTATTTTATAAACTTTTTATAAAAAAGAATATAGATTATGATGTTAATTTACGTATTCAAAATTTATAGTTTGAAATTAAATAAAAGTTAATTTTTTGCATCAGATTTGTCGTATTCTTTAAATAATAATAGTTTGTGATTTACACACAAATAAAAATATTTATAATTTCATTATCGATGATTTTAAAGATGTCCTTCGACTTAATTAATATCAAGAGAAATGCTCGATGCTCTCGCAGATATATATATAAATTGAGAACAAAAGACTATATTTTATAAATCAACAATGTTAAAATGATAAGATTTCCTCGTAAATACAAGAAAACAATTAATCGCATGAACACAAATAAAATAAAATAAATAAATAAAAACAAGAGTTTTATTACCAATCATACATTTAAAATGTAATTCTCTATTTAATTTTCATTCTAAATTTAAAAAGTTTGTTACATTGCAGCTTTTTTCTTTTTTTTTTAAGGGGGGAAAAAAAGAAGAAGATGATGATGATGATGAGAAAGATCGAAACGAATAAAAATCATATTAAGCGTAAACACTGGAAAAGGGCGAGTTTCGTATTATGTGTTATTTGGGAGTATTAGAGTGCTAGAAAATTACTTTATGAAAATTTTTCATGTTAAAAGGTATTTAAAACTGCATTATATTATGTACATAGATTATTCAGACAAAAAGTACCATTGATCCGGTTCGTTAAAAATAAAGAATATTTTCTGACATTGCGCTATGCATATACATTCTTGTCAACCTAACCCGGAAGATTACTAGTCCCTCCCCTATCCGCCCATTTTTTTCACATCTGTCTTTTTTATAGAACATTTTCTTCTTATTTAATCGTAAATATATTTGAAGTTGTGTACACAAAGGGGCGGGAACTAACAATCTTCCGCGTTAAGTGGAGAGTATGCTCATATATTTTGCTTAATTTATAAAATTTTATAACATATTTTCTTATTCTTTTTAATTTTTTGCGAATATATACTTCATTAAAAATAAATATAATATTCATATATAAGCATTTCATATGATTATGTATATAAATATATTGATTAAACAAGTTTTGTTGCTATTATTTAATTATTTTTCTATCTGTATAGTATATTAACACAAATATATTTTGTAAATTTCGCAGCATCGAAGAACAACATAGCTTCAATATCAAAGCTTAATGTGAAGAGGACGTATGGATACTGCAGCTTGTGTGTGAAATGGAAAAAGAAAAAGAAAAGAAAATCTGAAAAATAAACTATGGGGACCGAAGCAGGGGTCCATCACCTCCGTGAACAGTGAAAATTTTGATGGCATGTCTCCGAACTATCTCTAGGGTTGCATCCCAGACCGTCGCCAATTACCCATAGAACAGTACTAGTGCGACATCAAACCCAACCTACCTACCTACCAATATATAGTGGTGTGAACTGCCGAATAAGTTACCGATTACGCATGTTTTACAGTGTAGAATGGCTTTCTTAGTACGAAAAATCTGTTTGGATATTCAATGATATATATGAGTCTAAGTTTATTTAAAATTTTCTTCGGCAGAAGATGATGACTCCTCATTTAAATTCTAATGCTAAGGGTCACATGTGGAAAGCGGGAAAAAGTAAAAAGCTGCTAAAGTAAGATAAATTTCTCTTAAGAGGAAAAAAAATGGATATAGAATAACAGTAGGCTAAGAATACTCCGAAATAAATTAAAATGTTGTTTATTCTGGTTTTAGTCAGGTGATATTCACTTTTGCTATATGGATCCTCCCCCTCTTAAACTCAGATTCCGCTCACCATTTATTCTTCATTAAAATAATGTTTTTAAAATCTTCCGCACAAAAATGGTCAAAACACAAATGCAAATTTTCATATATCAGGAAATTTTCACGTTTTAACTTTAAAAAAATTTAGATTAATTTATTTTAATTTGAATTATTAAATTTAGACGATTAAATTCTTTTAAACGAAATATCAGGATGCTGTAAAATTAATATCTATATAGTTGTATTTGAAAGTAATAATGCATATTCCTTTGTTTTAATCTTTTATTCCTAATAACTGCGAATTTTACTCCGCGATTAGGACTAATTAAAAATAATTACTGTTGAGCTATGTTTCGATTATAGATTTTATGTAAAAAAGAAAAAAAAAAAAACTGTTTTCCACTATTTGGTTCTATAATAAATAACATTTAATAGAAAGTTAATATTTTATTATGTTACATCATGCGATAAATTTTAAATAACATAAAGCTCACAAACGGTACAGTAAAGAAGTGCAAATATGTCACAACAAACTTTAAACAGAAAATTCATGGTAAAAAATCTTATGAAAATTATTAAATAATAATAATAATAATAATAATAATAATAAACGATTGTCGAATGCATATTGCTGTTTAAAACAGTAAGTCTCCTATACTTTGTTTTCTAAAACACGACATTTCACTAGAGGCGTACGTACTCTAGAATATTTAAATGCGAAAAAAGGACAAAAGGGTTAAAACAGAATTTTAGCAGTGAAAAACTAAAAAAAAGACATTTAATACTTAAGAAGAAAGACTTAACATATTAGGATCGGATATGTTCCTAGTTTGTAATGTAAGCACGCCTTTACACATTTTTCTAAACAGTATATTATACATACTTGCAACATACTAATTAATATTCCGTAGTATTGTTAACTCCGCCCTTTTTTTTTTTTTTTTTTTTTTTTTTTTTTTTTTTTTTACACCAGTATCTTTTTGGAGTATTTTTCTTTTTATTTAATCGTAATTGCATTTCCTGAATATAACAATAAAAATTTATTGGTGTGAGAAAAAAGGCGGGACAAACAACATTGCGGAATATTAATTAGGATGTTGGCAATTATGATTATAGAGCAAAATAATTTTGTATATTTGCATTTAAATCCTTTAAGTTTTGTCTTCATTTATCGATGTGGTAAATGCTATTGTGATTTATCCATCCCAACGTCTTATACAGAGTCAAATACGAATATGCAAACTCGTTTTTTTTTTTTTTTTTAATAGTGTTTCAGGGATACAGATGCTTCTTTTCTTTTGGAATTCTTCCACAATCCCTCGCCTGCAATGCAATAAAATTACAAAAATAAGCCAATCTTTATATATATAGTTTGCAAGTGAGATGACGATTCCGGTTCCTACTCATCTATATAGCAAGTTGCGACCTAATTTCCATACTTTAGTTAATTTTTAAAAATCTAATTGTCCGATCGATACGCTGTTTAGTCCGACGGATTCAGTAAAAAAGCCCCTTTTATTTGGTACCTTATTTGTAACGATGTTTTGATTAGATTTTTTAAAATTAATTAAAATATGAAAATAATAACCTGGCAATAACTTCAAATTTGGACATTTAAATTTATAATTGTTGCCAAAAAATTTACAAGTCATTTATTTTTTATTTTTATTTATTTATTTTTATTTTATTTTATTATTATCATTTTTTTTTTAGCATACTATAATGAAATATGTTTTCACGAGAAAAATAAAAATATATAAAATAATACCAAACACCTTGTTAAACTTTCGCACTTTATTTCTTTTCTTATTTACCTTTAAAATATGAAACTCATAAACCTTAAGCCAAATTTCCCACCCAGTTTTAATTCTTCAGAAGCCAAATTATTATTAGAAACAAAATAGTATTGTGAGATGAAATGCTAATGCTAATCATACCAATATCGTTCACGAAAGACTTAAAAATAAAATTCATGTTTAACGACCTAATTTTCATACTTCGTGAGGCAGGACAGATTTAGTATAAGAAGCTCATGGCGATTTTTAAATTTTTGTCACCATGGTGGCGATACATTTTTATTAATTTATTAATTTATTTTTATAATTTTGTGTTAAAAAAAACTTTTACCTATTTTGATTATACTTTTTATTATTGCGTTTTTTACTCAATTTATGACAAAAGTTCATTTGGGGATTATACGATTAAAATATTGCTAGATTTAAAATGACGCTTGCAAAGATTGTAAAAATGCAACCTTTAAAAATACATTTTTTCTACAAAATGATCTCATCGTACAAATGCCGTCATTTTTATTAGATCACTTAACTGAGTACGCGTGCTTAAATATTGCTTATAATTTTTTTTTTCCTCGCGTATTTTATTAAGTCACTATCGTATCGTTTCTAAAAATAATAATAATAATAATAATCGTAACTGGACCACGTTAGAGAAATACTACATAGACTAAATTTGCTCATGCGTATGAAAATATGAAATCGGAGATAAACAACCATAACTTTTTTTAATATACTTCAATTTTAGATTTTTTGTTTGTTTGTTTGTTTAAATAGTTTTGTCTAAACGTTTTTGGCACGGATGAATCGCTAATGAATGGCATGAAAGCTAATTCATTGATAATCCTGGGTAATATTTTAAAATATTGATGCTGAAATAGATCGGACATTTTTCACCAAGAACTCTCCTTTTGTGAAAGCCACTTTAAGCCAAGTTAGAGCATCAAAAATATAAATAAATTATAAAATATTTAAAAACAGAAAAGGAAAGGAAAGGAAAGGAAAAAGAAAAGAAAGAAAGGGGAAAAATAATCACTTAAATTATGTATTTTGTCTAAAATGGTGATAAAAATTCAAATGTCGGCAAGGGGATCTATATTAAAGCTGTACTATGATCAGATTTACATACTTACATATTTATTTTTCTACATACCAACTACTATTAACTAACTCAACTACTATTATCACCAATAAATTTAATTGTCTCATGCGATAGACGTAGCCGATCATAGCATATTGTAATATTATATCTGGTGTGAAATTTTGTCATTTTATAGTTGATCAAATAAATGTAGAACATAGGTGCCAAGTCTCCCGTTTTCCAAGGGAGACTTCAAACCGGAAATTTTTTACAGCTGTCTTCCGTAATAATAATCGTCGAAAATATATATAACATATTCCATTTAAAAATACTGGTGTCAATTCTGATTTAAAAGTTAAAAATTTCTGCAGCTGTGGTAGAAAATAACGTGAGAGAAAATATTATGTACACCACGTATCGTGTTGTTCATATGTAACTGGAGTTTAAATATGAAATTGCCACTTCAATTATTTTATACTGTACGTTTCGAAACTATCATCTGGTAAGCTATACGCAAGCGAAGTGATGACGTCACTGACCGTCTGTGGATGCAAGATAAAGATTTCCTATGTTAATCGCCCATTGGATTTTTTTGTAAAAAATTATTAAAAATCGAGGAAAATTATTTCCTGATTTTAATCCCTATATTTGGGTATAGATATGTAGTAGTTATCGTATGCATGTGTTAGATTGAGTTATTTTGCTGTCAAATTGACAAAATTTTAATTTTAAATTTCAAGAATCTGTCATCCTTGGTGTTTTTGGCATTTGGCGACCAGAAGCGTAATACGAAAATATACATGACAGGTCTATATTTTCGTAATATGTATTGTACGAAATATTGTTTCATATTATTCTTTAATATCTTAATATAAATTGTTAAAATAACCATGATTTTTGAAAGGAATTTAATGTGTTCGCCAGATAATTTGGCAATTTTTTTTTTTCTTTTTTCCGCCAAGGATGACATATCTATTCCGCTGCAACATATGAGTATCTTATATCAGACACTTTATTTAAACATTTGAAAACAAATTTGACTTCAAATTATGATAGAATATTTATCATTTTCCTTTTAATTAGTATATTAGTTGGATATTTATTGTGTAAATATCATCCTTTGGGATGAAATGTTTATGTTTTCATTCGAATATGGAAGTTTGCCATTTTTCCCCCGAGTTTTGAAATTTAAAATTCAAATTTTATCAATTTTACAGCAAAAACAATTTAATCTAACGCATGCACACGATAACTAATGCATATCTATACATAAATATGTGGATTGAAACTGGGAAATAATTTGACTTGATTTGTAATATTTGTTTACAAAAAATCCAATGGACGATTAACATAGAAAATATTTTTCTTGCATCCACGGACGGTCAGTGACGTCACACTTCGCTTGCGTATTGTCACAGGCACCCGAAAGTCTGCGAATGACTGGGTTGATGCCGAAGGCAGCGGGGAGAGGAAGCAAGCTTTTGAGAAATTTCATGGTTTTTTTTTTTTTTTTTTTTTTTTTATTATTATTAATATAGGTCATATTTCATAATTTTTTCGAATATGAATTTATAATTAATTTTCATAATTCAAAAAATGTTTTTTTTTTATTAAAAATATGCACGGAATATATTTGGGTCACTTCATTCTACCGTATTAAATAAAAAAAAAAAAAAAAAACAAAAAAAAAACAGAATTTAAATATCATAATTATTTGGGAAGATATCAATTAATGTTTGTCACATTCATTTAACATTAGTATCCCCATACTTTGATAGCTTATAACTCTAGGAAAATTTGAGCGAAATACGTAAACTATACCATTTTCCGCGATGATTCGATCCAAAAAATCCAAATAAATTATAAAAAATTGAAAGAAAATTCAGTTAATGCGAATTTGAATAAGTATACGACCCCCAAATAAAAACCTAACTATACCCTTACAAACTAGACGTTATTATGAATCGATGGGTACCAGTCGCATGTTTCTACGATAATTTTTGGCGAAATTTTGTGTGTGGGGGGAGGGGGTTGGCTCTTTTTTTTTCTGACTGCACAAGTTGAACAAACAACTAAATACTTTCCTGCCTGTAATCCGAAAGTTAGATAAATCTAATTTACATCAGAATGTTTATTTTACAGAAAAGAGTATATAGGTTAAAAAAAAAAAAGAGAGAGGAGAGAGAGAGACACACACAAAGGGAAAAAAAAAACATGGATCGAGATAGCTTTATATGACCATTCAATTTCTAGTGTGAAACTTATTAAGCAGACCAGCGGATAACAGGTATGAAAATACGGTGTCTTAATGCGTGTTACTTTATAATGTTTTGTGAAGCGAAGCTATAAAGTCGTCCCAATTGCATAGATTTTTTTTCCTAAAAAAAAAAAAAAAAAAAACTGAACGCAACTACGAATCTTTCGTGAGAGTGTCATGAGAAATTTCTCAGCTCATCAGACAAACTAGAAGAATTATCGGCGAGGTATTGTTCATGCTTCCAGCAAAGTTAACGGAAGCACTGCCAATGATTCTAGCTTAATATCTCTGTCAAATGACATGATTAAAAAATGTTCTATGTCAGTCAATATAAAAGAATAATATAAGAGATAATCGTTAAAAAAAATTTGTTTTTGCCTCCTTAATTTTTCGCTGTGGAGATATTACAAATAATTCTGTATTGCAGTGTTTCGTTTCATATTAACAAAAATATAGTGGCAGACCTATTTTTACTTCTGAACTAAATTCATACGACAACTAACGAACCATTTATATCTGTAACGAGTTTAAGACTTTTCATAATGTAGAACAAAAGAAATATACCAGCTTAAGCCCTGATGGATCTCGATCAATGAGTGGTTACATTTCAGGCTTATAAGCATAGTTGCTAACTTAGCACCTTTGGCTTCTGGAAAAATTTAATAGAAATATTTATTTTATTTAATGAGCAAACTGTAACGGTTTCCACGGATTAAATAATAAAAAAAAAAAAATAAATAAAATTTTCCGGTAGTCAAAAAGTGCTTAAGTTTGCAAACTATACTTATAAGCGATCAGCTATGCAGAACCATTAATAATTGTATAAGGTAACACTCGCAAACATCGCAGAGTTGTTAAAATTTTAAACTCATTTTATTTTACTGTCACCACAATTTTAAACCAATACTTTTTAACATAATATTTTAGTACTAAAATATTTAATCATGTACTTGAAAACTCTCTTGTTAGCGGTGCTCTTGGGAGTAGAGTCCGCAGCGGGTTGAGAGGTTGACCCGTAACCTAATTTCTCACGACGAGCAAAAAGTATTCTTCAACATACATTATATGAAAAATGTATTAGAATGCTACTTTACGAAATATATTGTTGAATACAGTATGACGCAACCTTTTAGACAATGACGTCATTCTGCTTTAAAATAAAGTATTATGACGTCAGAATTACAAAATATGTAAACATATTGAAAAACTGTTTTTAAATGCTATAATCAAAAGACAGTCGTTTAATTTGCTATAATAATAAATTTTTTGATAAAAAATGTGCTTGTCGCAAAAGTTTAGACACGATTATGAGTTTCTGTGAATATCTGCTGGCATATGCAAATTTAAAATCGATGAGGTCACAGATTTTGAGTACTTAAGTTCTGCAAACGATAACGCTTCGTAGTCGACATGCCGCGAGCTAAAGGAATTCAAATGAATGCAGTTTCAAGGATTTGGCAGTTGAAAGCTGAAGGGAAGAGTGTTTCAGAAATTTTTGATATTATTAATAGATCAAAGAAATCTATTTATCGAGTTTTATCGCGTGTATAAGTATAAACGTCGGACCATTAGTATCACTTTTTTTTTTTTTTTTTTTTTTTTTTTAAGCTGGCGCTTACCGATCTATATATGATTTTCTACTGGTGAATTTTTACATTGTCTCACTAGGGAGCGTAACAAAGTAACATGATGCCACTGTATATTTAGTAATTTTAGGAGGGAGAAATATCGTAATTATATAATAACTAAAAGATTAATGCAGAAATATATGACCTCAAAGCTAGCTTATTAACGAAAATATGAAGAGTTAGAAGAAATTAAGAACATTCGCAAAATATAACCCATAATATGCCACAAAAGCATCTTCTGTAAGAGGACCAAAATGCACTAAACAATGTTTCAACATGGTTCACATCCCCATTAGAAAAGAAACAAGCCAAAATATAAGTATGAAAAATGTGTAGCTAATTCTTATGTAATTGAATGCAATGCATGGGGTTTTGCCCCTTCTTATTGACAATACACTCAAAACTTACAGCGTATTTCTTAGCAATATATGAATATCTCCCTATCCTGTTGAATAATCCTGTCATCCTAATGATAAACTGGAGTAACTAATTAAATAAAATAAACACGATTTTGAGCTACGCAATTTTTTTTTCCCTTTTAAGACTTTTGCGACCTATGACGCAGATTCGCGTTATTTGAAAATCTATAATTCCTTCAGTGGGCGTTTCCATCGCGATTTGTATGTTACTTATTTCTTAAGAATAAACTCAATATTCAAATTTGTGCAGTCAAATATAATATGGATACCAATATTTTGATTAACCCATTTTATCCCATTGTCCTATTTAAAGGACAGCTGAAAAATAGCATATAGAAATCAGAATTTTCTTGGTGCGAATATTTTGTCAGCTGGAATATATAATGGTATATATAAGCTTCTGCCAGCGTGTTATCCGTCTTACCTCCTCCCCCTCCTCCATCTGGAATCTTTGTTTAATCATTACTGGGCGTGGTTTATCTTCTCCTTGCAGTTGGAAATTCTTTCTGGAGGACTATCATGTAAATAAGAAAGTACAGTACAGCTAAAGAAAAACTTTATACCCAGAAAGCACTTTTCACTATTGAAGAGAACACTGAAACATATAAGTGCAAATTTTATCCTCTTTATTTCAATGTCCTGCGTACAAGGTGGATAAGATCTCTAATACAGAATATATATATATATATATATATTTATATATATATATATATATATATATATATATATATATAATTTATATATATTTTTTTTCAAATTTTGTTGTATTTAGTTTATTTAGGTTTAATTAACCTTAAAAATATAATTTTTCTCAAATTTGAGCTAAATAAATAAAATGGGATAAAATGGGTTAAGAAGAATATAATTATATTGTATATCCATTTGTAATACAAATGTGAGTATAGAAAATTTTGTTCTGAAACATTGTAACTTGGGAGAATAACGCCCACAGGCGGACCTTACTGTCAAAAAGACAAAAGCATGCGGTCGTGAAAGTGTTTAGACACAAGGTGGTATCTATGACGTGCAAAGAGGCGTAACCCAGTTCATATCGGATGTTTAGTTATAAAGGATATATGATTTGTATTTGTAAATTTGTAATTTTTAATTACGCCTGTTTGTCATGAGAACGACGTTATATGATAACATCCTTATTTAACCGGGTTTTTATCGCAGAATTTCATTGTAATAATTGTTAAATAATGGTGATACATTTTTTAACCGTTTTATAAGTAATTTGTAGAAGAAATAAGTTTAATTATTATATTCTGTTTCAAATTTCGTATATCTTTTGTCAGGACACTGTTTGAAATAGAATATATATATACAGTTACAAAATTAATAATCAAACAGCTATAAAACTGTTATTGTACTTTAATTAGCATCATAATAAGAATTACCAATAGATGTAATAATACTTTATAAATATTAACTAGTGTCATGCTTGTTTCGCTATCTTCCACAGCCGGTATATTCACTCCAAAGAGTCCTAATGTCATTATTATCTTTTAATGAATTAGATAATAGATCAAAATGATAATTTCATCGCGGATCGATATATAGCCAACGTTAGTTACCTTAATTCGTTTATTACAATACAGAAATTTTTAATACATAAACACCAAAAATATTTGAAAGAATTTTATTAAGTATAATAGAAATTGATGCGAATAGTAGTTACTCAAAATAATTACGTGTCATGAATCTTGAAATATTCGAGGGCAGAACTAGACTAGCTCTCTTTATTGAAATATCAGCCAGGAAAAACAAATGTGAACCTCTCCCGTGCTTGTAGATATGAGCTTTCTCAATCTTTTTGGAAAACGAGAATGAACAGTCCTTGAAAATCTCGGAAGGTTCCTCAGAACAGATCCGGCAAGGACAGAGTTCCCAACTTTTATATTTTATTCACGAGCATTTTTAGCCCCGCCTTCTTTTTTGTAACAGATATTTTGTAGATTATTTCTCTTAAAAATGTGACAACGATTAAATAAGAAGAAAATCATTTTTCAAAATTTCCCTTATGAAAAAGAGGCTAGCTAAAAATGCTCATGAATAAATTATAAAAGTTGGGAACTCTGGGCACGGGGTCAAATAGAGAAAACCAACCGAAAATTCAGAATGAACCGTTTCCGGAACCCTTCCTGAGCTGTGGGCTGCGTTCTCAAAGAACTTATATTCTTTGGCGTTCTGCCGGGAAAATGGGCATTAGCATTTGCCTTTCAGTGGAAGAGATCATTGAACTGTTCGTGTTCCTTACTTCAACACTTCTGCTATGATAAAACACAGATGTCCTTAAGGAATGTGTGAAACATGGAGATTTGTTTTTTTTTTCTAAGTGCACCTGTAAAACACGTGGCTCAAATTTAACTGGGAATATGTATAATTTATTTTATTTCGTTTTATAGAAGTCAAAAATACATTTTAAACATTTGATATCCAGAATTCAAACAAAGAATAAGGAAATTGATTTTTCAGTATATATTGTTATTTAAATTTATAACTAATTTTCTAAATTTCTTTATTAATTTAACATTTAGTAAGCTACCTTAATCATAACACTGTACAATTTATGGGATCCTGATTTGCATACTCTTCTTTACGCATTCGTGCAGCACCCTTTATCGACGAGAAATGTAACTAAATCTTCCCTCCCCCCCTCAAAGAAAAAAAAAGAAAGAAAAAGTAATTTTTACGCAAACCCAGCGTTAAGGGCCCTCTTCACTCACCGCCGCCGGAAGCCGAAGCTAATGCTATTCTATGGGAAATTTTTCTTTACAAATAACTTATTAACTAATACATATTTTTAAATTCTGTTTTCACATTCTGAAAGTTCCCAGCTGTTAAATTGACGCACCTTTTCTAAAAAATTATTTTTTTACATTTTATTTTGAAGCTGCAAAATAAGAATTTTCAATATGTGAATTTTTTTCATTTTGCAATTTCGAAATAAAATATTAAAAATTAAAAAAACACACACACACACATATTTATATATATAATATTTATATATGTGCGTATGTGTGTTGAATAGGGATTTATTAATAATATCCTAATTTAAAATAAGCTTTTTTATCAAAGCTATGCATGGGATATATTTGGGTTATTTCATTCTAACGCATTTCAATTTACGACAGATATGTGTCGTAGTTTGGCGCTTTCATTTTCCATTAGCTTCCTCAGTTTTCGATATCTTATAACTATATAAAAATTTGGAAGATATATACAAACTAAAATATTTTCTGTGACGATTTGATACAAATAATATTATTAAAAAAAAAAAAAAAAAAATGTTAAAAATGGGTGTTGCCATTTAAAAAATGAAATTGGCGCAAATTTGAATATGTAAACTTACCACTAAGCAAAATGCATCGAAGTTAACTCATAATTCTTTTCATAATGCTTATATCACATATCGAGTTTGGATCACTGTTATACTAAAGAAATTAAGATATTTAATTCACTTCCACGTTAAAGTTTTATCATACCAAAGCCGCATGTCGCTGTTACGGAATACCAAACGTTGATAGTCAACATCATATGTAACTTTTCAACTTAATGTAAATTTTTAAGAAATTATGTGCTTTATTTCGTGATCTACAGATCCAACAAAATTGTGATCACTCGAAAGCAGACCGTCAGATAGTCGGCCAGACATTTTCTAAAAATGTTCAATCGTTTAAATTCATCGAGCACCGGAAGTCAAAATTATTTACGAAATCAAAACATTCTTCTTTTGTTTAGAATAAATTGAAAATTTACTCTTTTCCTCTTTTATGTTCTTATTTTTATAACTTTTCTTTATGAAGAAATAATTCAAATAAATCATAAATAACGCTAAGCTAAAGAAAATGGGAGAGATTCAACATAAATATGTGTTATATGTGATGCATGAGCAAACGTGGCTTCTGTGAGGCTACATATCTTTCTTTAGATCGTCTAAAAATGATCGATTTGGTTGCATTGTCATATCATCTATTATTTATAATGCAACAGAAAGTATTTATATTTAAGTAATATTTCCGATTTATAATACTTGTTGTAATTTATCTGAAAATAAGTAATATTTTAATCAAAAGAAATGAAAAATAATTATAATAAATTATTTTCCATGTGTTAATTACAAAAATGCTTGATTTTATTTTAGTAGAGAGCTGTTATTATTGTTTAAAAAATCCCATTCATTATTAATATTATTATTTAAAATCATAGCTTGTATGTCTTGAATTTCCCTGTATTTCAGAGCCAAATACTTGTTTCAAATTGAAAAATTCTTTTAAAATGAAAATAATCTTCGCTATCATTATATTTACGGCTGAATTTAAGATTTAACCCTTTGCGGCGCAAGACAATTTGGATCATTTAAATTATACTGCCACCGGAATTCATGAACTAAAATAAACTAAAAGAAATTTTAAATTTTAAGGTTAAAAAGACCGTCCTTTTCCGATATGTTATAAACGTAAATGTTTGCTAAAAAATTTCCGGGATGAATTTTTGCAGCTGGATCTCAAATTTAGCGTCCTCGCATCGAGGACACCGCGCGTTAAGCGGTTAATCTGTTCTAAAACGTACTGCATATTTTGCAAGGAAAAATTGCTTTTAACAAGGGCGAAAATCGACCATTAAAAATATTCTAAACTGACCATACCGGTTTATAGAATGAGCACTGTAATATCTGTGCGAAGCTTTTACTGACAAAATCAGTTGGCATAATAACGCTGAAGTGTTTCTTAAACCGGTTTATTTTCGATCATGTTAAAATCAATCAGAATTTTTCGTGTAATATCTATAGAATGTATATCAGTCCTCACTGCGTTTCTAAACTTTTAAGCGTTTTTATTTGCTATATTGCCACTACTGATTTCAGAAAGAATGTTTTCTAAAGGTTTTAGTGCTCGAACTATTATCAGTTTTGAAAAAGTAGTGACAATATAATAAAACGCACGTTAAATTTGAAAACACAAGCAGCAATGGTTATTATTGAAGATACAAGCCTAACTTTATTAAAACCAGTAGCAACTACAACGTCAGAAATGCAAAAGAAATATATGTAGGAAGCATACAGCTGTTTCTGTAGCCTTTATCGTATCGTCTTCAGCCCATAAAGAAGTCAAAGAGAAGTGCTCATATATAAAGGAAAGGAACAGGATTCTGCTCAACCAATAGAATTACGTGGAAGGTGGGGGGGGGAGGGTAGCCAATAAGAATTTTAGAAACACTAGTGGTGGAAATTGTAGAAAAATTAAGAAAATGTTAACCAAATGTAAAATTTCTAACAGTCAGACAAACAGGGTACAGCAAAATCACAATTAACAATATTTTTTATGCTTTTATAAATATAAAAATCTTCAAAGAAATCAAGTTCATGAATGGATTTAGGCCTACAAATTATTTTAGCTGAATCAAATTTTAAATTATGATTTTCCAGCCGATTTATTGGTTTCTTGTTTGCGGACGTAATTAATATGATCTTTTAGACGAAATTTAAGACTGCGTTTAGTTTGGCCAATGTATGATAAACCACACTGATAGGAAATATTTTAAATGCATCAAGAATTATGCATATCTATAGAATCTTTTAACTGAGAAAAGGTGAGTTTATTGGAGGACGAAAATATTATTTTAAAATCATATTGTTTCAGAATTTTAGCTATCGCTTGACTGGATTTAGGAAAACAGGGTAAAACAATACTGATATTAGAAGAGCTTTGGATAGCTTTGTCTATAATGGAAGGGTCATAACCTCTATCAATTGCAATGGCTTTCGTATATTTGATTTCAGAGTTTAATAAAACAGGATTAGAACAAGTAATAAGGGCAAGGTTAACAAAAGTATAGAAAGCAGCTATATTTTTGTTAGGTAGATGACATGAACGCGCATGGGGGGGGGGAGGTAGAGAGACTGCAAAATATTTAAGACAGATGGTGGTTGAAAATCCATCTACAGTGCGAGAGACGAGGATACTCTATTCTTTTATTAACCACCGCCCCCCCCCCTCCTTGCCTATAGCTGCAGATGTAAATGTATATAAATAACCAAACATTTCTGACGCTATAGCCAGCCGAGTGACATGAATAAACCAAGATTAATTTAACAGAAAGTAAAATCTGTCTATGTTACTGACTTAATGATAAAGTAAAATATATATTTATTATAAAGCATAAAAGAGTGCGATTACTTCATTTAGTAATGCTAAAATATACTTACCTCGCATATTTTCCCGAGAAAGAACCATTTTTATGTTTAAATGTTTAAGGTAATTTGAATTCATATTATATTTATTAAAATCAAAATTGTATATAATGAATATGATGTATGTATTCATTTGTTAAATATCCTGCACTTTCAACAAATAATATAAAAATTATTAATTTAAATTTGGGATTTTATTTATCTCTTTTCTATTCAAAATGGGAAAAAAAAAAAAAAAAAAAAAAAGATTAAATTTGAGGTAATTGCGACATTATAACCGAGGTCATACGACGTTATACTCAAATTATGTTCCATTGAAGTTGGTGAATAATTGAACTGGACATATTTTGTTACTTCATAAGAGACAGCTTATTCTTGATAACTTTGATCTTTTATAAAAATCATTTCTCGAGAAAAAAATATAATTTTTGTTTAATAATTCATCAAAAATTAGAATGATGTTTTACAGAAACGGTCTTTTATTTCTTTCTCAGAAATACAAAGAAATAAGCAGTCAAAATAAACTAGGTAATATATATGGGTATTTACAAAAATTAGAATATTATTACAGGATTTTCCAAACTAAAGTGTTAAGTAAACATCGCAATTGGTATTTTTCATGAGGAATTTTACAGGAACTTAAAAGTGTTTTAATTGCACATTAATTAAAAACATAAATAGCAATACAAGTTAAGTTTAAAAAATAATAATAATAATAATAATATTTTCAATATTTTTAACGTCATATGATTTTCGTACTCAGGTTTAAAATTTTGTACTGAATTTCCATTAGAATAATCATTAAATTTCAAAAGATATACGTGTTCTACAGCGTTAGTTCTTTAAACACACTTTCAATTTCAATAATTAAATTATGTCTTAATACATTATTGTCATTCAGTTATTCATTACCTTTGGTCCTTTTCAATTCTTTTGCTTTCCCACCTGTAATAATTTGCGCTTGTACTAGACTTTGTAATTAGCCCTTTGCCGGCCGTAACGCCCTAAAGCGTTGTAAACAGTGTTGCCAAATTTATACACTATTACTCAACTTCCACCAATAATTTTGAGTATTGATATTTCATATAGTTAAGGGAAGAATAATGTTTGAAATGATTAGGTAATCGCTACCAATAAAATTTAGTTGTGGATATTAAATAAAAATGTCCTTATTTTTAGCAACACTAAGCAGAGGATTGAAATTAACTCCTTATCTGCCGATGGAAACTTATGAGATTTGCTTCGCAATTTCACCGTTTTCCAAACAAGCGCTGGTAGTTATGCTTTCACTGTTTCAGAAATGTTCCGTTTCAGATTCCTCCCATACCCCTCTTCTCTGAAACAAGTAAATCCATCGAAAACACAATCAAGATCACATTCAAGGTCATTTTATGGCATTCCAATATCGTGGGACTAGTTTCATTTGTAGTAGCGCAATACAAAGGAAAAGCGCAAATGTTCGACCAAGGCAGTTAACGCATCGGCTTAGTTAGACGCATATATGCGTTTGGGACAGTTAAGAGATTAAATCATACAGGTAAAGGGTTAAGTTTAAACGGATTCCTACAAGGAACATGTGCGTCCGTTTCATTCCTTTTTTGAGCATATAATTCCTGAAAGAGTTTGAGAGTGAAATCTGTTCCTGTAATTTGTTTTGACATTTCCCCTGAACAGTCTGTAAGCGAATTCATTATAAAATGTAAAAAAATGTACGCATTTAGAAAATGGCAGTGCAAAGAAATCTGAGTCTAATTTTATAAAGTTAGTATACATTTTTCGACCATTGTTATATGGTATCTACCATGGTAATATTTCCTTTCCAGTGCTTATGAATATAGACGATTTATGGTATACTAAACTCTCACTTATGGCTAACTCTCTTCACTCCAAATCAATAATTTTATGTATAGTTTCTTCAGCAATAGTTTAACAGAAAAAACTCTGAAACACTTTATATTAAAATAATAATAATAATAATAATAATAATAATGCATCATAAAAATACTTACCTATACTGATCAAGTCCTTATAATATATCCTCGGATAAAAGAAAAGAAGAAATTATTAAGAATGATAATAGTAATTTAATTATTTTAATTGCTTGTTCCGTAAATGGACATTTTGAATCGCGCAGCGCGAAAAATTTGATGGCCAAAACAGGTCAAAACAACGCTATCTCACGATTTTGAGCGAAAATAAAAACAGTTATAGAGGTGTAAATTTGTCCCTCTTTCATACGTATTGAAAATTCGAGCGGTGTGTTGTCTGTTTAAAAAATAATAAGCCAATGGGCATAAAGGTTAATGCGCAGTTTTTACCAAGTTCGATTCGAAATTAACCTGTTTCGTGAGGTACACTGCCTTTCTATGTTATTCAGTAAGATTACATAACTTTATATATTCAGTAAACAAATCCGTACCCTATTCTTAAAAGTATTAAAATGGACGTATCAGATTTTCAGTCTTAAAACACAATCATATCTCTCTCATATTAAGGAAAAAACTTTCCTCATTATTGTGTTTCTATAAAAAAAGGGAAAATTTTCCCCGGAGTGGGAACGCAGATTCTCTATGAATAAATAAAATTGAATGAACTGTAAACATTTCTAAAACTTTCTGGTATGAAATCTCCGTCGGAGATAGGGGGGAAATACTTATAAATTATTTTAGTCCAGATTAATATTCAGTAATAGTCGACTTGCAATAATACATCTAAGAAAATTTCAGAAAGTTGTAGGGTAACCGAAAATTTTATTTAAAAATATTATTCGAGTAATATAAAACTTCGGAAGGTATTAGGTATTATAAACGCTGGTTAGACTATTTCACGGATTCATTCATTTCCTTCTAAAAACAACAACAAACAAACAAACAAAAAAAAAACCTGGTATTTAGTTGGAGACTGCCAAATATATGCCGTTTAAAGAGGTAAAAGTTGTAAACGTTGTTTATGTCATAGAGACTTGCAGCAGTACAACTGTGCTAGAAGGTTCTAACACATTAACAGATTTATTTATCCTATAATGTAAGATAGTGGTCAGTTCTATAGATAAAGCTATTTTTGGTGTGAGTAGTTAACTGAACCATCATAATGTGATCCATCATGTGTAATCAGGGCCTGATTAAGGGGGAAGCTCGCTCATACCGGAATATTTTTACAATTATTTTTTACTTCATGTCATAGAAATTCCACGCTTTGACAAGAAAATATTTTTTATAAAAAATGAACGGTGTAAAACAATCCAATTTACTCACCGTTATTAGACACCAGAATTCTTTTAAAATAATTTTCAATGAAAATTTTCTGTTTATTATAGGAGGAAAGTATTTGTTTAAAAATAACGGTGTAAGTATAAATAATGTGTCACGAGCGAGCTTCCCCCTTAATCAGGCCCTGTGTGTAATCCATCCGCAAATCCTCATAACTGGATTAAACACGAACAAGACTCGCCAAAACTGAATGCTTTCGACGCGTTGTTAGTATTAAAGAATTATGATTCCTTCATTTTGTGGAAACTTTGTGGCCTTTGTGCGTGTACCGATTTGGTTACCTTGCAAATCTGCCGTTTTTGCATTCATAACGGAAAATCTCTCAAACTTAATTTTCCAACAAAAGGATGCACACCCACTGCATAGCTGCCAATATTTTAATTTATTCCGGAGTACTTTTACCCCGCCTTTAATTCGCACCACTTTATTCATAGAAAAAATTTCTTCAATACATAACTTCCATAAAATAAGAAAAAATTGCTTTTAAAAAATAAGTGGTACGAATTAGAGGCGGGGTTAAAATTACTCCGGAATAAATTAAAATATTGGCAGCTATGCGCACTAGGCTGCAGAAATTCGTCGTTTCCTTAACACTGAGCTACCTCGCTGCTTTATCGGTCACAGTAAACCAAATAACTTGAATTTATACGCAGCTCACTGGAAATGAAATATTCCCGTGCGATTTCTTTCATTGTGATTTGTAATAGATATAGTATATTTTTTGCGACCATTACTCATAAATTTATCTAAACTTAAACAACGGATTTCTGATGCTATACAATTAATTACTATTGTTAATTTACACCGTCTTTCAGAGGAATCTAACTACCATTCTAACATTATATGTGTAATTAAGTTATATCGGACGCTTGAATATATACATATATATGTAGGTGCCAAGCAGTGTTGCCAGATATGGCGGATTTTTTATTCAATTATCACCAATAATTTTTAGAAGTGATATTTGATACACATAATAGACTATCAATCTTCGAAGTGATTAGACAAACGTTACAATCAAAATTTATTGGTGATTATTGAATAAAAATTCCGACAGATCTGGCTACACTGGTGCGAAGTCTACTGTTTTGGCGGGACACATGAAACCGAAAAATTATTTTTGCTGTTTGGTGCCAAGTCTCCCGTTTTTCAAGGGACACTTCAGACCGGAAAATTCTTATTGCTGTTTTCGTTAATATTAATCGTCGAAAATATATATAACATATTCCGTTTAAAAATTCTGGTGTAAATTCTGATTTAAAAGTTAAAAATGTTGGCAGTTCTGACATAGTATAACTAAACATATTTCTCCTTTGTATTAATTTAATATATACTTAAAAAAATTAAAATTAATTTATTTATTTATTTTAAATATTGCATTTAGAAATTTTAATGATGTATTTTGAATAACCCTGTATAAAATTTTCAGCAATACGTTTGTAGTAACGGAGTATCAAAATTCTTGTAGAAAGAATCTGATTCCAATGTATGAAGCGTTTCCATAAAACAAATAAATAAATAAGTAATTCTATGGGAGTTGCTGCTTACTTAATGAAAAATGCATTTTTTTTTTTTTTTTTTTTTTTTTTTGATATTTTATCTATATTTTATAAGCATTCTTATGAAAATAATAATAATAATAATAATAATAAATAAATAAAAACTAAATCCACATAATCGTAATATAAAGGGGAAAATAACCGTAAGTTATTTATAATACATGGCTCCTATGAATCATCTGACCTTGCTTTAAGCTGTCCAAAAAATGATCGATATAGATGAATTGCCTTTCATACTTTAGTTGCTTTATGAACGAATGTTTTCATATTTTGGATGATAATTCTGTTTATATAATAATTATTGCATTTTTTCCCCACTAAATTTTATTTAACAAGGCGTCCATTAATAAACTAATGATATTTTAAATATTTGTACTTTTCCTTTCAGATAAAATAATTTCACAAGCATCTAATTTTTCAAAATCTTTTTTAATAAAGATATTAATATTTTCAATAGCTGCCAAGTATTACAGTTTTCGGATACTGGCATTTTCAAAGAAATTATCAGCGAATTCAGTCATCGAAAAATGTTTTAAATCTCATGAAATATATATATATATATACGTATATATTTCATGGGTGGGGTGGGGGAGAACATTAATTAATCATTTTTTAAATACATTAAAAATAGAGAGAAGTTCCACTTTAAGAAATGTTCCTTAAAAAAGGTATTTTTGTTCGACATTATTTTTATTAGATTATGAAAAGAGAAAGCTATTTTTTAATCATTGGAAATTTAGTTACATTTAATTAATTAACAGTATTTTAGATAACAAATCAGTTTGATTGTTATTGAGAATTAAACATAGAAATTGCGAAAACTTTGCCCCGATTCAGTGAAAAGTAATTAATTTTTTGTTATTCTTCATTGAAGACAAAAAGTGTTAAATGAAAAATGGGACTCTGAGGCAATCTTCGAATCTGCTCATAAAAGTTTAGATGAATCTCAAATCTCAAATTACGGAGTTTCCAACATTTTAATTTATTTCAGGGCATTTTTAGTCCCGCCTTTTTTAAAACTATATATACATATATATATATATACATTTTTTTTTTTTTAAGAGTGAATGTCCTTACTTTATCGTAGTTATACATTGAAGAAAATTTTTCTATATATACAGAGACTCCAATATCCTAATTAATATTCCGTAGTGTTGTTAGTCACGCCCTTTTTTAAAAACACCAGTAAATTTTTAGAATAATAGTTTCCAAATTCAGTTATGATTAAATAAGAAGAAAAATACTCTAAAATAATACTGATGTGAATAAAAAGGCGGGGCTAACAATACTACTAAAGGGCAAAACTGGGAAAATTCATTAGTGGCCAGTGGCCGGTACTGTCAGTTTCATTAGTAGCCACTTTTTTAAGTTAGTGGCCACTTTTCACATGATAAGACTATTTCTTTCAGACTGCAAAAAGCAATTGTCACCATTTTGCGGTATAATTATCACAAGAAAAATATGAAAATAAAGAAGATATATAATAATAAAATTAACACAGGGACACTGAAATTGTAATTTCGCTCTTTTTAAAAATCCTAAATTGCACATCCTAAATTAAAATCTGCTTAGGGCTGTAATAATAACAGCAAAAGTTTTTATCTTTCAGATAATTCAGTAGTACTTTTTTTTTTTCAATTTATTTAAGTGAAATAAGCTGTTATCATTCACAGTTCACATTGATATTTTCTAGTAAATGAATCAGCTGATTCATCATCATCACAACTTTTACATGGTCCTGTGTAAATACATTTAGCAGTTTTATTATTTTTTCTTATTTTTAAAGACACACTTTTTAAAATGATTTTATTTCAATAGAGTTAAAATATTTCCTCTTAAAAAGTATAGATATGGAAACTTAGCTGCTTCATTAAAAATAATTTACTTAGCTGCCAAATTTGTAGCTTTAAAAATAGGGAGATTTCTGCTTTAAAATGGGAAGGAAAAAGGAAGATTTCTACTCAAAAGAAAGCAAATACAATTTTTTTTGAAAAATACACATTTAAGCCAAATCAAATTTTGATACACACATTTGTCAAATACCTTAAATGGGTTAAATATACATTAAATACTATGGAGATAATAATGGAAAAAGATTGTGCTTTGCAGGACATTTGATCATTAACTGCTAGTTGAAATGGAGCGCACATGTGTGTGTGTGTGGCAGGGGGGGATACATCTATATACTTCTTTATAGGTTCTAGAATCTAATCAAGAAAGTTTAAAATGAATATTTACATTTATGTTATGGATGGAGAGAGATTGTAAATCACAAGGTTTCAGTGGAACATGTAATTGCCAATCGTTAGAGGGGGGAGAGGGGGGGGGGAAAATTACAAGAATTATGAGTAAGAGATATTAAACAATTCTACTTCTTTACAGATTCTAGAATCTAATAAAGTAAGTTTAAAATAGATATTTATATTTTTGCAGCAAATGGAGAATGATTAGAAATTATAAAGCTTTCTATAAGCTGTGTGATCACAGATCGTTAGGGGGAGGAAAGGAGGGGGGGTCCAAAAATTATATGAGTGAGATATATTAAACAATTCTACTTCTTTATAGGTTGTAGAATATAATAAAGCAAGTTTAAAATGAACATTGACATTTATGCCATGGATGGAAAAAGATTGAAAATCACAAGGCTTCGATTGCCTATCGTCGCTCGATTTTTCGAATCTTTTAATGATCACAAAAAGTGGCGACTTTAGTGGCGATCGATGTATAATTTTTAATCGCCACCATTTTTTATTTAGTCGCCATGTGGCCGGTGGCGACCGTTAATTTTGCCCTTTAAATACTACGGAATATTAATTAGTATGTTGGAGTCTCTGTGGTGCGAAATAAAGGTGGAGCTAAAAATTCTCAGGAATAAATTAAAATGTTTTGCAACCATGCATTATTTAGTACCTCGTACAGCCACTAATATCCATTAGACATCTAAATTACATCCAAATGATCCATAGAAGGTTCATAATATCGAAAAAATATCAATTAAAAACCTGGATATCCTGTACTAATTATAGATATTTATTAGATGTTTAAATATAGACGTGTCTTTTCCGATGTCTAATAGATGTAACATGTTAGATCAAAATATGAGTTTGATATTTTCAATATTTGTTAGATCTAATATGTCTAATTATTGTATATTTGGAGATTTATCGGATATGTAACAGGCATCTAATGCATGCAAAAAAAAAGTGACATTTATCGTGCTGTACGTTATTTATACAAGTTTAATGGATCTTTTTTAAAACTTTTATACGTGTTCATAGATGTCTTATGAATGTAAGTGGCTGTCTGGGACGGTATTATATTCTTCAAAAGGAAAAGTAAATAAATAAATAAATGAATAAATAATAATTATAATTATAAACAGCTTCGCAAATGAAAAATCTTACAAAGTCTTTTTCGATTCAACGAATTGTTTAAGAAACAGCGTATAAGATGACGAATTGTGTCAGATAAGTTCAAAATTATTATTTTTTACCAATGTTTTCATATTGGGAAATTTGGATACCTCATTTTTATAGAGTGATTTTAGACTTGACTAAACATTGATATCCATTGATATATATATTTTTAAAATTCTATATAAAGATTGTGGTATCTAGATTTTCATTTACGAGAACTCTCTTGTTACTTTTCTTTTAAAATACATTCCGGAATGTTTGCCTTATAAGGGTGGTTACAAACCCGCCTTTTTCCCTGATTCTTTCCCCAGTATATTTATATGATAAATTTTTACTTAATCGTGCAAACTTTCAAAATTCTGGAAGAATAATATTGGTGGAAGAATTAGAGAAAAAAATCTTCCTTGTCACCATCCTGACTATGCTCTGAGACTGACAATTTGAGATGCAAATTTAGAAATTTATTGATAAATTCTATACTTTGTCAACGGTTATTATGTGGGGAACGTCGATATGGTTATCAGCTAGGGTGGCTGAGTGGAAGAACTACCGCCCGTTAAGCGGTGGACCCGGGTTTGATTCCTGGCTCTGGTATTTTTCACATAGTTGGTAGAAAAAATTAACCTTCTACACTCCAATCTATTCAAAACGAAATACAAATATTTTTAATTTTAGATAACAGTTTGAAATCTACCAACGCTTCCACTTTTTGAGCACCCTTATTTAAAAGTTATTTTATTCATCTTGTTTAACTGCATAATTTTTATCTTTTAAACAAAGCAAAAAAAAAAAAAAAAAAAAAAAAGTTTTTCGGAAATGCTGGTGGAAGAATGCGGAAATATCTGTTGTTATATATTGACTGTTATATATTAAATTTAGTGTTTAATCATTAGTTTAGAAACTATTCTTTATTTTTATTTTTGGCCCAATGAAAAACTTATATAGAAAACTTGGAATAATTTTCAGGCAACATTTAACCAGTGATTGCCTTGACTTTTATTTAAAAATATAACTATTTTTAAACATCAAGTAAAAGAGAAATTGTCGAATATCTATCAAAATAAAGAACGAAAGACAAGAACAAAATCTAATCTTGCAGTATTGATCGATATTTATTGACAAACAAATAAGGGTCAGTAATCTCAGACGTAAGATCATTTGATAAGACGCAACGATGCATTAAACGTAAATGTATTTTCGATTGCAACGGTATCCCCTGTGTATATAATGCTCAATTAAGGAGAAAGACTACACGATAGTAATTTTTTTCAAACAGAACTATTGGGAATATTTCTTATATTATGTCAGTATTTATTTCTCTATTCGGGATAATAAAGTTAATTGAATTCTATATTTATTTTTATGAAAGTGACGTTTTAAAATTTCGTCAAAATTTATTTTAGCACAATTTCAGATGTTTTCTTTGAATTATTTGAAACATGATTTTTCTGAAAATACAAAAATATTTACATTTTATTATATAGACATCTTTGTCTGGTTATTAGGTCTATCAAAGTTTTTTGTACTTTTCAATTAAAATACTAACATTGGAATTTGATATGTGGATAATATATAACATATTCTTACCAGGAAACCATCCTATACTGCGATAACAGAAAAAACCCAAACAAACATCAAATGAAATATCATATCTGTACTGTTAAGTATAAAGGATTTAAGTCCAAAAATATCGATTTTGAGTTAAGTACATAGTCAGACTCAGAAAAAAATTCTCTATCGATTGGTATAAAGGAAATAAATCCAGGTCATTTAGTCTTTGAGAAAATCCATTGGTAAAAAAAGATTCAAGTCAGAAATTTAGAATTAATCTTTGGTGTAAAATATTTAATTCATTTTTTCCCATTATTAAATGAAGATTGACAATCACTGAATGGTATAAAGGATATAAATCAACATAAACCCCTTTTCCTAATCGATTCTTCTGATTAGTTTTTAGTTAGTTTAACTTTATTTTTCGTCTCCTGAAAAATCAAGAATATGGACTTAAATCCTTTATACTTACTTATCAGTACAGATATATAAACATATATTATGACGCATAAAACAATTGCCATCGTCAGCTTATTTGCCAATTATAAATTCTGAAATTTGCTAATGATCGGCATAACCACGCCTTACTGAAATATGAATGAAATTCAAAACAAATAGATATTAAACGAGCATAGACAAACGTGTTGTTTAGTCCATAAATCTGTTGTCCATTTCAGCTTTGAGATGCACTCTACTGAGATATAATGCATGAAAATTAGCTAATGTAGAATATAAAAAATGATAAAAGTCATCGTTCAGACAAGTTTCATCGGGACCCACTCCTTTCTCGTTACTACATTTTTACTCAAACTTAAATATAGATATTTGGAGAATAGGCTCACGCCCGCAAACAGTCTAAGCGTCAAAAATCACGATAGAATATGCGTTCTCGAATGAACACCATTTAATCGTTTTCTATTATTAAACTATTTGAATGACTTTCTAGTTAGATAGCTTTAGATAATTTTATGTGTTTAGGAGTTTAGAATCGAATGGTTGAGAGGCACCTCTGACAGCGTCACGCATCCTCCGATACATAAGAGTGGAAGCTAATGGAGTGTGGATCCTGAATTACAATTTCACTGCAATGGAGAGAGGGTAGGGAACAAAAAAGGAACAAAAAACATTAAAAAAGGAATTTTAGAGCTTATAGAAAAAGGAAACACAATTGAAAAATGAGTAGGGAGATTAAGAACAGCATTTCAAAACTGGAAGGAAGTTTATGGATAGTAACAATATTTTTGATTGTTAGTAGAGTAATATTTAAAATTTTTTTTGGTATTTTGAAAAACAAAATTTTTTATTTATTTATTTATTTATTTATTTATTTTTAACACAAGGACAAAAAACAGGTAAACACGAAACAACACATCGACTAAAACAAGGTATAATCTCCGAAGAGAAGTCAAGGCCCGAAGGCGATAGGAAAGCGAAAAAGCCATAAAAATTTACTCAAAAATGGTTAAAGGTGGGAGTTAAGACAGAGGCCCGCTTTGGGTTTGCGTCTATTAAGAGGATCGTTATGGTTATATGTTGCGAGAGTGTTTAAAGCAGGGTTATCTAAGCTTTCAAGTGCCAAATGAAATTAAACATTTAAATATTTGATAAAATCATTAAGTTTAGGTGTTTGTATTTCTTTATAAATATAAATATTTCTAACGTACCAAGGCATATCATGAATTAGCCGAATAGTTGAATTTTAAGTCCTAATGATTAACTTGATATGCAATTTGGCAACATATGACCACACTATACGAGCATAGGTTAAAATGGGTCTTAAGTAGGAAGTGTACAAGAACAATTTGTTTTTATAGTTTAATTTACTATTCCGAGCTAAGAGGGGAAGTAATTTACTTTTAGCAGCACGGAATTTACTACGCGTAGTGAGAATATGTTGTTGAAAATTGAGAGCTTGATCCAAAATAAAACCAAGGTATTTACAGTGGTATTTACAGGCCATGGTAAGGAGGTGGAGCCGAGGCGAATTTGATATTTATCTTTAAATGCAGGTAAAATTGCATTTTTTCCACTTGAAAAAATGAATAGCCTAGGTTATGGTAGTATTAAATGCTATTCTCCATTTGTAGAACCAATGAACAATAATTTTGAGGTGACGAAAAATAGCCAAAATAGCATAACGCTTGTTTGCATTTGAAGCAAAAATACAGGTATCGTCAGCGAAAATAGCCAAAGAGGTAGTAGGGTAGCGAGGAATATTATTGATATATATTTTAATTAGGGCTAATTCTGGAGTCTTGAGGAACGCCAAAATGATCAAATAAGTTCCGTGAAAGGGTATCTTTCACCTTCACGTGGAAGTTCCTATCAAGTAGGTAACTATGAATTAATTTAATAAGGGGAGGGGAAAATTATAATTAATAAGTTTTAAAATAAGGTCAGAAATCCAAACTTTGCCAAATGCCTTTTCAATGTCTAGAAAAACTGCCGCAGTGTATTGCTTCTGAATTTTGCTGGTGGTAATGGGCTCAACTAATCTGTATACTTGGTGAGGGCTGAAAGGCTATTGCAGAATCCAAATTGTTACGGAATCATAATATTATTTTTTGCAATATGAGAATCAATTTCTTGAGCAATAAAGGCTTCGAGTAATTTCCATAAAACATTAAAAAATATTGGGCGATATCTCGAAGCCCTATCTGGAGGTTTGGCAGGTTTTATAATAGGAGCAATTACAGTAGTTTTCCAATAAAAAGTGAAATAGTTAAATTTAAATATATCATTAAAAAGATGGGTAATTTTTGGAATATAACGGAACGGTAAATTCTTGAGGGCGTCATTAGTGATTCCGCTGATGCCTGGGGCTTTTTTATTTTTAAGTTTTTTTTTTATTTTTCGCGGATGACATCAGTGTGGGTAACCGAAAAATCAGAGGGGAGAATGGGATTTTTCAAGAATCTTCTAACAACAGAATTGACTTACCTCTCAGTTTCATCACTACCAATTTGATTTCCTTGGAATTGTGTCTCGAGGTTTATAGCGATGGTATCAGACTTGTCCTCGTTAGTGTACGCATAGTTTTGTGAATTTGAAATAAGGATAGGAGGCATTGGTTCAAAAGAGCTCTTAAATCTCCTGGCCGCTTCCAGATGGAGTTATCCTCTCGAGAAAGTGACTCAAGGAATTCACTCCAACTGTCATTACTTTTTTTTTTTTTTTTTTTTTTTAAAGATAGTCCTTAAGATCCTGCTGAGCTCTATTGAGAATAATTTTATCTTGGATTCTATGCGTACCTTGCCAAGTTTTCTGGCTGTATTTTTATTAGTAGTAAGGCTGCAGACATGAGGGTCTAATAAAAAAAATCGTTGGCAGGTTTAGAAGTAGTAACATAATCAATAGCACTCTTTATATCAGTAGTGATGGTATTAACCAGGAGATCGATGTTATTAGTGCTATTAATGGGAGGTCGGAGGGGGATGTCGTTAATAATGTCAGTGAATTTAGTACGGGAAATATATGTTTTTTTTGGGGGGGGGTCAGGGGGAGACGAATTTGAATATTAATTTTAATTAGATTATGATCTGAACTCAATTCAATTAAAGAGGTCATATTTTAATCAAAATTAAAACGATTAAAATTCCAAAATTAATAGTTCTGCTACTAAGGACTTGATGATGGGTAGGGTTGTCCGGAAAAAGGATGTCCGCATAATCGAGGAGAGGAATATTATCATAAATTGCACGACAATAAGCGTTCGAGACAAAGCAATTCCAAGAGGGATGATGGACATTGAAATCACCAAGGAGAATGGTGTTCGCGTCATATCTAGTAATGCTAGTAAATCAAATGTTAAGTCAACTGCGCTCTCGTTACAAGGAACATACACTGAGAAGAAAATCAATGGTGGTGGGGGGGGATCTGGAACCATAAGGGTAATACCAGTGGCATTGACAACGTTCAGAGAAGGAATAGTTACCTGGTGAAAATTCAGATTATTTTTAATACAAAGTGCAGTGCCGCGGATAGCCAATGGACTAACGGGATTGATAAAGTCATTTCCAATAATAATATAATTTGGAATTTTAAGGGTCATACCAGGCCGTAATTTGGTTTCTTGCAGTAAAATAATATCAGGAACATACTCTTGTACAAATTCCCTAAGCTCTAAAATTTTTCCCTGAATGCCATTGCAATTCCAAGCAACACATGACAAACAACCGCGCAGCCATTTTGAGGCCGAGAAAGCTTGGGTGAGAATTTGAATTTTGGATATTTGTTCTGGACCACCTCTTATAGCAGCCAGAACATTTTTATATTTGTTAATTAAGTCAGTAATATTGGAAAAATTAAATTCTTGAGCGATTTCATTTAATATTGACGTTAATTCAGAAAGGGGATCGGTATTAATATTGGTAGTGGGAAGGGTGGGTTTCGGGGTAGCCAAGGTAAGGGAGTGTAATTTAGATGGGTTTACAGCTCTGGCAAAGGAAAAATTTGGATTAACTAGGGTTGAAGTAAAAGTGGGAGGATGTTTTGGAATTGCACTGGGGAATTTTGGGCAGCCCCTGTAACTCGCTGTGTACGAACCGTTACAATTACAACATTTGACGTTTCTAACTCGTTTACCTCCAGTGCATTCTTTAGTTTCGTGGCTGCCAACGCATATGACGCAGCAATCCATCATTCGGCAATTTTGCGAAGCAGGATGAGAGTATTGGCATTTAAAGCATTGCACAGTGCGTTTGCGGCACAAATAGTCTTCAACTTGAATTTCGTAGTACATGAGGTTGTCAAGATCAAAGATTTGCTTGCTTTCAGGACAGTTTTCTAAATGAATTTGAAGCAACGGCGTTAGTTGGCCAGTTTTAAAACTCGTTAATTGGTTGACTTTAAGTACTTTGTAGCCCTTTTCAATTTGGGCGTCACGAATTTCATCTTTTTCAGTTGAGGTGTCAAGTCCTCTAATAACGACTCGGAGAGGGATCGCGGATTTATCCGGAAAAAGAAAATGTTGGATGTGCTTTCATCTAATTTAGAAACCAAATTTTCGTAGTGCTGCTCCGAGTTGGGGTATAGACGAGTGAATTTGCCTGCCAGAGTGAATTTGAAATTGCATTTGTCATCATGTAGGGATTTTAAGATATTTCGCATATTTTTCTCTCACAGGATTGTTATAAATCTAGTTTTTGGCACTGGAAATCGTTTTACTGAATTTTGGTTATTGGCCGCTTTAGGAGGGTTGGCCGTTTTTTGGAGGTTTGAAGGTCATTCAGAAGAGGTTTCCTTCAATTGGGCAAATCTGTTGGCTGAAGCAAAATTTAAGCCCATACGAGCAATTTTAAGAGCTCGGTTATGCTCAAAATTTTTAACTGGGGTGGGGTGATATACATTTAAAAAATATATATAAAGTTAAAATATATTTATAAAATTTTAAAGACTAAAGTATCCTTAAGATAATATTCCTCCCCCTACAAAAAAAAAGTAATAAATAATAATAATAATAATAATAAAGTAATATAAGTAGTAAATGATTAAGCATTTAACTATGACGGTAGTTAACTCTTTCACGACCGCTGACGTAGATTCATGTCGTTTGAAAACTTGTAACTCCTGCAGTGGGCGGTCTTTTGACAATTTGTATATTATTTATTTCTTAAGTATATACCAATATTCATAATTTTACAATGAAATATACTATACAAATACTTTGATAAGAAAGAATATAATTATAATGCATATTGTTTTGTCACATAAATATGGAACAAAAAATTTGGTTCGGAAATATTGTAAGTTAGGAGAATAACGCCTACAGGTGGACCTTACTTTCAAAACGTCAAAAACATGCGGTCGCGAAAATATTAAGAAACGATTTTACAAGTCTGTTTTACATTTCAATACCATTCTTTTTATTATTATTATTATTATATTTTTTTTTAATTGACAATTTTTACATTCAACCTCTTTTTCTATTTGAAACAGTAAACCCCGTCTATTTAGTTAATTTCTTTCTTCTAGCGTTCGTTTAAAGAATAATTCAAAATTTATCACCAGTAATCGATAAAGTAAATACTACTTGTGTACATTTTAGTCAACGCAAAATAAGGGGCTAAAAGAATGCTAAAAGTCACATTTACATTTCTTTTCTGTATTATTTTGTTTTGAGAACGATGAAAGGCGGGGATTGTCTTCTTCAGAAGACAGGAATTCTTGATGCTAACTCTAATGTCTAAAAATCATCATTTTTGTTTCATTTCTTTGCGTTTGACGTCGTTGTTATATAATTTGACCCGTAAATAAAACTAAAAATATTTTGTTTAATTTTCTCTTTTATTTTTTAAGATTTGCTTCGTTATCTCATGCAAAACTTTATAAGAGACGGCCCCCTAAACCACTCCAAAAGAAATATTTATTTATATCTCGAAAACTAATAACTGGAATGAGCTGAAAATTTGCACACCCATATTTTTCAGCATTAGGATTCATTTTACGTAAAAATTAATATAGGTCATATTTCATATTTTTTATGAATATGAATTTATTAATATTTTTCAGAATTAAAAATATTTCTGAGAATCAAAATATATCGATCAAGTTATTTTTTATGAAGATATTAATAAAAGTTTGTAATATGAATTTACCATTAGCCCCTTCATACTTTGAATGCTTATAACTTGTGAAAAAATAAGTAAAATATACAACCAATATACATTTTAGCGTTGTCGCGATCCCAGTAATTAAAAAAAAAAAAAAAAAAAAAAAAAAAAAAAAAAAATGTGGCATTACCATTGAAATAAAATTATACTTTTAAAAAAATTAAGAATACGCTTTTATTGAAAGATTAAGAAAAAAGCACAAGATATCTCTCTTTATATGATTAAAATGCAGGGTAATTGAAAATCGTGTGAGTAACACACACTATAATATTCACATACTTTTAAATCATTAGTAAATAAATAATTTAGAATAAAACAAAACCATTTAAAAAAAAATATCCCCTGACTAGGCTCGCACATTAGAACATTAGGTTTATTGCCCGGAGCTTTATTTCACAGCCACAGCGTTCACGTAGGGAAAGTCTTTCTTTTACAATATAGATTTTTTGTTTGCTCTCAGAGCGGTTACAAACATACATACAGGTGACGCTTATAAAAGCGTGTTAAAAAGCAATGTTCGTGTGCGTTTTAATATGTAGAACGACCCCAATTCAAAATTTCACTTCATTTTCTGAAAATACTCACAAATTACCGTCAAACGATACCTATTACATTTTTGTGCATCGATTAGCAACGAAGTTACGTCGAGTGTCGCTCTTGCATTTCCCCCTGAATATACTTTAAATATTACTTCTCAAAATTATTGGTAACTATTGAATAAAAAAATCGCACAATCAGGTAACAAAGGCCAGTCTCTATTTAGAATATCAGTCTATATACAGAGCCTGATTAAGGGGGAAGCACACATTATCTCCACTGTCACCGGAATATTTTTACAATTATTTTTTACTTCATGTCACAGAAATTCCACGCTTTGACGAAGAAATATTTTTTATAAAAAATGAACGGTGTAAAACAATCCAATTTGCTCACCGTTATTAGACACCAGAATTCTTTTAAAATAATTTTTAATGAGAATTTTGTGTTTATTATAGGAGCAAAGTATTTGCTAAAAAATAACGGTGTAAGTATAAATAATGTGTGCTTCCCCCTGTCTATATATATATATATATATATATATTTTTTTTTTTTTTCTTTTAACAAATATTTAGATACCCTTTGCAGTATTTTTCTTCGATTGAGTGGTACGAAGATTGTTGTTATATATATATATATATATATATATACACAGAGCCTGATTAAGGGGGAAGCACACATTATCTCCGCTCTCACCGGAATATTTTTGCAATTATTTTTTACTTCATGTCATAGAAATTCCACGCTTTGACGAGAAAATATTTTTTATAAAAAATGAACGGTGTAAAACATTCCAATTTACTCACCGTTATTAGACACCAGAATTCTTTTAAAATAATTTTTAATGAGAATGTTGTGTTTATTATAGCAGAAAAGTATTTGTTAATAAATAACGGTGTAATTATAAATAATGTGTGCTTCCCCTTTAATCAGGCTCTGTATATATATATGTAAGTGTTTAAAAAGAAATAAAGGCTGATCCACTACCTGTTTATGTTTTCGTATGCGAATAACTAATTTCGTTTAAAAATAGAAGACCAACTTCTATTTTATTTTGATGACTTTATTAAAAATCTTATAAAGTATGATTGTGTAAAAGTATTTTTTTTTTTTTTTTTTAAGATATAAAAGAAAAACTCTTGTAAAAACGTAGAAAAGAAGCTTTTAAATTTATATTATATCTTTTAAATATATATATATATATATATATATATATATATATTTAATTATTTATTTATTTATTTATATACTTTTCTGTTTAATATGTCTGTAATTAATTGCTAAACATAAATTGAAAAATGACTCACTACCGATATTTACAAAACATAATTTTTTCATGTGCAATACCATAGAGAATTAATGACATTAAATATAAAATAGTCAGTGATGCAAGTGATTCTCGTAAGAAAATTAAAAATAGAAAATAAATAAATATTAACTGAGCATGTACAAAAATGGATTGTCAATGATGTCAGAAAAATATTGAACAGAATTGAAGAAATGTTGTTTTTTCCTTTTTTATTTATCATATATTTTTATTCCCTTTAGTAATTTTTATTCAATTCTAACTTGTCAGAGTTGTTGGCATAGGTAGATAGATTAGAAATTTTTGTACTTGCTAAGTATTTATTTTCTATAATACATACATATTTCTTTTTAATATAAAAAAGAATATGTATGGAAGAAATATGAATGACATTTATATCCCTTTATTCAAAATTTATGTGCTTTCATATCGTAATCGTTTTGTTTAGAATATTTCTTTTTCGTATTTTAACTCTACTTTGTATAATACATGGATGGAATATTTCTTTTTCTTCTGCTATCACTATTTTTGAGGGGGGGGGATTACTTTTATTTTATCACAAATAATTATTTTATATGTAAAGAAAAGAAAAAAAAATCTTTATGGAATTAGTAGTACCAGAAAAAGTGGAAAATTACATTCCTACATTCCAATTCTTACCAATTCCTTAATGTTTTTTTTTTTCCTTTTCATTTAAGTATGCAGGGTTTTCAGCAATCACTATTTTTAATACTACTTTATAAATAAATATATATATATATATATATATATATATACTCGTATATATAAAGCAATCTATGTATTATTCTTTTAGCCCTGATGTATATTTCTCTTTTATTTCACATGCATTTCTATCCCTTTTCATATAACTTCCTATTTAAATAAATCTTGTCTTGATAATCGAAACAAAAACATTTTTCTTGTTTTCCTACTTGTTTTTTTCCTCATAAACCAAACATTTTTTTTCTTTACTTGAGTTGTGAAAAATAAATTTGTTATAAAGAATAAGAAAATGTAAATGAAATTTCTAGATCTTTAGCCGATAATTTATGTGCTTTATTTTTATGAAATTCATTTTACAAACTTGCCAACCATCTCATTAATAACCATAAATTAACGCCCCCTAAAAAACCGCCCCTTTTCTCTTACCACTGTATTTTTAGGGTTATTCTTTCCAAATTTTGTTATGATTTAATAAGACTAAAATTACTCTAAAAAAATTATTGGTGTGAAAAAAAAGGCGGGTACTAAAAATTGCATGGTTTATAATGAGATGGGTGGCAAGTACGCATTTATTTGGATTTTTGTTCTTTTCGCAGCATAATTGTAGTATAAATGGAAATGAAAAATTTCTGGTTTTCTTACTATTCTTTAACCACATTTCTGGCGAACATGGGAGCCTCCAAGGAAGTACGGACTCAACTAGTTCTGTGTTAAAATAAGGATGATAACCCTTGTGTTGAGAGAAAATACGCGATAAGGGAACACCGAATTACTGGATATTTACTAAATCCCAACCTCTCAGTGTATTTGGCACCCATCCAATCCTTTAGAATCGTCCTCACTGCTAAGCGTAGAAAACCAGCTTACACTATACAGCTATATATATATATATTATTTCGTATTTCTTATTTCCATTTAATGACAGATAATTTGCTGAAAATCTATGATACAGATTTTTGTACAAAACTGTGAGAGCAGAAAAAGCAAAATTCTCATTCCAGTGGATATATGGTTGTTCGTACGTACTCCCCTGTTTTTGAGAATCCTTCATCAGTATTGTTATACAATATAATTCGTTTAAAGTTTTAAGGTTTTTTCATAACAAAAAATACTATATAAAATGAGTGGTGCAGCAATTTAAGGAAATTCAAAGACTGTACGAAAGATGTTATAGGATTTGATTTAATATATCTATTATAATTACAAGTTTATCTTTTGCACATATAATGAAAAATTTGCTTCTTTTAAATAGTGCCCAAAACCATTTTTTGAGTATATTATCGTCGGGTTTTCCTTTAAACAGTAAGCCCCGCCTTTTGCCGTTCGTCTTACAGGGGTCGTAGTCCCCGCCTTTTTTTTCAGGTTCCAGGACACTTTGAGAAATTAGAAATTTATGTTTTTAACGCTGCCACTACAATAATTTCTATATTGTTTAATCGTAACATATTACTTTAAATATATAATAAAGATTTCTCTTAAAAAAAAAAAAAAAAAAAAAAAGCGATGGTAAATAAGGCGAAATTTTCTCGTCATTTAAAAGTGTCCTGGGAAAAAAGGCGTTGACCCCTGCTCTTAAAAGTTGCATTTTTAACAAAATTATTTCAGGTAGTCCTGATTAAATAATTTAATTTTATCTTTATCGATGGATGCAGTAAACACCATTGACGTATTAATGGTTCGCCGGCAGCATCAACGACAGTGGCACACACCAACTCTCAGTATCTATTATTTATTTATTTATTTATTTATTTTGAGTAATTTATTGTTAAAATGGAATATTTTAAAGTGGGGATTATTTTCTTAATAAACGTACCTTTAAATGTCTAGCAAACAATGTTTTAATTGAAATATCGGACATAAATTTTCTTCAAAGTTACAATTATAAAATATTTGTATGAAGAATTTCACGCAAAAGTAGAGAATTGGTTGCTGAGAGTAATATGTTTTTATTCTGTTTCATATAGTTGTCAACATTTACGCAAGTTACAGTGTCATACTTGCCAACCTAACACGGAAGATTGTTAGTCCCGCCCCTTTCCGTCTATATTTTACATCAGTCTTTTTTTAGCGTACTTATCTTCTTATTTAATCGGAGATATATTTGAAGAGAATTACTCTAAAAATTAAGTGATGTACAAAAAGGGGCGAGAACTAACAATCTTCCGGATTAGATTGTCAAGTATGCAGTGTTACACACCAGCATTTATTACATCATTACAATGTTACACACAAACTTGTAGTATCTGCTTTTTTTTTTTTTTTTTTTAGAAATTTATTGTTACAGAGGTGACGAACGTTTTCCCTAAAAAACGTGCATTTACGTTTCCTGCAAAAATGTGTTAATTGAATCTTAAAAGTTACTATGATAAAAATTTGGTATGAAGTCTTTCTCGCAAAAGCAGAAAACTGGTAGCTAAAAATAATATGTTTTTATTCTATTTCGTATGGTTGTCAAAATTTACGCAATGTGAATACCACTGTTTAGAAAAAAAAAAAAAAAAAAAAAAAAACCTTTTTGTTTTAAGTAACTTAATTGCCTCGAATAAAGAAATGTAGTCGCGTGAAATTACCATGGTATTTAAATCTCATTACAAGTTCATCTGGCAAAAATACGTTAACTATTTGCTATATATCTAGGCTAAGCTTATTTTTTCTAGTAATAGCTGCTGGTTCTTCGTGCTACCGGTTCAGAACAAAAGTAAGCCAGAACTGAAACCCTTTTTAATATTTTAATCAATTTTATCTCCAGCTTATCGTTTAACTTTTTTGCCGCTAATAATGACTGCATATCAATTGTATTTTGGATGCTAAGTTGTAGAAAACGAAAAGGAATTTGCATCTCATTCTTGTTGTATTGAGAGGTACCTCATTTTGAAAATGAAATCTATAAAACTTTGTATACCTATAATTTTGTGGTAGCTAAAAGATCATATTACAGACTTCTTTCTTCGTATCGTAAAAATTTTAGAATTCCATCCAAAAAAGTAAAAATAAAATAGTGCACCCGAATTACTATCACCCAATAATGAAATATACAAAAGCATTCCTACAACTTTTTAATTAGGACAATGCGATAGTTCATATATAAATTTATGGAATCGAAATTTCGTCTGTTTTACCTCGAATAAATTAGAATCCTGATATATATATATAATATATATATACATACTTGCCAACATCCTAATTAATATTCCGTAGTGCTGTTAGTCCCGCCCTTTTTCTCCCACCAGTAAGTTTTTAGAGCAATAGTCTCCAAATGCAAATACGATTAAATAAGTAGAAAAATACTCTAAGAAGTTACTGGTGTGAAAAAGAAGACGGGGCTAACAGTACTACGTAATATTAATTAGCATGTTGGCAATTATATATATATTTATAATTAAATGAACTCGTGAGCTTTAATTAAGTTTACTTATGAGGTTCTAAAAGTTAAATTAACTCATGAAGTTCTGGGAATGTTTCTCTTCCCAGAAGAAAAAGGAATGAATTATTCATATTCATTTATGGGTGTGTGAGGTTGGAGTTTTCAACAAAAGAAATTTTATATAAACATTTACCAAAATCGACGTACGGAAATTCCGTTTCTTTTTTCTTTGGTCACAAAAGGCGGCTTATACTATTCTTAGGAATTGCTTTCGCAGGGATGGAGCATGGGCGCAGAATTCATACCGGAATCTGCTTAAGAAATTTCTCTACCTATAATATCGTTGATTTAAAAGGTAGAAAATTTTCTTACATTGATAGTGGTATGAATTCTGCGCCCGTGTTCCATCCCTGCTTTCGGTAATATAACTCGGAAAAATGAATGTTGCGTCTGTTTTAATTGTATGCGAAGCCTCTCCGTTAAGATAGTTTCCGTCTTAAGACAGAACACTTACACCAGTATATTTTAATTAATAATTTGTATCATGTTCGTACAGTAATTTATTGCGACTGAACATCATAGAAATTATTGATAAAGAGTACTGTAAAAGTTTTTTTTTAATTAGAGACTGATACTCTCGCACGCCTGTTTACATACTACACAAGAGAAGGTTCGTAATTACAGCAACACTTCTTACCAGGCGTTAGATATAGTAATTTTCACTGCAAAATCATCGTAAGAGTTCTTATAGATAATTTCAAGAATGTAGTATGTATTAACATAGAAAAAACATATGATATATATTTATTAAAAATACTGGTGTGAAACTTGATTTAAAAGTAAGAAGTACTGAGTATTTTCGTACAGTTGGCAACGCTGCTGTTCGGCCCTTAACCCATTTTATCCCATTGTCCTATATAAAGGACAGCTGAAAAATAGCATATAGAAATCAGAATTTGCTTGGTGCGAATATTTTGTCAGCTGGAATATATAATGGAATATATAAACTTCTGCTAGCTGGTTATGTGTCTCACCTTGTCCTCCTCCTCCATCTGGAATCTTTGTTTAATCATTACATTAGGGGGCGTGGTTTATCTTCTCTTTGCGGTTGAAATTTTTTTCTGGAGAACTATCATGTAAATAAGAAAGTATTATACAGATAAAGCAAAACTTTATACTCGGGAAGCACTTTTCACTATTTAAGAGAACACTAAAACATATAAATGCAAATTCCATCCTCTTTATTTCAATGTCCTGCGTACAAGGTGGATTTCTTATACAGAATATATATATATATATATATATATATATCAAATTTTGTTGTATTTAGTTCATTTAGGCTTAATTAACCTTAAAAAATATAATTTTTCTCAAATTTGAGCAAAATAAATAAATTGGGATGAAATGGGTTAATATGGTTGGGGATTAGAACCATACTAGCGCACTAATTGTTGGCGTGTTTAAGAGAACATCCGCTGATTAGTCATTTATTTTTATACAAAAAAAAAAAAAATCTTACAAATATCTTATTATTATTATTATTTTTTTTTTTCACAAAATTCCTTTTTAAATTTAATAAAGTTTTATAATTAATGTAATGTTAGATATTTCCACTACTAGTTTTATGTTTTAATAGTGTTTATTTAATCTGCTATTAATAATAAACTGTCAAGTGCAAAATTTTATATTGTAAATTCATTGTATAAATATTACAAAATTCCGATATTTTAAAGTTTAGATATTAAAAAAAAAAAAAAAAAAAAAAAAATCTGTGCGTGATAATATTTTTAATGCCTTTTTATTTATTTATTTATTTATTATTATTATTATTATTATTATTATTATTATTATTTTGTGCACCCCTAAAATATAGAAATCACGGTTTACTAAATGTGGAGTAAAAACCTTGTTAACCCGTACTATTATAAAATAATAATAATAATAACAATAAAAAAATAAATAAATAAATAAAATGAAATAAAATAAAACTGTGAATTTAAAATAAGATAAATTCATCATTAAATTTTTATGTACTCTTAACACTTTCGAGACCGCATGTTTTTGTCTTTTTCACAGTAATGTCCGCCTGTGGGTGTTATTCTCTCAAGTTACAATATTTCAGAATAATTTTTTTTATATTTACATTTATATTACAAAGGTATATACGTTATAATTATACTCTTTCTAATCAAAGTATTTATACCCATAGTATATTGTGTACAATTTTATGAAATAAATTACATACCAACTGCAAAAGAAACACCCACTGGTTGAGTTACAGATTTTCAAATAACGTGAATCTACGTCAGCGGTCGCGAAAGTGTTAAATTTTTTTAGTAAAATTATGACAGTTGCCTGGACAGGTTATCGTATATGTAACAAATCTCTGTGAAAATGTGTCACTTGACTTGAAAAGCATCATGTCAATTTTACGGGCATTACTTTATCTTTACGATTGGAACATATGCCGATATTTTAATTACATAGCTATCAATTTGTACAGTGCTTTACTACCTGAAATTTTTAATCAGTTTTCATTAGTATTTTTAATTTAACACGATTATTATTATTATTATTTATTTTATTTTATTTTTTAAGAAACAGTGGTGTTAAAAAACCGTACAAGTTAGCATCTATGTAATTGATATTTCGTAAAATTGTTAGTTCCGCCCCTTTTCAAACACCACTTAATATTTACATATTAATTAGAAAGTTGGTAGGTATGGATCAGTGACTGGAAACATTGTTGATGATCACTAACTGTAATCTAATGTGCATTTTTTCTTCAGTGTGTATATATAATATACCTTTAAATTTATTTCTTTTATTCTTGTAGATTTTGTGGCATTAAAAATTATAACCATTGAGATAACTATTATCTTTCACCCATCTATCGGTATCATAAATTCAGAATAAAAATATTTTACATAAATGTCTTTTATCAAATAAATTCAAAATAATTTAATGCAGTTATCAGTGCGTATATCTTTCAAGAAACGGAAAACAGGACAGCTAATGACCGTTTAATATAATAATTTTTCCCTGTACCAACTCTATTTATTACGTCAGATATTATTTAAAATATCTTATTAAAAATGAAATATTCCAGTTTTATTTTGTGGAAAATTCACAGTTTTTATGCACTTGATTAATTAAAACACCCCTATAGGAGGGATTGAATCGGAGATTCTACATTATGGTTCCTTATTTAATAAGCAAATTTGCTAACATCCTAATTAATATTCCGTAGTGTTGTTAGTCCCACTCATTTTTTTACACCAGTAAATTTTTAGAATACTATTCTCCAAATGCAATTACGATAAAATAAGAAGAAAAATACTCTAAAAAGATACTGGTGTGAAAAAGAAGGCGGGGCTAACAATACTACGGAATATTAATTAGTATGTTGGCAAGCATGTAATGAGTAATATACTACTTCTATATTTTGTGAAGTTATCAAATGTTTATATAAATCTAGTGTATTAAGTTTTTATTTAGTAAATTTAAAAAGCCAACATTTTGAGAGAAAAAATAAAATAAACTGCTTAACTAAATCCTCTTTTTTCACAGAACACTCTTCTGGATTACGATTTTCACCGTTAGAATTTTTTTTAAAACTGATGTCAGACTATTTATTGAAGATAGGGCATTAAAGCACGTTGAAATGCGTATAGATTTCAATATAACAAGTATGAACGGAATTCTTTCATTTTTGTTTATTTTTAAAGAACAAATTTTTAACCGGATTTTGAAAAGCTAGTAAATTTTAAAAAAGCGTCTTTTTTAAACTAAAAGCAGGATTTAAGTAAATTTTGCCATTTTCACAAAAAGGTTTTAGAGGACGATTTGAACAAAACGATTTTAAATTTAACGACATAGCTATTGACTGAAATTGAGAAATTTTAAAATAAGACTCTTTTACTTGCTGGAATTACATTTTGTTTAAATATGATTATGACTTCTATGGTTTACACTGTTTTATTTTATAATTTTTATGTATTTTAAGAAAGTAAATTCTAAAAGAAAATTAAAATTTAAATGTTACTTTTTCTAGAATTCTCGGATTTACATATTTTTTTAAATAAATAAACAAAAGCAAATTTTTATTTTGTCTTAACTAAGCAATTGATATAAATTGAAACATACAGAAAAAAATACATTATTTTAAGTTTGAGGTATATATTAAGTTTGAGCTATACAAGAATTTATTTAATAAATTAAGATTTTTAATTTTATATTCATTAGAAATGTAAGTAATAATAAAACATAGTTTTTAACTTCAACATATTTAAAATAGAGATAATCACCACTATATCTTTAGAGAAACCTCTTCCATTAATTTCCGAAAATTTAAGTTCTCGAAATTCACGATATAAAAATTTTAGTGTAAAGTCTTCCGGAAAATCGAGAAACTTGATTGTTATGTAATAATAAAAATTTTTATTATTGTATTCAGTTTTAGTGCTGTAAAAATTTCTATCGGCTAATTCCATGACACAAAAGTAGTGCGAGTCACATAGAAGGCGAAAGATTCCCACTAGTGCTTCAATAAAGAAATGCGAAATCCATATAATATTTGTATAAAAATATTTTGTAGTAAATAAATAGAAATTATTGGTGGCATTAAAAATATCGCTCTTTGTCACTCACACTACATTTCGAATGGAATTACCCAAGCATTAAATCAAACTACAATCGAAATTATTATAAAGTGTTTTAAAATATGTTGTTAAGTGTTTAAAATAAATTTACGATGTCTAAAGATCCCCTTATTATTTTTTTTTTTTTAAAGAATTGTAGAGAATTAGAGAATTTTAAATGAAATGATTTGTAGAAATTAAAAGTGTTCAATTAATTTAATAATCATATGAGGATAAAAATATACTTAGTTAAAATGCATGAATCACTCTTTTATAGCGTTTTGAGAGGTTTCTTTTTCTTTGATAGAAACAGGTTTATTCACAAAAACAATTGTGTATTACCTAGATGTTTATTTAAAATATTGTAATAAAGGGTAAGATATATAAATTAATAGCTTTGTTAGAAATTTGCATTTTTTTTTAGCATGTAAATTATTTTGATGTTGACTACATCATTTTTTTAATTATACGTTTAAAGGCTCACGTTATCGTATTCATTTCTTCCCACTAAGGCTAACACCGTGCAAAATGTTTTATTTGGAAAACCAAGTTTTTTGTTGAATCATTCTGTGGATTTGTTTTAGGTTGATTTCTTTAGAAATCGACCTATTGTAATCACTTCGTTTATCTATCTATCTATCTATCTATCTATCTATAATGAAAATTTTGTCATCACGATAACTCCTGAAATAATACTCGAAATGGAACCAAATTTGGACAGTGAACTGATCTTATAAATATCTTGGATGAGTTCGTTAACAAAGTTGCTCCGACTTTTTGTTTTCAAGTGGCAGCCACTTGAAAATTTCAAACCGACATTGTAAAAAGCATATTTAAAGCTAGATTTGCTTGAATTTTGTTGTAAATACAGGCCACATAAGGGTCTCAATGAAGTTTATTAATGAAGTTTATCCGCCATTTTTAATAAAGTGGCAGATATTTTAAGTTAAGTGGGACCACTTGAAATCAGGCTACCACTTGAAAATTTAAAATCACTATAACGTCCGAAATAATACTCCAAATCGAACCAAATTTAGACAGTGTCTTAACTTATCTTATAAATATCTTAGATGAGTTTATTAACCAAGTAGCTCCGCCATTTTGTTTTCAAGTGGAGACCACTTGAAAATTTCAAATTCAAATTGCAAAAAGCGTATTCCGAATTTGTTTGAAATTTGATGTAAATATAGACCACATATGGGTCTCAATGAAGTTTATTAATGAAATTTAACCGTCATTTTTAATAAAGTGGTAGATATCTTAAGTTAAGCGGGGCCACTTAAAATCACTCTACCACTTGAAAATTTAAAATCACAATAACTTCTGAAATAATACTCCAAATCGAACCAAATTTGTATAGTGTCTTAACTTATCTTATAAATAACTTAGATGAATTTGTTAATCAAGTTGCTCAGCCATTTTGTTTTCAGGTGGACACCACTTGAAAATTTCAAATTCAAATTGTAAAAAGCATATTCCGAATTTTAAATTTTGATGCATACATAGATTATACAAGTGTCTCAAATAACTTTATTAATAAACTTTATCCGCCATTTTTAATAAAGTTGCAGATATCTTAAGTTAAGCGGGACCACTTGAAATCAGGCTCCCAATTGAAAATTTAAAATCACGATAACTTCTGAAAAAATAATCCAAATCGAACCAAATTTGGACAGTGATATTATCATATACTTATCTTGAATGTTTTCACTGGGCAACTTGTCCCGACATCTTGTTTCTAAGTTCCAGCCATTTGAAATCACACTGCCACTTGAAAATATGCCATCATGATAACTTTTAAAATACTAAACTGATTCAAATAAAAGTTGGATAGTGAACTTATGGTTCAAATATCTGATAAGTTCACTTGGTGACTTGATCCGCAATTTGATGTCCAAGTGGCTGTCACTTGAAAATTTGTCAATATGGTAACTTTAGTAATACAGAATTAATTCGCATCAAATTTGGGTAGTGGATTTATCCTTCAAATATCTCAGATAAATTCGCTGGGCATCTCACTCCGCTTTTTTTTCCAAGTGGTGCCACCTGAAAATTTCTTATGACGATAATTTTTGAAATACTGATTTAATTTGAACTAGAACTGGACAAAGAACTTATACAAGTATACTGGATGATTTCATTGGGGAAGTTGATTTGCCATTTTGTTTCCAAGTTGCAACCACTTAGACTGCCACTTGAAAATTTGCCATAAAATTAACTTTTGAAACACGGCACTGATTTAAACCACAGTTGGACAGTGAACCTATGCTTCAAATATCTTGGATATGTTTGCTGGGCTTGGGCAACTTGTTCCACTGTATTGTTTCCAGCTGGCGACCACTGGAAAATTTGTTATCACGGTAACTTTAGAAATACTTAATCAATTCAAATCAAAGTTGAAAAATGGATTTATCATTCAAACAACAAAAATCTAGAAAATTCACGTAACTCGTGAACCAATGACGTTATGGCGTCCATCTTTGGTATATCGATAATAAGTACTTTCTTGCCAAAAGTCGCCAAAAAAGTCACCATATGGGAAAAGTCGCCAAATCCATTGCCTGCGTTGCTGGATCTTTTTAATGCGTTTTTAAGGAAAAATTAGGCTATTTTAATGCTAAAACAATCTAGAAATGCAGAAAACTAACATTTTATCAACTTACTAAGCCTCTTTGAAAGAATTTCTACAAAAAAAATTATTTTCAAATTTGAAACGATATTTTAGATGAGGAACTTTCTCTGCCGTTTTGATCACAACACGATGACTTTTGAGATTTTGAATTAGTTCGAACTATATGTGTACAGTAGACTTATCTCACAAATATATTTCATATAATTTTGTTTCCAAGCGCCGGCCACTTGAAAATTTTAAATTCGCATAAAAAGGTATTTCTGAACCGATTTGCTTAAAAATCCATATGTGCATAGCCTATATCAATATTTCTACCAAGTGCATAATAATTTGTAGCCGCTATTTTGAAACAAAATGACGGCTACTTGATAAGGAAAAAGAAATCAACCTACCCTTCCGAATAAGCCGGAAGGACTTGTTTTCATTTTAAGAATAATTTTGTGCAGTTAAATAAACACATTTGCTTCAGTTGCCTCCCCCCCCCTAAAAAAAAAAGAAGATTAAATGTAGAATTACTGGCACTGGATAGTACAATAAATCATATCAATAAATAATCAATAATAATCAATAATAAAAAATGAATAATCAATCAATAATAAAATATCAATAATAATCTGTAAATAGGCAATGAGACCCTTTCGAAGTGACCCTTTCGATTCTGGTCCCAAATGTTTTATTGGTTTATTTTAATATAAAAATAATAATAAATAATAATAATAAATAATGAATAATAATAATAAAAATAATAATTGTTGTTTTAAGAAGATTACTGTTGTGTAAGCAATTTCATTTTTTCTTTTTTTTTTTTTTTTTTTTTTTTTTTTTTGTGTGTGTGTGTGTATGTAGATCGGTCGAGTAGACAATTCACCTTAAATTCTACACCAACACCATCATGCAATTTTACATCGTGTACAGTTACATCAAATTGTATTTTATATAAACTATTCAACGAAGTTTTAACTAAGAAAGACTATCAAGAGCTTTTTCATACTAATTGTAATAAAAAACGTTTTAAAATATTTTAATAAAATATAAAATTTACTACTGAATACTTTTTATTCTACAACACATCGCTTATCCTAATCCGTCGTTTCTTTCTTTCTTTTCTTTTTTTTTTTTTTTTTTTTGACTTAGGCATTTGCGTAGATTCCGTCATTTACAACATATTTATTGAAACATTTTGGGAAATCAATGTGTATAATTGCTTTAAGGTTTAAAATGAATGACTGCCTATCATGGCTATTCACATGGAATATTTTTTGTACTTTGTCTGCTTTTGGGTGTTCAAGATAATTTTTTTTTTTCATGTCAGCCATCATTTTGGAAGTAATTGGTGACATCGAAGGCTTCATTTCATTAACATCGGCAGTTAAACTCATCCTATAAACTGCTAATTATCTCTCTCTTTCATCGCACAAAACGAGAAACTTCTTCTCCAGATCAGCGTTGCCAACCATACAATAATTATAGTACTCATAGTTGCCAAATCTCCAATTTAGGCAGGAGACATCACACCAGAAATTTTCTATAAAAAGTGTCACTTTGTTTAATCGTAGTAAATTGAAAATAAAATTCAAATTTGCAGTGTAATGAAAACAGCAATAGAAATATCACTAGACACTGCATGTAAGCCATTTTTGTTCCAAAGAGGATTTCATAGAGGGCTTTTGCTGTTTTTGCTTGACATTTTAAAAGATTTCCAGTGTGTTATAATTAATTCCTTAGCTGCCAACATATTCATTTATTCTGGAGCATTTTAGCCTCGTTTTCATTTAGCACAACTTTATTTGTAGAGTAATATTATCTAATATATAACTACGATAAAAGAGAAACGAATTACTCTCGAAATAAAAGTAGTATGAAATAAAGGCGGAGTTAAAAATGCTCCGGAATAGATTAAAATTTTGGCAGCTACGTAATTCCTATATTAATTCAAGAACTTTCCATCAATCTTAGAACAAACTTAAGAAACATGAAAAGTGAATACATTTCTTTTACACTTTCTTAAGGTCCAACTACCTTTTTTTTTTTTTTTTTTTCTTTACCTGTATGTAGTACCAGTCTATAGTTGCCAACATTTTTGTTTATTCCGGAACCTTTTCAACCCCGCCTTTATTTCGCACCACTTTATTTATAGAATACATTTCTCCAATATAAAACTACAATAAAATAAGAAAATCTTACTCTTAAATTAAAAGTGGTATGGAATTAAGGCGGGGCCTTAAATTAATTCCGGCTACTCCGGAATAAATTAAAATGTTGGCAACTCTGCTAGTGACACACTAAAGTATCATTTCACAAAATCCCCATTAATTACTTTTATGGTGAGGTAATATGAATTATTTTTATTGCATATACCTTTAAACAATACTCCTCACTAACAACAACAAAAAAAAAAAAACAGTTTCAAATACAGTTTTCGACTGTTTTACAATTAAAGAAGTAAATATGTACAAAAGTGTTAAAACCTTTTCAAGGCTGTGTAATTATGTTCATTTAACATTTTCAGTCGCAGTGTTCCCGCTGATGGAACACCTAATTTTAATTCTCAAGTGTAAAAACTCGTCTCGGAAATTATTTAGCAAAAACTTACATTTATAACATAGCAGAAAAGGCCCTTTTTTTAACGTGAAATTTAAAAATTACTTTTATTTTAATTATATTCGTAAATTCCGGTGGCAGTGTAATTTAAATGATCTGAATTACCTTGCACCGCAAAGGGTTAAAATACTCCGGGTTAAATTGAAATGTTGGGATCTAAGCAACTTTTACGAGTTTTTGTTGTCGATAATGTTAACTTATAAAGTGATTTATTTATGTAATTAAATATTATTTGAATTTAATAAGGTTGACTTACAGATGTTTCAAACCGAAAATTTCTCGAAAAGGAACAATGCTATTTTTTTTTATTTTTTAAATATTTATGATCAGCTATGAGTCTAAAAGCCATTTTTAAAATTAGTTTAGTGATTTTTAAAATAAATTAAGTAGTGAACGTTAAAGGGTTAAAATCAAAAGCAACTAGAATTTACGATCAATGTTATGAGAGAAGAAATTAAAGGTTTTTTTCCCTTTAAGTTATAAAAGTAAAATTCTGTAAAATAATTCCGGGATGAATTTTTGCAGTTCAAAATTAAAAAGAGGTTATGTTGTAGTGGCATCATCACCGCCCGTGAAAGGTTTAATATGTTTTTTTTTTTTTTTTTTTTTTTTTTAAATCATAAAATGGATCTTCCCCATTTCTTCAAATATCGAAAATATTATGTAAAACTTTACGTGAGTTAATTGCATTAACGGGAATAAATAAATTTAAAAAACAAAAAAAGTGATATTTTTAATTAGTATATATTTAATATTTTAATAAACGGCTTTTCTTTGTTTGTAATTATAAACAAGGAAATACATATGGATTTTCTTTTTCTTTAATTACAAACAAATTTTTTGCTAATATAAAGAAACCCCCTTTTTTTTTTTTTTTTTTTTTTTTATTTATTGATAAAACTTTAAATAAAAAAATAAAATGAATGGAGATTTATATTGATAATTTGAAATTTCTTTTCACATGTTATGTGAATATTTATTTTATGCTTAAAAAAGAAAAAAAAAAAAAAATGTATAATTTACATTACGTTTTTATTTTATGTATCCTGCATGTATAAATTTCTCTACGCTTATAATTCTTAAAAAATTACATTTCCTTCTCTCTTCTTTTAATGACTACGTTTAAGCAGAGAAGGGTTTTTATGGTTAATATTTCAATTACTTTGTGATCTATTTAAGATTATCCATGCATTAAGAAAGCATGCGCTTCTTTAGTTAATGTACTTCTTCAATGAATAAATTAGCTTATCAGAGTTAATGCAGGAAATGAATAAAGCTGTACTTTATATTCAGAAATCCATTTTATTCAGTAAATAAACCATAATCCTTTAATATTGTTTTGCTACAGTTTTTTTTTTTTTCTTTTGTACCTGCAAATAAGAAGGAAGTTTTCTTTCTTTTTAAAAAATGATTTGAAGATAATCCACCTCATTAAAAAAGAGAAAATTAAAAAGATGTTGTGGATTTTAAAGATAAAGTGTGTTTTAATTAACTCCTTCATATTTTCACAAAAAATATTATTTTAATGTAATATTTAAAATGGAACAGCTATTATATAGCTTAAGGGAAGGTTAGTTTTTTTGGCATAAAAAGTTCGTTATATTTTTAATTATGAAATATCCACTTTGATAATACTCTAAAAAAATGTTGCACGCTTAAATTATATACTATATACATTTACAGACTTTCTACTATAAAGAGCGTTTGAAAAGAGCGTATAAAGGCGAAAAAGGGAATACATTATATTATTAATATTATTTCTATTTTTTTTTTTGGAAACTTGAAGTATTAAGAAGCATTCAAAAGCGATGAATATCATATAGATATCATTAAAATCTTTAAATTATTATTATTATTTTTTAAATAAGCTATTTATAAGAAATGAAAGCGAATCCTTAACTAAACAATCAGAGTATGCTAATATGATATACAGTTCCCGCCGCTTATTAAAATCACATTTGTTTCGAACGAAATTGATTTTATTAAGCAGCGGTTTTTTTTATCCGGTGCACGTTCTTGTATTCAAGTAAAAAAAAAAAAAAAAAAAAAAAAATACTCTAATGAATTTGGGATAAAGTTTTAAAAGGTAACGAATAATGGTCATAGTAAACAATATTAATCAATTTTTGTTAGATAATTAATTAATTGTTCCTTCGAATAAGTAAATTAAATGCATCCCAATTTCCTATGCACTTTCCTTTGAGGAAAATCATCATTACTTTACCAAAAGTTCAAGCTGTTCTTATAAATTTAAAATCTTTCCGTTTTAACATTATGAATTACAGTAATCTCAAAATAAGAACTAGAAATCGCCTTTTAATAATTAAAAATTAATATATATATATATATATATCAGGGATGGAACACGGGCGCAGAATTCATACCTGTATTTGTTTAAGAAATTTCTGTACATGTAATATCGTCGATTTAATACTTAGAAAATTTTCTTTCATTGAGAGTGGTATGAGTTCTGCGCCCGTGTTCCATCCCTGATGTATATATCTTTTCAAATCAAATTTATAATTTAATACTATGCTCCTTGAAATTATTACGGAGGTAAGTTATGGGGCGTGTTTAATTTGCAACTGTGCTGCAAGTGTAAAATCTTCGATAATGAGCAATAACGGAGGGTTTACTGTGCTTTAATTTCTTTTTCTATTAAAAATAAATAAATAAATAAATAAATAAAATAAATCACAACGTAAGAATATATATAGTGAATAAATTATATTTTTGGCTGCTGAGGAGATATTTTTGATTTTATTAACCGGCGATGCTGATTTTACTAAACGGCGGCTTCAAAAGTAGTTTGTATTGATTTGTCTTCGGCCCTGGCAATTTGATCAGATTAAACGGCTGATTTTATTAACCAGTGAGTTTATTAATCGGCGATCACTGTATACATACAGAGCTGCCACGGGGGACTTATTTCTTATTAATTATTGTCATGTCACTATTTTCATAACATAAAATTTATAATAATTTTATACATGCAAAGGGTACATATATATGTGAAAATACATAAGAAATTTTGTTTTTTGGAAATAATGGTACGAAAAGAATATAAAAAAGATCGCCATATTTTTTAAGCAAAATATAAGATTGTTTAAAAAGAGACATTAATATAAAAAAATTCATGAATAATAGATATTGTGAGAATAAACACATTTATGATTATCTTAAATATTTTTTTCTTGAAAAATATAACCTTTCAATTTACTTTGCATATGACTTTGATAAAAATGGCATATGTGCCAACAACCTTATACCATACCCGCCAACATACTAATTAACATTCCGTAGTAGTGTTAGCCCCGCCTTCTTTTTCTCACCAGTATCTTTTTAGAGTATTTTTCTTCTTATTTAATCGCAATAACGTTCGGAGAATATTACTTTAAAATTTGTTGATGGGAGAAAAAGGGCGGGACTAACAATACTACGGAATATTAATATTATGACCTAACTAATATTCCGCAGTATTGTTAGTCCCGCCTTTTTTTTCACATCAGTAATTTTTTTAAAAGTACTTTTCTGCTTGTTTGTTCGTCATTCTATTTGGAGAATATTACTCGGGGAAAAAAAATCAAATAAATAAATAAATAAATACTGGTATGAAAAAAAAGTCGGAACAGACAATACTATGGAATATTAATTAGGATGTTGGTAGGTGTGTATTCGCTCTAGATATATATTAATTTACAAAATACAACTTGAAATTTTTATGAAGAGCATTTAAAAACATTAAAACTTTTATATTATATAAATGTAAAAGATTTAAAAGAAGACTATTATTTGTGTTTTAAACTTAAAAATTAAAATGAAAAACAGATAAAGTTCTTATTGGATGAATTACAGTACTTAAAACAAAAGTCAATATTATTACTTTATTATTAAAATACAAGTATTTTTAAATAATAAGTTTATCTTATTTATTAGCTTTAGTTAAACTTAGTTATTTAATTCCAGTTCACTTTTCACAAATAAATCCGAAGAATCATAATAACACATTTCTACAAATAGGAAAATATTCTTAACAAGCAGGTTTCACCCACTTCGCTAAATATTTTCAACAGAAATTACTTATTTTGTTTTATATTACTTTATAATAAAAAAATTGTTTTAAAAAAAGGTTCTGTTGAAAACGTTCAAAATTTCCCTTCAGGTCCCTATTGCTAACTACTGCATCTTTCTTGTCGGAACTATGTCAAATCCGGGTGAGCAATGTTAACGTCAACATGCCAGCGATTAATACCAGCGGATATTCCAAGCTTTGCGTTAAACGGACGACAGGTGACGCTGCGCGAAAATTGTATTGTTTAAAAGTTATGATTTTAAAGATGGCTATAGGGGCACATAATATTCTAATTTTAGCACCATGTACAGTCAGCCAAAAAAAAAACGCCCCCTCCCCCACCTAATTTCGCCGTAAATTATGGTAGAAACATTTGACTGGTACCGATCGATTTGTAATAACGTCTAGTTTATAACGGTATAGTTACATTTTGCCTAGGGGGTCGTCTACATATTAAAACTGGCATTATTTTCATTTTCTTCAATGGCAACCCCTATTTTTGACTTCATATTCAGATTTCTGAGATCAAGGCGGCTCGGAAAACATAGCTATTTATATACTTTAAATTAATTCTAAATAGAGTTACACGTGAAAATGTATTAGGGTTCCGTCTATACATTCAGAAAATATAAATCATGATCTACCACCCAGTATATATTATTTATGAAGTTTCACACCGGAAAAAAATTTCAGAAATATTAATTATAAAACAAAAAATCTGAGTTAGTTTATGAATTAAAAGATTATTATTGGTTTCTATTGATTAAACATCAAATAGTTCACATCATACAAAGAAAATTAAATAGCTTGAATAGATATTAAAATATCTAAGATGTCATAATAAATATGAACTGTACGCATCGATTATGGGAAAAATATCAAATATTTAAGTTTCCTAAATTCTATGATTTTATAAAATATGCAAAAAATTGGCCTAACATATATATATATTTCGTTTTCTTTCTTTTTTTTTTTTCTCTTAATACAATTTACAAGTTAAGTCTTTATTTTATAAACATTTTATAAAAAGAATGCAGATTGTAATGTTAATTTATGTATGCAAAATATAAATAGTTAGAAATTAAATAAAAGTTAATTTTTTTGCGTCAGATTAGCCACACGTTTAAATATTAATATTTTGTGATTTACACATACATGAAGCTTTTCGAATGCAGAATTTTATAATTTCATTATCGAGGATTTTAAAAATGTGCCTTGACTTAATTAATATTAAGAGAAATGTTCGATATTCTCGCAGATATATATATATATATTTATTTCTCAATATATTGAGAACAAATAACTATATTTTATAAATTAGCAATGTGAAAATGATAAGATTTCCTCGTAAACGCAAGAAAATAATCGCATGAACACAAATAAAATAAATACATAAAAATAGAACTTTATTACGAATCATACTTTTAAAATGTTCTCTCCTCTCTGTTTCTGTTAAAATTCTCTGTATAATTATCAGTCTAAGTTAACAAAATTGTGTCAGATTGCAGTTTTTTTTTTTTTTTTTTTTTTTTCAAAACGAATAGAAAGCATATTAAACGTTAATACCCTTTAAACACTGGAAAAGGGCGGGGTTTCGTATTGTGTGTCAATTGGGAGTTGTAGAGTTCCAGAAAATTACTTTATGTAATAAAACTTTTCATTTAAAGGGTATTTAAAGCAGCATTATATTTTATACATAGACTATTCAGTAAAAAAGTACCATTCATCCGGTTCATGAAAAATAAAGAACATTTTCTGGCATTGCTTTATGTAAATACATTCTTGTCAACCTAACCCGGAGATTACTGGTCCCGCCCCTTTCCGTACATTTTTTTCACATCAGTCTGTAGAATAATTTTTCTTTATTTAACAGGTTCAGCGCCATGTCAGCCATCGGTGGCTGACACTGATCTTTCCATTTAGGCCAAGTCAGCCGGCAGTGTAAAATATGATATAAAACTACACTATTTACATAGTTTTAAGTAATTACTGACAATTTATTTAAAATTTATCCCCCCCCCCTTTTTTTTTATAATAGGATTTTTATAGGATTATATCGTTAAGGCCTAATGGGGTTTATCGAAACTCGATAAACGTAACACGCTTCAAAACAGTGCGTGTGCCCTGAATGGGATTTCCATAAGAATTCGCGTGGCGCTCAGTGAGTTAATCGTAAATGTATTTGAAGTTAATTACTCTAAAAATTAAATTGTGTACACAAAAGGGAGGGAACTAACAATGTTACGGGTTCGGTTGGCAAGTATGCATATATATTTCGCTTGATTTTTAAAAAATTATAACACATTTTCTTCTTTTTTTTTTAGTATTTTGTGTTTATATGTCTCATTAAAAATAAATACAATATTCATATATAAACATTTCATACGGTAATGCATATAAACATATTTATTAAAGAAGTTTTGTTGATATTATATAATTATTTTTCTATCTGTATAGTATATTAACACAAATATATTTTGTAAATTTCGCAGCATCGAAAAACAGCAACATAGCTTCCATATCAAAGCTTAATGTAAATAGGACGTAAGCGTACTGTAGCTAGTGTTGAAATTTGAAAAAAAAAAAAAAAGAGAATAACAGTGGGCTAAAAATACCCCGGAATATCTTAAAATGTTGTTTATTCTGGTTTTAGTCAGGTGATATCACTTGTGCTAAGTAGCTGGATCCACCCTCTCTTAAGCTCAGGTTCAGCTCATCATTAAAATATTGTTTTTAATATCTGTCGCACCAAATTGTTCAAAACACAAATGCCAATTTTCATATACAATTTTTATAAAATCACACAATCAACTGTGGAAGAAAATCATATTTATTGAAATTTTATTTTTCCGACTGAGTGAAAATAATGCCTGGACCGGGACTCGAACCCCGGATCTTTGACTTACAAGGTCAAGGCTCTACCAATTGAGCTATCCAGGCCGACATCTCGGTCAGCATTACTCACTCAGACAACCTTTTAGGCAGAAACAATCTAGTCTATCATTTAGATAGCTCAACAGAAATAAGCCGCAGAAAATGGAAAACACCATTAAACAATGGGAGAAATCAATACAATTTTTATAAAATCACACAATCAACTGTGGAAGAAAATCATATTTATTGAAATTTTATTTTTCCGACTGAGTGAAAATAATGCCTGGACCGGGACTCGAAACCCGGATCTTTGACTTACAAGGTCAAGGCTCTACCAATTGAGCTATCCAGGCCGACATCCCGGTTAGCATTACTCACTCAGACAACCTTTTAGGCAGAAACAATCTGGTCTATCATTTAGATAGCTCAACAGAAATAAACCGCAGGAAATGGAAAACACCATTAAACGATGGGAGAAATCAATACAATTTTTATAAAATCACACAATCAACTGTGGAAGAAAATCATATTTAGCTTTTCTTCCACAGTTGATTGTGTGATTTTATAAAAATTGTATTGATTTCTCCCATTGTTTAATGGTGTTTTCCATTTCCTGCGGCTTATTTCTGTTGAGCTATCTAAATGATAGACCAGATTGTTTCTGCCTAAAAGGTTGTCTGAGTGAGTAATGCTGACCGGGATGTCGGCCTGGATAGCTCAATTGGTAGAGCCTTGACCTTGTAAGTCAAAGATCCGGGGTTCGAGTCCCGGTCCAGGCATTATTTTCACTCAGTCGGAAAAATAAAATTTCAATAAATACAATTTTCATATATTTTGAAATCTTCCCGTTTCAACTTTAAAAGCATTTAGATTAATTTATTTTATTTTGAAATTTGAAATTTAGACGATTAAAGTCTTTTAAATGAAATTTCAGGATTCTGTAAGATCAATGTCTATACATTTGAAAGTAATAAGACTATTCCTTTGTTTTAAATTTTTATTCCATAATAACTGTGACTTTGATTTCGTGATTAGGAAATTGAAAATAAATACTATTGAGCTATGTTCCAACAATAAATCTTATAAATAAAAAAAAAAAAAAAAAAAAAGCAATTTTTCACTATTTGATTCTGTATTAAAAAACTTTTAATAGAAATTTGATATTTTATTATGTTACATTATGGGATAAATTTTAAATAACACAAAGCTTACAAACGCTACAGTAACCAAATGCAAATATGTCACAACAAAATTTAAACAGAAAATTCATGGTAAAAATCTTTTTAAAATTATTAAATATTCATAATAATAATAATAATAAAACGATTGTCGAATGCATAATTGCTGTTTCATGGAATCACTTTCGCTGTACCGTGTTTTCTAAAACATTATATTTAACTAGAGGTGTACGTACTCTTGAATATTGAAATGCGAAAAAAAGTGTAACAGGGTTAAAATAGAATTTTAGCAGCGAAAAAACTAGAAAAAGATATTTAATACTTATGAAGAAAGACTTAACATATTAGGATCGGATATATTCCTCTCTTGCACCGTAAGCCACTCCTTTTCACAAATTTTCTAAAACTTTATAATATAAAACAAAATAATTTTGCATATTTGTAGTTAAATCAATTTAGTTTTGTCTTCAATAATCGATGTAGTAAATACCATTGTGATTTATGCATACCAGCGTCAAATATAGAGTCAAATAGGAATATGCAAATTAGTCTTTTTTTTTAAAATAGTGTTTCAGCGAATGAGAGGCGGGGCGGGGCTTCTTTTCTTTTGAAATTCTTTCACAATCCCTCGCCTACATTGTGATAACTTTACAAAAATATGCCAATTTGTATAATAAACATCAAAATATTGCTTAGGAAACAATAAAAATAACATAAATGTAAATTAAAATAGTTTTCCGTCAAATTATATACAAACATTTACTTATAGAGGATACAGATTGTAACAAGTGACGGCCCTCTAACAGGAATAAAAAGTGAAATATCACTGTAACTCAAAAAATAAGGTTAGGAACGAGCTGTAAATTTGGAAACCCATGTTTTTGATGATGCCCGTTCTATTCGTGCAAAAATTAACATAGGTCATCATAATTCATAATTTTTTCAAATATGAATTTATTATTAATTTTCATAATTCAAAAAATGTTTTTTAGCAAAAATTTGCATGGAATATGTTTGGGTCACTTCATTCTAACGAATAAAAAAAAAAACAGAATTTAAATATCATAATTATTTCGGAAGATATGATTTAATGTTTGTCACATTCATTTAACATTAGCATCCCCAAACTTTGACAGCTCATAACTCTATGAAAAATTGAGCGAAATATATAAACTATACCATTTTCCGTGATGATTTGATCTAAAGAAATCAAATAAATTATAAAAACGGGGGGTTACCATTGAAAAAAATGATGTTGATGTCAGTTTTAATATGTAGACGACCCCCTAATTAAAATCTAACTATAACATTATAAACAAGACGTTATTACAAAATGATCGGTACCAGTTGCATGTTTCTACGACAATTTAGGGCGAAATTCGGTGTGTGTGTGTGTGGGGGGGGGGGGGGGTGGCGTTTTTTTTTTTGGCTGACTGTACATGAAATGTTGTCGATTGGGCAATATTTTTATTTAACAGTCACCAAAAATTTTGAGAAGTGATATTTAATGTACATAATCGACGATTAAGTGTCTGTAATGTATATCAAACCATAGCCTCCTAAACTAGATGTCTGTCACGTTGCTCGTAAACTTGACAACAGTTCAAGCGGTAGGCAGCGCCACTTGGCATCAGATTACGCGACTTTTTTATTCAACAGCCCCCATTAATTTTTTAAAGTGGGAGTTGATATACATAAAAGACGAATAGAATCGAAAAAACGTCGGTTATATACTATAACCATAGCCTCCTTAACTAGATGCCTGTCGCGTAGCTCGGAAACTAGGCAACAGTTGAAACTGTAGACAGCGCCACCTAGTACAGATTATGGGACTTTATTATTCGACTGTCATCAATAATTTAAAGAAGTGATACATGATATATAAAATCGAAGTTTCTTCGATTCTATTCGCCGTACCAGCGGGCGCTGTCTACCGCGTCAACTGTTGCCTAGTTTCCGAGCTACGCGACAGGCATCTAGTTAAGGAGGCTATGCTATAACATATATCACTTCTTAAACTTATTAGTGATATTTAAATAAAAAATTTGCGCAATCTGTACCAGGTGGCGCTGTCTACCGCTTGAACTGTTGCCAAGTTTACGAGCAACGCGACAGGCATCTAGTTTAGAAGGCTATGATCAAACGTCACTTCTCAAAATTATCGTTGAATATTAAATAAAAAATTCATGCAATCTGGAAACACCGTGTTCATGAGAGATGTAGTAACACTAATTTTCTAGTCCTCGATCTGCCATATTAAGAGTATAAGTGAAATAAATGGATAAAAATTGTATCATTAATTACAGCAAAAAATGAACTATAAACTTAATTGTTAAAATTTTAAGAAACTTAATCCTTTCAACTGTAAGATACACTTCGATTCCGGTAAAAACAATAAAATAAATGATGACATCGCTTACGAAAAGATTTCTACAAATTCAGAAATATTTTTTCAATTTAACAAACTGGTATTAAAAAAAAAAAAAAAAAAAAAAAAAATCGAAGAAGTATTTCCAAATTTTAACTGTGGTTATGTAAAAACTATATTTAATCACGCGACTGACTACAAAAGGGTGGTAATTTTATTATTGTAAACGTTGCTAAGGAACGCCGACAAATTAAATGAAAAGACACGCAGTTTGAATAAAACTTTAGTAATTGAAATCAAAAGAATAAGCATAAATATATATATATATATATAAATAATAGATAACGTAATAAAATTTAATCTTAAAATTTAGCAATTAATAGAACTAAAACAATAACAGCACACTAAAATATAGAACTGAATTTAACATAGAGGAAAGAATGACACAAAAAGTTGCGATATAGATAAGGAATCAATGAGTTACCATATTAACTAAAAATACTTACGCCGACCTGAAGGATAATAAAAAGGACCATTAAACTTGTGAAAGAGAAAAAAGATAAAAAAGATAAGGAACCAATGAGTTACCATATTAACTAAAAATACTTACGCCGACCTGAAGGATAATAAAAAGGACCATTAAACTTGTGAAAGAGAAAAAAGATAAAAAAGATAAAAGATAAAAAAGATAAAAAAGATATAAAAGATAAAAAAGATATAGATATAGATAACTAAAAAGTATTTTTAGTTAATATGGTAACCAATGAGTTACCATATTAACTAAAAATACTTACGCCGACCTGAAGGATAATAAAAAGGACCATTAAACTTGTGAAAGAGAAAAAAGAGAAAAAAGAGAAAATATATATATAAATTAATTCGAAAATTAAAAACATTCTGGATGAGATGCTACACTGAGTAATCCAGACTATTCCTCTGCCAAGTTTTGTAGCATTGCGATCAGTGGTCTAAGTCTGTGTACACAGGGACGCAGACATACCCCTGTTTATTTTTACATGGCAGAGCCAGAACTCGAAGTATCCGCAATTTTTTTAGACACTTTCAGTAATGGAATTATTTTGGCTTCTTTGTCACCACTATATTTATACAGAAATATTTACTGTGTTTTTATATTAATGTGTCGTGATTAAATAGGTTAGGTATTATTTCATAAAATTCGTGGTATCAGAAAAGATGGAAATTTCTCATCAATGAGAGTGTCCTGAAACATGGATTGAGACTTCGAACTCTGATCAGAACTCTTGTAACATACGCTCGGAGTCGATAGAACAGGGTGTCTACAGACATAACTTCTTCCATTATTCTTGCACAACTATATCTATATAGTAATCTTCTGTAGCAAGTTTTCACGATTAATTAAGAGAAACCTTTTTACACAAATATAGTGGCAGAGTCGTCCACATTTTAATTTATTCCGGAGTTTTTATAGCCCCGCCTCTAATTCATACTCTTTTTTTTTTTTTCATGCGAGTACATTTTCTATTTTTATCCTAGTTGTACATTGTAGAAAATTATTCTATAAATAAAGTGGTACGAAATAAAGGCGAGACTAAAAATGTACTGGAATAAATTAAAATGTTGGCATGTATGTAATGGTGGAAGAGTCACACACACACACACAAACAGGTACACATACACACACAAAAAGGTAGCTAAGTAGATACCCTGTAAAAAGAGCTCTTGTGTAGGAAAAGAAAAGAAAAGGAACACTGTCTTTTCTGCAACCGTTGTCAAGCTGCTGCTACTGTATATCTCATGAATAAAATCTATATTTCAAATAATCCCAATTGCTAGAACTTCTATACGGTGCATGAAAAATAAGCACGTATTTGGAAAGAAAGATAAACGTTCTATAAAATGATGTAAATCTAACTAGAATATTTACATTTAATGAACGCGAAACACGTGAAAAAGATGAAACGAAATTATTTCTGATATCTGCAAAATCGCAAACACCGTTCTAACTACAATATATAACTTTATTCTATAACGTAACTTATGAAGCCTTATGAGCAACTTATGAAGAAGCTCACATTAATCTATAATGGCTTTCAAGTTCAGAAGAAATGTAGATTTTACTTGCAACATATCATTGAATTTCATGTTTAAAAAGCAGCTCCGCCCATGATATTTCACTTAGCTTTTTATTCTCATTTGACCATATCTATAGACCTTAATTTATACCACGCTTGCCAGCATACTAATTAATCTTCCGTAGTATTGTTGGCCCCGCCTTCTTTTTCACACCACTATCTTTTTAGAGTACTTTCTTCTTATTTAATTTTAACTGCATTTGCAGACTATTACTCTAATAATTTACTGGTATGAATAAAATGACGGAACTAAAAAACTACGGAATACTAATTAGGATACTGGCAAGTATGATTTATAACTTACTAATTACAGGGATAATAATTGTATATTTATATATATCATAACATAATGATATACACCAATTGCATTTTGTTTAAAATATAATCGTTAATAATAAATAAATAAATAAATGAAAAATGAAAAATGTAATTAAAAATGAGCGAAGATGCTAAGATTTTTCAATTTTAATTTTATTTATTTATTTATTTATTTATTTATTTTAAGTATTATGTTTGAAAAATAATGCAGGGATGGAAGACTGGCTCAGCACTCATACCACTCTCAATGTAAGAAAATTTTCTACTTCTTAAATCAACGATACTACAGGTAGAAAAATTTCTTAAACAAATACCGGTATGAATTCTGCGCCAGTGTTCAATCCCTGAATAATGAAATAATGAATAAAGAGGGGGGAGGGGGAAAAGACATACTCCGTGTCTGTGATGAAAATGAATAACTATTTAGAAATTTACAGCTGAATTTGAAATTGTTTTTTTTTTTTTTTTTTTTTTTTTTTATGTGATTTGAAGAAGCTTCTTTCATATTAGTTATAATAATTTCTGTATTAATGTTTATTTTTAATCAGTTTACAAATATATGCAAATCATAATAATCTAGTACCAATAAGGATACATATATTTTCCATAGATTAAATCTGTACTGATAAGTATAAAGGATTTATGTCCAAAAATGTCGATTTTGGGTTAAGTAATAGTCAGACTCAGAAAAAAATTCTCCATCGGTTGGTATAAAGGATTTAAATCCATGTCATTTAGTCTTTGAGAAAATCCATTCGTAAAAAAAGATTAAAGTCAGAAATTTAGCATTAATCTTTGGTATAAAATATTTAATTCAATTTTGTCCTTTTATTAAATTAAGGTTGACAATCACTGAATGGTATAAATGGTATAAATCAAAATAATCCCTTTTTTCTAGTCGATTCTTCTAATTAGTTTTAGTTAGTTTAACTTAATTTTTCGTCTCCTGAAAAATCAAGAATATGGACTTAAATCCTTTATACTTATCAGTACAGAAATAATGTATAAATTTATGCGTTTAAATATGATCAAAAATAATTTAAAATCTAAGAGTCAGAGGATGAAGTGTGCCTCTTTTTTTCAGAACTCCCTGTAGTTCAATGATCAATTGTAAACGTAATTTTTTCTGAACTAAATAACCGACGTGGTTGAATGGACGCGTCTTCAGAAACTGCTAGAATGAGAAAAAAAATTATGGATATGTAATCAGCTGCACTTAGAGCGATGTTTGCAATATTGCGTATTTTAGATTTTGGCGGCAACTTTATTTTCAATTTTCATTTATTTTAGAGCTCGTACCTCGACAATAAATCTAGATATTCTAATGAGACTAAAGCCAATTAATGATTTTATCTGTTCTTTCTTTATATGTGCTTAATTTTGTAAAACTTCAGCGTTTGTAAAACTTCAGAAATTGGAGTTTTTTTTTTTTTCGTTCTATCCACAATAACTTGCTAAAGGTTCAAAGTAGAACAATGTTTCTATATTGATCTATATTGTACAAGGATTCTTGTACGAGAGTTCTGAAACACCCTGTAATATACAATTAGATACATCAAATTAAACATCATCTTTTAAAGAAACAATGCAAATGGTATAAAAAAAAGCTAAATACGATTTTTTGTTTTTCAAATTTTCATTAAAAATTAATTTTGAATAATTAAATTTTTAAGCTACAAACAGTCATGAAAGAGTTCCGCTTTTCTTGGTACCCGTATTTTCTTTCAAAATTTGATGCCGTATATGATCAGAAAAATAGCTGTACAAATATGTTGAATATTTCTGCATCGAAATATTGGTGGCAGAAGAAACAGAACCCTTCCATCTCTGGTAAAAGAATTTGAATTATATATATTTATATATAAACATATATCCTAGTTGCCAAAATTTTTCATTTTTGCAAGAAGAATTATTTCTTTTAAATTGTAATAGAAACTTTCAATACTTTTAATCTTTGATAATATTTACAAAAAAGTTTCTTGTAAATAGCATAGTTGCCAACATTTTAATCTATTCCAGAGTATTTTTTACCCCGCCTTTATTTCATACCATTTATTTTTTAAGAGTAATTTTTTTCTTTTTTTATTGAATTTATATGCAGGAGAATTTTTTTCTATAAATAAAGTGGTACGAAATAAAGGCGGGGCTAAAAATACTCTGGGATAAATTAAACTTACGGCAGCTATAAAGTAGTAGTTTTAAAAATCTCGCCCAAATTAATTGATTTGGCAGTTATATTATTTATGCTGCTAATTTTCTACGTATTTATGGCTGCTAATTCATCCAATTTCCTTGAGAAGATTTTATTTCTTTGTTTAACCCTTTCAGGGGCGGTGATGCCACTACAGCATAACCTAATTTTCATTTTCAACTGCAAGAACTCATCCCAGAATTTTTTTAGCCTAATTTTACCCTTATATCATAGCAGAAAAGGTCATCAAATTCTTTTATTTTAATTTTGTTCTTGAATTCCGGTTGCAGTATAATTTAAATGATCCCAATTATGTTGCGCCGCAATGGGTTAAAACTAAAGTTATGCAATTTAATGTGACAGTAATAGTTTCATAGACAATTTTAATAAAATGTATCATATTCTACACAGTGTTCATATATCTGGCTGATATTTTATTCGATAACCAACACATTTTATTTGTAACGTTTGCCTAATCACTTCAAAAATTGATATTCTATTATGTATGTCAAATATCACTTTCCCAAAATTGCTGGTGATTATTGAATAAAAAATCCGCCAGATATATCAACACTGATCCTATATGCAGGGATGGAACACGGGCGCAGAATTCATACCGGAATCCGTTTAAGAAATTTCTCTACCTATAATATCGTTGATTTAAGAAGTAGAAAATTTTCTTACATTGATAGTGGTATGAATTCTGCGCCCGTGTTCCATCCCTGTATATGCTACACAGACAAAAATATATCTCTGTCTAAGAATATTTCATGATTTGTGACATTTTTACTGAAATTTTCAACATTGTCAGATTAAAGTTCAAGATTTCAAATGTACACTGCTTATTTGGTTTCAAAGATACTATTTTGTTTTAGTTTTCGTTTAATTAATGGCGGCAATCCGCTACGGTAAATAAACAAATTATTATTAAAATATATTAATATTGGAAAATCGGATCGAACGAGCCCAGAATTTTGTCTAGTTTGATGCAACCAAATTTTCCAATAATACTATATCAAATTAATATTTTTTCTTAATTAATCGTGATAAACATACTGTAGATCAGGGGTAGCCAACCCACGGCCGGCGGACTGCGTGCGGCCCGCAAGGAGACTGACAATATTTAAATGATGACTTTGGTTAACACTAAAAATTCAAAAATTCGTTCTGAATTTTCGAAATGAAAATACCTTTCGATTAGGAAATATCTAAAAAACACACACTATTGTGATGAAATATTATTAGATCCATTGTTAGTTATTTTTATTATAGTTATTAATGTATAGTTGCAAATGTTTCACAATTCTAGTGTTAATTTATGAAAAAAACTAATTTAAATAAATATATTCGACTCCGAGTCTTCACCTTCTCCACCCTACCCCCTACCCCCCCCCCCCAAAAAAAAGGCATATACATACATAATTCACGCATTCACAAATTTATATATACAAATACACATATATACATACGGTACGGTCTGCTTGAATAAAATTAATGTTGAATGCGGCCCACCAAGTGTTTTGCGTTGGACAGGACTGCAATAGATAATAAATAAAAATAATGTTTCTTTAAAGTACGGGCAGTGGGAACTCTGATATTCCTATAACGTTGCTAAAGCCCGTATTGTCTAGAACAAGAGTGGTTACTATGCGTTTTATTTTCCTCATCTTTCCACCACTAATTTTCGTAGTATGTGGTCCTGATTAATTATGGGATAAATTACTATATTAATAGAGGGTTGGAAGCGTCAGGGAAAATAGCGTGTTGCTAATCACACTAAGAAATACTAGTTATTATAGTATTTGTATTGTTATTATTACTATTATTATATAATCGAAAATTATTACTGAGGATTATAATATAAAAATAATGATTCTGAAAATTACGAATCGTAAAATTCTTCTAATGCAAAACCCACATAATCACAAAAAGATAAATTGCAAAATGTGGCAGGAGCGTAGCAAAAATGACAGATTATAAATATTAAACATTTTTGAAAATAATGTTTATAAAATATTTTAAATCTTTATTAATAGAGATAGAAACATTGTTTATGCAAAACGGCTAAATTTTTCAACTATTCAAAGCTTTGTAACTATTGTTTAAAAAAAAAATTACTGATTGCATAATGTATTTAATTATAACATTTTTTAGTTTTATTCGACTAAACGAATTGATTATTTTTTAAGAATAAATTTCAAAATTAAGAAAATTACGTCTAACAATATCAACAAGAAAATTACTCTTATCTTTTGTAAATATTTTTAATTTAAGTTTATCGCAGTATTTGTCTGAATTTTAAACAATTCATTTCAATACCTTATTTAAAATACTTCATTCTTTATAAAATCCTCTTAAATTATATTCTAATCACCGCAGTTCCTTAGAAAGCAATAAAAAATCCATTTTTCAGTTCTGCGCTTTCTTCGCTCTTATAATCTTCCAATAAAAAACGAAGCAAATTATAAAAGAAAGAGGATTTAAGAAGATATGCGAGGTTTAATTAACTCCCAATTTTCTCTAAGAATAAGCTTCTGGATTATGGTATTAGTGGTAAAGCGATTTTCAAAACTGCTGCTGAAGTTATTGACCAGGAATTCTATAAACCTAAAAAAAAAAAAAAAAAAAAAAAAAAAAAGGATTTATACAGCTTTTTTTTTTTTTTTTTTAATAAAATATTTAAAACGATATTTTTAAATCAAATAATTTTTTTTATTTTGAAATATTCATTAATTATTTTGAAATATTTTTCTTAAAAATTTCATGCTGATGTTAGTACACGTAAAAAAAAGGGGGAGAAGAGAGAAGAAGGAGAAATATTATTTTTTGTTATAAATGAATAATTCAAATGCGGTATAACATGCGATAATTGCCAATTTTTACGCTTTTTTTCCCCCTACCAAAAATTTTTAATTTGTTATAAAATTTTCTAACAATTTTCACTGAATAAATTTTACTGGTATTCTAAAATTCTAACATTTGGCAGTATTAACGTGCACTGTACAAATAAATTTTAAAAAATTTATAAAACTTTTTTGTCTTGTATACTAACATGATAGTAGACGCTATAAATCTTTCTTTTTTTCTTTAATAACTGACTCGATGCTATAAAAAATTGCATACATTTATACTCAAATATATTTGTATTAAGTATATTTAACAATTTCAGATACAATTTAAATCCAAAAATACATAACTTTTAAATTTTATAGTACATTTTAAATGCTATTAAATTTTTACAGAAATTTTGGCTTTTTTTTATTGACTTAAAATCTTCAGTCAAATAATAATAATAATAATAATAATAAATAAATAAAATAAAATAAAAAATCTAACAAAACAGTATCTTTTCAAATGCGTAATTGTTGTCAAATATGAAAATGGATGTAGAATTTCATTTTTTTCCACTTCTTTTTCTGTAGTTTCAAATGCTCTGTGTTAAATACTTTTTAATATTCTACTCTCGATATTATTTTTAAAAAGTTTATTAATATATTCTAAAAATTTTTAGAGATTGTGAATTAACTTTTAAATACTTAAAATATATATATATTTGTTTAAATACTGAAATTTAATTAATTTATTTGAGTGTTTCAGTTATTAAAAGAAACTGAATTTACCAGCAACTGTGTTACTCTTCGAACTAAATTCATCTTTTTAAAACACACTAGTATCGCCCAGTGGTCGAAACTCGACCATTTTTTTTTTTTTTTTTTTTTTTTTTTTTTGCAAAGCGAGGCAAAGCAAAGTTATTGCCTTGTCCTAAACGGAATGCAATTGCAACACAGCTGCGGTAATTGTTTGCCGATATTCACTCTAATTTAATCAGCAGAGTTTTACTTAATATAACTATTTCTCTCTGTAGATGTTAGCCTTTCCTGAAAATCGCAACGTGAAAACGCCCCTTGTTGTGTGATACAGCCCAGAAGCTAAAAGGTACCATGTCAAACCAAGGCCCAACCAAGTATCAAATTCTGTTAAATTAATTCGATTGGTTCATAAAGTACAGTGTTTGAAAAAAAAAAAAAAAGAAAGATATTTTTCAAAAATAGTCGAATTGAGTTCGGGAAATTTCAAAACGTGTAACTTTATCGAAAACCGAAAATCTAAAACTTTTCTGAATCTTATATTTTCTACTTATATATGCAGAGGAAAGAATAATAAATCCACTTTAAAAAAAATAAAAATAAGTAGTCAATTTCAGTTAATTAAAATGCAAGGAAATCTCAAAACGTGTAAATTCATCGAAAACCGGAAATCAAAAGTTTTTATGTATCTTCTACTTACTTCTTCTACCCACAAAAGCTAGCAATAAAGACACCTTTTTTTAAAAAAAAAGTAGCCAATTTCAGTTAATTGAAACGTAAAGAAAGGTCAAAACATGTAAATTCAGCAAAAAACGGAAATCGGAATTTTTTCCGTATCGTCTACTTATACATGCAGCAGTTAGTAACAAATCCATTTTCCTTCTATTTAGTATATTAGCTGAATATTTATTGTTTAAATATCACCCTTTGAAATGAAATGTTTATGTTTACATTCGAAACTGGAAGTTTGCCTTTTTTTTTTTTCTGGAGTTTTGTGATATTAAATTAAAATTTTATCAATTTTACAGAAAAAATAACTCGATTAACATAGAAAATCTTTTTCATGGCTCCATGGACAGATAGTGACGTCATAACTCCGCTTGCGTATAGTGATGCTACATTATACAAATTACTGTGTCTATGGTTTTATTTGAGCTTTATGAAATTGCCAGATTTAACAACTTTCTACTTTTAGGTATTTTTTAATGTAAAGGAATACGTGTATAAAAGGGAAAAATGGGGGAAAAAGCATAAAAAATAAACGTATTTTTTAATACCTTCTTGACATCGTAGGAAAATAATATTTGTATTCGCACCTTCCGGCTAACCATACCTTTCGAATGATACCATTTTCAACCCTCTACTCCCATAATTAATATGTTAAAAAGGGACAACAAATTTTATGCTTGCCTATTAATATATAGATGACAGATACTTTCAGGGATGAGACAGTTCAGGTTTCTCTGCCGCCATTATTTCTATACGGAATTTCTTAGCATACTTTTACAGCTATTTTTGTGATTTTATAGGTTAGAAATTTTGTAGAAAAATACTGATGGTAAAAAAAAGCGGAACTCATTCATCCCTCTAATTATCATCAAATTAAAATACTTTTACACTTTCGCAAACGCATGTTTTTGTCTTTTTGATAGTAAGCTCCTCCTGTGTGGTGTTATTATTGTATAATACATTATTTTAAATCAATGTTTTCCTGTATCCATACTTATAATATAAATGAATATACATTATAATTATGATCTTCCTAATCCAAGTATCTATCCACAGTGCACTGATTGTACAAAGGAGAATATTGGGAATATTGTTAAAAAATAAATATCATCATTATCATCACGTTGCTTGAGAAGTGCCTACAACTGTCCAGACAGTTGCTTACCTTCACCTGAGGAGTGGAGAAACACATGTAGAGGTCTTGCATGATTAATATTCTCGGTACAATGAGCTGAGTGGATTCCCAAGGAACCGTGGCGTGATGATTTGATGCAGCAGCAGCATGAGGGAGGAAGAGGGAGGCAGAGCAGAGCCATACTGGAAGCTGTGGTAGCATGTGGCAGCAGAGCAAGGAGAGACCTAAATGTATTCTATGTAACCTAAAGAAACGCCCACTGGCGGAGTTACAGATTTTCAAGTGACGTGAATTCACGTCAGCGGTCGCGAAAGTGTTAATTCCATTGTTATTATTATTATTTATTTATTTATTTATTTATTTATTTATCGCCTCAATTTTTTCGGATATTTATCGCATCGTGAACCATTCATAAATATTTATACACCGTTGAAAAGGCTATTGTAAAAATATTAAACGCAAACTGCTGTTTCGGTAACGTAAAGAGTACCGTCATCATGCAGAATGCCGAGTAACTTTATGCTCTTATATATAGATAAAGAAACAAATTTTAGAGTCGGAATAGCAGCCAACAGGAATTAAAGAATCCGAAGTTGTTTGCCAATAGAAATTTGGGGTGTAGAAAGAAAGCTATGTAAAAATCAAGAATATGTAGATTTTATGTATTATTTCCAACAGTTAGGGAGAGGGAGGATACAGAAAAATTCTCGAATTGCGGGAAATATTATATAAATCCACATATTCTTGAATTTTTTACATACTCACACTACACAAGGATCCTAGACCTATGGATGAAATGCCCTCTGTGAAGGAGTCTTCACACATACATTCACTTTTAATCTATTTCCTTTTAAAATCTGAATAATCAAATTGTTTCACTTTTCATGAGAATATTACAGTTTAAAATTAATTATATTTCACTTCAGTTTTTCGAATCCTAATGGATTTTCCTTTTTAAATTCATAAAATAAAATGAATTAATTATATTACATACTAAATTGCGTAAACCAGATTAAGATAAAACTTTATTAAATCTAAACTTCATTCATTTTGGAATCACATTAATAGAACTCATAAATTAAAGATTTCGTTTTTTTATTTGGATTTTAAATGTAATACTTTATTAATAACTTATCATTTGAGAGATATAAATTAGCTTAATATTCTTATAAATAAAAGTGTTCTCAGATTTTCCTAAACAAAAAGACTCTCAAATTATATGTATTTCAACATCGGATATAATAATTTATTTGTGTTTACGCAATATTAATGATTTCAGTTTAATAACGGTCATTCTCTACTTAACCTGATGCAATAGATTTTAAATGACTCATATTAAAGTAATTATATATTTCCTGTTTCGAAATACTCGTAAATCACCTCATTCTCTTGGCTCAAAACAAGCGCGCCAACAATAGGGTTAATATGTTATAACCGACTCTCAAAATTTGAAAGTTTACATACATTTCAATACACAAACAAAGAATATCACTTGGCGCTTAATTGGCGACGCCAGGATCGGGTGATTGGGAGGCTTGCCAGATTTGGCTGGGCAAGTCGTGCGCTAGCTTCACTCTCCCCGAACACTTTACGATTATCTATTGACTTGAATACACGTTAAAAAGTTACCTCTCTCTCACAGTATTTTTAATTGGAGTATATCCCCGAGACCATTTTAATAGTTTTTGAATAATAGTGATTTATATTATTTCATGATACAATTGACCTAATTTTGAAAATCTTATTAAACTAAAATTGTCATCTCAACATCTAGTTTTTTAATTCTGCTTTGAATTTGCCTTTATTTGAATCTGGAATGTACTACCACTACCTTCATCAATATTGACGACAAAACGACCTTACATATATTGGTTTACGTGCCAGTCGGGGATCCCTGCTTCAATATATGTGAGAGAGAGGGTATGTGCTTCTAAAATTTATTATTAATAAGGCGTTTTATCCAGCGTTGGACGTTGTATTACAACTTTTATTGGAACTCTTTTTGTTTTGAAAGAAACTTCTAACTATCATGCATTCTTCAAGTGAACGATAATAATTTCCTTCAACATTATTTTTTTTAAATATGGTTGTGATGAATCATATGATGATGACTTAAGCACCACCTTCGTTATTTTGGATCCAGTTTTCTCAAAAAAAAATAACCCGCCGTCTTTCTTCGTTCCGAAAGAGAAAGCGCTTCTCCTCCCGATGCTTCACTCGGTTCCTACGATGAAATCTTTAGATAAGGCAGTGACCTTCCGAAAGAATTTTTAATAGTCAGATGTTTCGTAGTGCAAGAATATCATAATGTAATGGACATTATACATCACCAAAGTAATAAGGTGCACTTCAATGAACTTATAAAATACGGAAGAAAGGACTAAGTATTCGACAGTATATTTTTCTTGTGTTGAGATGCACCTGCGTGTACAGACTTCGCTTGCCAGCTTTTGAAAAATGTCGAATCAAAACCCATCTGGAAGTCTTATCTCTTGTCCGAGTTCGTCTTTTGGATGAGAAAGGCCTCATAAGATATCGGAACTCCGTGTCAGCTGTAGAGGAAAGGCTAATGACCTCCATTCCGCCTGCTTCATTTTTGAATAGCAAAGGAGAAAAGTTCTCATCTAATGCGATTCTCTTTAAGATAACGCAGCCCTTTTTACGATGCTTCACTCAGGCCAGTTGGAAGAAGAACAGATGGACATGCTGACTCATCGCGTCTGCCGTGCTACTTTCACCCCGAATTCTGATGATTAGCGATCTTTGATTTGGAAAACAGCTTTGTTTTTAAAATGAGAATTCTTCATATGTGCAGCTATAGGCCTCTTAATTTCTGGAAATTTCAATGATTGAGTTTAAAGACTGCTGAAACGTTTGGACAGGGATTATTTTTATAAAATTAATGTGACTCAAAGAACGTGTACAGACTTCTAAAAACAATCTAGGATTCGTCGATTAAAAACTCATCAGTGATCGTATTCGTAAACATTTTTATTTATCCTCGAGTAGCAGGTAGTGTGAGTACATCGATTTTTTTTATTTCAGAATAGAGAGCAATATAGACTGCGTAAAATTTTTTCATTTGATTGTATTGAACATTTTTTTAAATATCTATTAACTTCTTAGTAATTTTTCGTTTCATTTATTTAAAATGTGTGTTTTAAATGAATAATGACATATTCGTTTTTATTTATATATAAATTTTTTTTTCATAGCGTGTTTTTAAAATTTTAACGAATATTATTTAAAACAGTTGTTTTAAGATATATTGGTGTACATGTATATATATTTCAGTGTGTTTTATGTTATTTTTAAATACGTATATATTTTTGATTATTACTCAGGGATAGAGTTATTGACAGAATTTTTGATTATGTGGTCATTGTTTTAGTAGAATAATTTTAGGGTAATTTAATTTTTATCCTTGATTATGCATAGTAGTTATATATGTTTATGTAATTAATTTTACAATTTTGAATGTTTACTTGGATTTATAACAATAAATAGTTAAGGTGGTTATGAAGATAATATTTTTAACCCATGATGGTTCAAATTTACATATGTTATTATAATGATATTTTCATGAGGGTTTATTTAAAAAAAAAAAAAAAAAAAAAAAAAAAAAAAAAAAATTGAACTTACATTATTAGGTGTAGTTTATGGTAATAATAATAATAGTTTGGATTATGCCCTCATTTGACTCTTAACTGTATAGTGTCATTGCTGGTAGATATCAATACACATAATACATATATTTTTTTTTTAGAATAGTGTGGTTACTTAAAGAACTTGTGGATACTAACAAATGTATCAGTTACACTTTAATTTCTCAAAAATTTTCTCACAAATACATTTTTTTCTTTTCCACAATTTTTATTATTCTGCTGGCAATGACATTCATTTTTCCTTAAAGTTAACAAAATAGGTTTTGGAATTATGTGTTAAATTTTATCTATATATTAATAATACTGTTGCTTTATTTATTTTTTTACTTATGTTTATTGCATATTCTAAAAGGGTTTTATTTGAAAATTTATTGAAATGATAATTAATTTTTTCCCTTGGTGAGATTTTTGGTTAGGGTAGATATTGACAATTTCCTATTTCACATAAAATATGACATGCTGGTGTATAAAAAAAAAAAAAAAAAAAACGGAATTCTTTTGTTTACATTTTCATATCAGTTTTATCCTTTTACACAAAACACAACATTAATATAATTTTTACGGTCATGTAATATGTTCTATAATTCTAGGTTTATTGTAATTATGAAATATGACCTTTAATTTTCTCTTACACTTACACATAGCACACAAAAGGAAGAATGGACACATAAAACGAAATTATCTTTCCTGTGGTATTTTTAACACATCAATGCAGTGATATGCACTTGTATCTCATGTTTTTTTTTTTTTTTTATCATATACATATTTTATTTATTTATATTTTTTTTTCACAGACTTGCTAGGGGTCTTCTCATAATTCTACTTATTGAATATTTTTCATTAATCTTATAAATTCTTAAATTTTTAATGCAAAGATTTCATTTTGTTAGTCAAAATTTAAGGTAATTTTTGTGTGGGGTTGTTGTGTTTTGCAGAAGGATGGCTCATGCATTTTTTAGGCCTTTATGTGTATGGGACGTTTTCTGTTTTATTATCCATTGTCCAGACAATTATTTTCGGCTGGACCGATTTATTTTTTTTTATTTATGGACAGTGGGTAAAGAGACATTTTTGTGAAACATTGCAGTTTCTTTCAAAAAAAAAAAAAAATTTTTTTCAATTAATTATTTTTGGCTTTATGATTAAAATTTCCTTTAATTAGATAAATTGCTTTTTGATACATCTTTAAAAGTAGTAATGGCAATGAATTATTTAAGGTAATATAGAGATTTATACAAAAACAAACAAACAAAAAAAAATTTTAAACTTGTGCCAATTCATCGTAACATATTTAATCATAAGGGTTTCAAGCTAAAAAGGAAATCATATGCCATTATGTATTAGTTATTGAATTTTGTTTTCAAATAATGGTTTTGTTCACATATACACGAGAAAACAAATAAAGTTAAAGAGTCTTTATCATTTTTTTAATCAATGATGCAGAATGTTGATTACAAATTTCTTGTTCTTTCATATTATGGATAAAAAAAAAAAAAAAAAAGAAGGAAAATTATTATTCCACTTGAACATATTTTTTTTATTTTCTTTCTATAGTGATTTTTTTTCAATTTGCGTATTTGATTTTTTTTTCAATTTTTGCTATAGTGATTTTTTTTTTTCAATCATTTTTAAGGATTCACATGAATGTGTATTTTTCGAGATACAGATGTTTTGGTAACTGTACATATATACACTTATATTTTATTTAATTTAGTACATACACAATACCACATGCACAATTTATTACAAAAAGTTTCATAAATAAGTTTCACAAATGCTTCATTTTTTTGTTTAATATTATTGTCCATTAATGTAAAATCCTTATAAAAAAAAAAAAAGGAACTATTCAATTTTATACACTATAATATAAATACTTTGGGGTAACCTTGCATGTGGATCTAGTCATTCTAGCCTTGCTATAGGGTTACTTTTGTTAAATGCACATGGGTGCACTTCACACACACATTTTTCTTCTTACACAACTTTACTCTTACATACAATTATTTTACTTTCACTTTTTCACTTTTATATGTTATACAATATTTATTTTCTAGTTTTTTTTTATTTTTAAAATATATGAGATGCACACAAACATAGATAGGAATTTTATATTCTCTATTATAACCAAATCATGGAATTGATGCAATTTTTTTCGTCTTATCACAAAATACAATATGTTCAATTGTGACTATTTTCAATATGAAATATCTACACATATTTACAATTTTTTTTTTGAAATATTTACATGTGGAACTAGCTTATATGCTAGCCGTGTATTTAAAATATTTCTGTTATTTACAAGAATTACACACACATTTTTACACCATATAATTAAACATTTCTCATTCAAATACTGTGTTTGAGAACTTGTAGCATTTTTATTCTTTAAATGACACTTATATATTTTTATTTTTTTTTATTTTTGCATGTATATGAAAAATTTTGTAAATCTGATTTGAATCATCAGTCCAAATTTATACATGGATTTTTTTTGTTTCACATACATTTTTTCTCACTTACACAATGTTTCAAATTTTAGGACAAAATTTTTTTTTTCAAAAAAAGTTACATCACTTCAACAAAACACAGCCTATTAATTTTGGTATTCTTGTCCATCAAGTTTTTAAATTTTAGTAGTGATAATACAGAAATGTAATTAAAATTACTCGAAACAAAGCCTATTTTATTTTCAGTATTTTTATGCAATTTAAAATATTCATTTTTACCTGAACACTTGTTTATACTTTATGAGATTTGAAAGTTTATTTTTGTTGTTTTAATCTCTAGGAAATATAACATTTAATTTACAACACATGTTTATACACAATCTTTAAATACTTACATAAATGAAGTTTCATGTAAATCTATATTTATTTATAGTCTTGATTTAGCTATACTTTCATTTATTTTATATCACACACACACACACAGTATAAGTTGCTCATACATATTTTTAATTAACTAAGAAAATTAATGTCTGTATTAGTAGTTTTTTTTTACTGATACAACACTATAAAATTCATGGAATGATTAACCACCTTATTCGAAGAACTTTGCTACTAAACAACAACAACAAAAAAAAAAATAATAATAATAATTGCCCTGTTTCAAAGAATGTTGGTACATGCACATATAAAAAAAAGAGATAAAAAGATTTTTATTTTATGATATTGTCACATTGCTTTTGCTGCTCTATTATCTACTTGTTTAATTGAAATATAAACGGGTACTTTGTCTTAAAATATTTAGCACATTTATTCAATTTTATATGTTTACTGATGTGCTATGTGACACTTCTTTGATCGACAGAAACTTTAAAAAATATATATAATAATAATAAGTGCACTTCCTGCTTGTAGCAATATTTTTGCTTTTATTTTACTGATCAGTTTATTATTATTTAATGTGTGCAGTTCCCCTATGTGGTCTAGCTGTATCACATTTTAATGAAGCAGGTATATGCAGGATATACATGGCTATTTATGCTATGGTTATATAAAAATGAATATAAATGAAAAAAATTTCCTGCTTTTTATTATTTAAGGGCCCTTCTTTTATTTTTCTCAATGCCTGTTGGCTTTCTACATTTTGTAGATTATTATTTTATTTTGTCGACATTTTTATTTTACACTTTTTACATACAGATCTGTAGTTTTTTATAAAAAAAATTTTTTTGAGGTGACTATAATAAAAAGAGAAAAATGATATTAATAATGGACATTTTTTATGTTGTTTGAGAATAAACAAACAAAACTTTTGGAAAATAAATAAAACAAAGAATTTTTCTTGTATCATATTGAGTGTGTGCATTTGACTAACATCATTTATTTTTCAGAATGCAAAGTTTTTGCGGTGACATGTAAATTATCAACAAGACCTACAGATATTTTTAAGGACCACAAGTATTAAAATTTTTAATTTTCATTCTTTTAAATTTTGTATTTTATGAATGCTTATTTTAACTACCACCCTTGCATTTGGTGACGACTAAATGCAATGGTGAGGTTATGAGATGGTGGATTAGTTGGCTTGGTGGTTGGCCACCACTGGGTTAACAGTTGTTTATCTTACATCTCATGACAATGGGTATATTTTCTTTTCAAGATTAAGATTTTATGCCTTATAATTTTAATAAAATATAAAGAAATAGAAATTTATATTTTTGGGTAAAAAAAAAAAAAAAAAAAAAAAAAAAAGGGTTTGTTGATATTAATTTTAATGTCATTTAATTAAACAGAAGTAACCTATTCATATTTTTTTTACAAACTTAATAGATTTTGTTTTCTCCCCAAATGTTTATTTAGGGTAAATACAAATATAGATCTTATTATTACAAATTGATTTAAAATTTTTCTTGCAATTATTTAAAGCTTGTTGCAATCAATAACACTTACCTTTCTTTTATGATAAAAATGATATTTTATAGTATGTCAGTGCTTGTTCCATTTCTAGATCCTTAAATCTTTTGGCATGAGTTTTTCTCAATTTTTACAAAATTTTCTTCCATAGTCATTTTTCACATACACACGACATAAATATGTCTTGTCAGAATGCTTGTTGTGACACTTATGTTTGCACAACCTGTAAGCCTCTTCTGACTTTTCTTACACTTTTCTCGGTATGTGATCTTGTCATGGCCTCACAAACCAGTTGGCAATTTCACTGTCTACTGAGATACACATTCCCTCTGGATTTGGACAAGTACTTTTGATGTTCTCAATATTTAAAATTTTTCTTTTGGTTAATAAAAGATTGATGTTGATAAAATAGTAATAATAGTTAAAAATTTGATTAAAATTAAAAACCTTGTTGAATTATTTTCTTTTCTAAAAACATATAATTTTATGCTAAATAAATTTCTAAATTTATTAATCTACATCACTGCATATTTTGTATATTGATATGAATGTTAATTAGTTTTTCTTACAGAGGACTTTGTCAACAAAAGTCTTAATTGTTGCAAGCATTGTTGTCATCTGATGTAATATGCAAGATTTTTTACACTTTTCTATTGTATATACACATATAATAATAATGTTGTTTTAGTGCAAATCATACATAATAGTGTTCACAAAATTTAACAAAATGATTTAATTCTCATCGTTATGTAAACAAGCTTACTTTGACTCTTTATGTAACATTATGGTATTCATATTGCTGTAGAATTAAGGGATATTTTATTGCTATTATGATATATCACTTTTGTTATGTGAGCGAGAGGTATATTTTTTTCTTTTTCTGGTTGTGGGGGAGAATATATGTGAAGGAGTCTTCACACATACATTCACTTTTAATCTATTTCCTTTTAAAATCTGAATAATCAAATTGTTTCACTTTTCATGAGAATATTACAGTTTAAAATTAATTATATTTCACTTCAGTTTTTCGAATCCTAATGGATTTTCCTTTTTAAATTCATAAAATAAAATGAATTAATTATATTACATACTAAATTGCGTAAACCAGATTAAGATAAAACTTTATTAAATCTAAACTTCATTCATTTTGGAATCACATTAATAGAACTCATAAATTAAAGATTTCGTTTTTTTATTTGGATTTTAAATGTAATACTTTATTAATAACTTATCATTTGAGAGATATAAATTAGCTTAATATTCTTATAAATAAAAGTGTTCTCAGATTTTCCTAAACAAAAAGACTCTCAAATTATATGTATTTCAACATCGGATATAATAATTTATTTGTGTTTACGCAATATTAATGATTTCAGTTTAATAACGGTCATTCTCTACTTAACCTGATGCAATAGATTTTAAATGACTCATATTAAAGTAATTATATATTTCCTGTTTCGAAATACTCGTAAATCACCTCATTCTCTTGGCTCAAAACAAGCGCGCCAACAATAGGGTTAATATGTTATAACCGACTCTCAAAATTTGAAAGTTTACATACATTTCAATACACAAACAAAGAATATCACTTGGCGCTTAATTGGCGACGCCAGGATCGGGTGATTGGGAGGCTTGCCAGATTTGGCTGGGCAAGTCGTGCGCTAGCTTCACTCTCCCCGAACACTTTACGATTATCTATTGACTTGAATACACGTTAAAAAGTTACCTCTCTCTCACAGTATTTTTAATTGGAGTATATCCCCGAGACCATTTTAATAGTTTTTGAATAATAGTGATTTATATTATTTCATGATACAATTGACCTAATTTTGAAAATCTTAATAAACTAAAATTGTCATCTCAACATCTAGTTTTTTAATTCTGCTTTGAATTTGCCTTTATTTGAATCTGGAATGTACTACCACTACCTTCATCAATATTGACGACAAAACGACCTCACACCCTCCGTAGGGTCTTTATACAGGAATCTAGCCCACATATATGCGAGATTCAGAGAAAATCACGGAAAATTCTGAACGTTTAAGTGGGTGAGCGCAACCTCGGATAGAATTTGGCTCTTTCCGTCCATGAGAGCCCACCTGCTACCAAACGGTTCTGTGATCAAAGCTGATGGATGGAAAGTGCTAGGTTCGAACCTAGGTCGAGCTCATTGACCTAGTCGTTCGGATTTTTGCGAGGTTTACTCCGAAACTTGTGTAAATACGGTTCTAGAATCGCTTAGAACTATCTCCACGGAGGGCAATCTACCTATTGTCCTAGGACCCTAGCCTAGCCAACCGGCCTTAAAAAACTACAACCAACCAACTTGTCCACAAGCTTTGAGCTCAGAACTGCTCGGAGATTTGATACTAATGGGGGCCTTAAAGGATTAGGTTTGTGGAATAACGGTGAATTAAAATAAATAAACGTATAATGCTAATCATGTGATCGTTATTCACATTTTTTTTTTTTTTTTTTTTTTTTTTTTTTTAACAACAATGTAAAACTTATTAATTATTCTTCTTTCAAATATTATTTTATAATTATTAAAGAGCTGAAAACTAAAAAAAAATCTTACCAAAAAATAAATTTATTTTATCAAATCTATAAATAAAAAAGAAAAGAAAAGAAATTAATTTCTTTATTTAAAAATTCATTTCAGTTTTTATCTTTTTATTTATTTATTTTTTAAATACTATTTAAAATAAATCATCTCAATATGTGATTAAAATATTTAATTTTGCCTGCAAAAACATTTCTTTTGGTATTATTTTCTAATGATAATATTTCTTCTAAAAAACAATAAAAAAAAAAAATCAATTTTAAATTCTTCGGCTTAAGACAGCAAATTATAGTTATTAAAAAAAAAAAAAAAAAAAAAAAAGAAAGAAAGAAAGAAAAAGAATTAACTTTAAAAAGAAAATGGATTTGGCCAGATATGTGAAGTTTAATTAACTCTTCCGTCTTTCGGAGGAATAAGCTTTAGGATTATAAGCTTAGACATAAGTAATTTCGTAGGTTGAGAATTGAACCTGTTATTGGAATATGAATGGGCCGGAAATTTACTTAATATTATGAGTATAATTTTCAAAAGGATTTACTAAAATGAATGTTGGTAATTCTTTATGTAAATGAAAATATTTCGTAGTGAAACTTAAATCAAGATTTATAGAATTACTAATTTGAAAGGCTTTATTTTATTTTTGTATATTTTAACTTTTGTATTACTTCTTAAAAAGATATATATATATATATATATATATAAAAGAAAAGAAGAAGAAAATACTCTGTTTATTTATTTAAATATACTAGCTATTTTCTAGCTTTCTTTTATTTTGTGTTACATTTTTTATGCATACACATATCCGGTAATATTTATAATTTATTTCAGAGTGATGTTAGCCCCGCCCATTTTTCACACCTGTATGTTTTAAAACCATTTTTCTGTATATTTCATCACAATTACATTACATATCGGAGAAAATTTCTCTAAAATCCAGAGTTTCCAACTTTTATAATTTATTCACGAGCATTTTTCAGCCACGTCTCTTTTTCCTACCGGAAATTTTGAAAAATGATTTTCTTCTAATTTAATCGTTATCACACATTAAAAAGAAATAATCTACAAAATTTCTGGTGCGAAAAGAAGGCGGTTCTAAAATATTTTTGTGAATAAATTGTAAAAGTTGGGAACTCTGCTAAAATCGTACCGGTGTCAAAAAAGGGCGGAGCTAACAATACTCCGCTATAAATTATAAATGTTACCAGGTTTGCATATATACATAAGTGCCAATATTTCAAATTATTCCGGAGTACTTTTAGCCCTACCTTTATTTCACACCATTTTATTTATAGAAAAATTTTGTCCAATATATAACATCCATGAAATAAAACAAAATTACCTTAAAAAATAAGTGGTACGAAATAAAGGCAGGGCTAAAAATACTCCGGAATATATTAAAATATTGGCAGCTATGTATATACATTCCTTCTCATAATTATAAGGACACCCGTTTTTCTATATTAACTAAACACTGAACACTATTATTTAAACAAATATATTTTTAATTAATTTGAATTTCATTAATAGACTATATATAAAAAGTTTTATCGTTTTTCTATTCTAAAAAAAGTTGATTTTTCAGGTGTTCACAATTATAAGCCAGCTCGAATTTTAGTAATTTTTTTCAGTTATTTTTTAAAATAATATTTTTATGGGGTCTCTTTTTAGGGTTAAACAGTCAGACATTCTCTCTGGTATATATATATATACATTTTTTTTTTTTTTTTTTTTTTTTAATATTCAGTTTCAATACCATTTCATATAGCATATATGATATTCTTAATACATTTAAACTATTTAAAATTGCTTTCCACTTGCATGCACATTTCTAATGTCATAAGATAATTTTTTTTTCAACTTTGAGACCATGGGAAAGGCAATAATACAGAAGTTTCTTTCTTCAAACTATTTCCTATTGCTCTAAAAGTAGAGCAAAAATGTAAGTCTTGTTGAAAAAAATATTATTACCCCCCAAAATCTAACAAAAATCTGAGAATTCTACGTTTAAAATTTGCAGATATTCTCTTGATGTTCATAATAATATAAAAAAAATTACTAAATTCCTTCTGCCTTCAGTAGAAACAGCTCCCCAGAGCACCATAGATCCACCTTCAAAATGTCCGATTCATATCTACATTTAAAAAATCTGCTCTGTCTTTCGCTATCTTCAGATCGTGCCAGTAACTGTTAAAACCATTTGTTTAATCAAGAATAAAATGTTTTTCATCCGAAAATGCAACATTTTACCATTTAATACTGTCTTTATTCAATTTTAACACAGACGTGCTTTCCCGCCATTAAATGATTATTGTATATTACAGGCTTTTTAATCATTTTAACATATTATTAATTATTTTAAGCATGCATAAATATGGACCCCAAACTTTCATTAAAAAATACGAGCAAATTCAGCAGCAGTCATTATGAGCAGAACAGTAAGAGGTATTATGAGTCTTCGATCTCTGTAAAACAACTCTGATTTTACATCAGATCTTTCTCCTATCGAACCAGCAGTTCAACGTTTGATCACATTTCCTTCAGCAATTTTAGATCTTCGAATTTCATTAGAAATTCGGCGGATTGAAATTATCCCTCCACTTAAAAAACACATTTATCATACTTCACTACTTGAACGTTCTTTTTTTCGAAGAATTATCAGTAATGTCCGTCCAAGAAAAATTGAAGGCTTATATATGAATTAATCTAGCCCAGTAGTTAACAAATTCGCATGTCAAATGTAATTTATCCGCTAGTAATTTGAATAAAACGAAAAAATCTGGATTGTCTCTATAATTATGAACGTCTAAAAACGTGGAGAAAAACACATTTTGCATTATTTTTTATTAATTTTGTTTCATATTAAAAAAAAAAAAATTATAGCAATTTTGGTTTTTAGAGTAGTAGATATATTAAGTGCACTTAGTTAATCTTGTTCACAATTACTTTTACATTAGTTATTTCAAAATATAAAGTGTCCTTATAAATATGAGAAGGAGTTTATCATATTTGCTAATCGTTTGGCAAATGATGGGGCCGGTGAATAAGGAAAGAAAAAGATGGTTGTAAATATTATTGAACCTTTTTCTATTTATATTGCACTAGCAGGCAACGCCCGCTTCGCTGGTCCCTATTTTTAAATGAATCACTATAATGAATTCTCAAAATTGCATTAATTTTTATCACATGAAAAAAAAAGAGAAACAAAATTTGAGTAGGAAAAATGTCGCACCGGGTTCTCACTGCCTTCGGAAAAAATTCCCAAAATGTTTTAACTCTTATTTCTATTATTTTCCCACTTCGCCCCCCCCCTCCTGTCTATCCTAATAATTTTACAAATTTGAAAATATCCGCAATCGATTTGTAAGTATCAAAAACCTCTATGCACCAGTTTTGAACGATATATCTCTATTTTTATTTTTTTAACCGCTCTACTCCCCCCCCCCTTCCCACCCTCCCAATAATTTTAAAAATTCGAAAATATCCGCAATCGATTTGTAGGTATTGGAAACCTCTATGTACCAATTTTGAATGATCTAACTCTATTTTCTTTTTTTTTGCCCCTCTGCCCCCCCCTTCCCGGCCCTCCTAATAACTTTACACTTTCGAAAAAATCCCCATTCGACTTACAGGCCTCTAAAATCTATCTGTACCGATTTTGAACGGCCTAACTGTATTTCTATTTGTTTTTTACCATAGCCCCCCCCCTTCCCGCCCCACCTAATAATTTTAAAAATTCGAAAGTATCCGCAATCGATTTGTAAGTATCGAAAACATTTATATACCAATTTTGAACGATCTAACTCTATTTTTATTTTTTTGCCCCCCCCCCTCTCCCCTCCCCCTTTCCCGGCCCTCCTAATAACTTTACACTTTCGAAAATATCCCCATTCGACTTGCAGGCATCTAAAACCTAACTGTACCAATTTTGAACGGCCTAACTGTATTTCTATTTGTTTTTGCCCCATAGCCCCCCCCCGCCGCCCCCCCTTCCCGCCCCTCCTAATAATTTTACAAATTCGAAAATATCCGAAATCGATTTGTAGGTATCGAAAACCTCTATATACCAATTTTGAACGATCTAACTCTCTTTTTATTTTTTGCCCCCCTCTCCCCCCCCTGCTGCCCCACCTGGGGGCTGAATTTCTAAAATTCCAGAAATTGGTTTTTAGATATTTGCATTAGCTATATTTTAGAGCAAAAACTTCACGCATATCTATTTTTTTGTTTAAGATATATAGGATTATGCGAAATCACGTTTTTGCGCATGTGAAATCACGTTTTGCCCCCCCCGCCCCCCTTGGGGACCGAATTTTGAAAATTCCAGAAATTGGTTTTTTGACATTTGTATTAGCTATATTTTAAAGCAAAAATTTTACGGATATCTGTTTTTTTGTTTGAGATATGAAGGATTTTGTGAAATCACGTTTTGCCCCCCCCTCCCCCCTTGGGGAGCGAATTTTGTAAAATCGCTTCTTAGTGGATGCCTACGTCATAGAAAGAACATTGTCACAAAATTTCATGCTTCTAGGTCCAGGGGTTTGGTCTGGGCGTTGATAGATCACCCCCTCACTCACTAACTCACTCAGGAAGTGTTCTTTTATATATATAGACTAGCAGGCTTTGCCCGCTTCGCTGGACGTTAAACTTAAATGATTTGTCAAAATGCCATATCTTTATTAATAACCTAAGTTCTCGCTGTGAGTGGTAGAGGTTTTCTCGCTCGCAAAGTGAGGAGTCTGGGTCTCCACTGTCTTCGGCACAACTTACTCACTTCTTACTTCCCCACCCTCAGCGGGTGAGTTCGAAGTTTTGCAAAATCCCACTAATGTACATAATGCGTACACTTAATCAATATCCACACACCAAAATTCGCCATTCTAAAATAATTCAAAGCGAATTCAAACGGAAAAACATGTTTTTACACATGTTTATTGCCATCCGACTCCGAGAAGGGGGGGAGGGATTTCGAATTTCGTGAAATGCAGTTACAATAAGTGCCGGATGCATACAAACAATTTACGCACCAAATTTCGTGACCACAGAAGTCTTTAATAGACAGTATTATAAATAAAAAAAATAAATAAAAAATTAAAATTATACAGACACGACATTATTTCATTATTTAAAACATGAAAATCTGACATTGACAGATTTTAATTTAGTGCCAGAGGCCTACTGCTAAACTTGTTAATATCGACAAATTCTTCTTTAGTTAATTCGTGACGATCTAAATTCCATGATAAAGTTTTCATTAAATCAAACCAATGTGTTTCAGCTGCAGATATTGTAACAAATAACGTTGGAAGTCCAAACTGTCTTATAGCCGCAAAACAACGTTTTTTCTCTTTTTCCCAATGAGGGGGGGGGTGTGCCTTGGTGGGACTCATGTCAAAGGTGTGCCTTGGGGGGGGAACTCATGTCAAAGTTGTACCTTGTGGGGGACTCATGTCAAAGTTGGGCCTTGGGGGGACTCATGTCAAAGTTGGGCTTGGGGGGGGACTCATGTCAAAGTTGGGCCTTGGGGGGACTCATGTCAAAGGTGTGCCTTGGGGGGGGACTCATGTCAAAGTTGGGCCTGGGGGGGACTCATGTCAAAGTTGGGCCTTGGGGGGACTCGTGTCAAAGTTGTACCTTGGGGGGGACTCATGTCAAAGTTGGGCCTGGGGGGGACTCATGTCAAAGTTGGGCCTTGGGGGGACTCATGTCAAAGTTGTACCTTGGGGGGGACTCATGTCAAAGTTGGGCCTGGGGGACTCATGTCAAAGTTGTGCCTTGGAGGGGACTTCATTCAATAAATCCCCATTCAATAAACCGACTGAAATAGGCCTTTAGCACTGTTAAAAGTGTATTATAAAAATTCGACAACGCTGTACCGACTGAAATAGGGGTACCTTGGGGGGGGGGGACTCATGTCAAAGTTGTGCCTTGGCGGGACTTCATTCAATAAATCCCCATTCAATAAACCGACTGAAATAGGCCCTTAGCACTATTAAGAGTGTATTATAAAAATTCGACAACGCTGTACCGACTGAAATAGGGGTACCTTGGGGGGGGGACTCATGTCAAAGTTGTGCCTTGGCGGGACTTCATTCAATAAATCCCCATTTAATAAACCGACTGAAATAGGCCCTTAGCACTATTAAGAGTGTATTATAAAAATTCGACAACGCTGTACCGACTGAAATAGGGGTACCTTGGTGGGGGGGACTCATGTCAAAGTTGTGCCTTAGCGGGACTTCATTCAATAAATCCCCATTCAATAAACCGACTGAAATAGGCCCTTAGCACTATTAAGAGTGTATTATAAAAATTCGACAACGCTGTACCGATTGAAATAGGGGTACCTTGGGGGGGGAGTCATGTCAAAGTTGGGCCTGGAGGGGGACTCATGTCAAAGTTGTGCCTTGGGGGGCCTTCATTCAATAAATCCCCATTCAATAAACCGACTGAAATAGGCCTCTAGCACTAATTAGGAGTGATCTATAAAAATTCGACAACTGTACCGACTGAAATAGGCCTCTAGCACTAATAAATACAAAAAGCACAGCTTAAGTATCGGAACCCTTTGGTGACTTTAAATATTTTAAGCCATTTTTGCGATGAACTGAATTGGCTATCTCAATTGTGCAATTAAACATCTTGGCGAGAAACGTCCGAGCTACTTCGGTGCCCAATTTCAAATTTTGCCAAAGGGATCCAATACTAATGCTGTTCCATATCGAATCTGGGTTGAAAACGGAAAAAGGGTAAAATAAATTAGAAATATCAGACCTATATTTATAAATTTGATACCGAATGAAAGGGGCGATTTTGCTGAATCCAGGGGTTCAAACAGTTTTTCGGTGCGACAATTAGATTTTTAAAAAATAACTAAAGTATGAAATTTAAGTGGCAACGGAAAAACGGATAAAGGGAAAAATAAATTAGAAATATCGGACCTATCATTACAAATTCAGTACCAAATGAAAGAGGTGATTTTTCTGAATCCTGGGGTGCAAACAGTTTTTCGATACGACAATTAGATTTTTTAAAATTAACTAAAGTATGAAACTCAGATGGCAACACTTCATTTCAATCTTTTCATAATTTGTAGTGAAAATCACGCGAATACAAAAGTCTTTAACTTAAAAATTTATTTTTATATTTCATTTTTTCATTCAAAGCATTTTAGTGAAAAGATATTTATAGCGCATGCGCAGGCGTTTTTTACCCACAATTTAAACACTAATTATAATTTTGAAATTTCTATATATATAATTTCAAGTTGGGTGAAGACCTAAGTTTCTGCCAAGCGCCGTTGAATTCCGTCCAGCCATTCTCGAGTGATGCCCGGACAAACGTGTTTCAGTCTTTTACCCCCTAGGGGGGAACGGGGGGGGAATTTCCGAAAAGTTGATAGATATAATTTTAAGTTGGGTGAAGACCTAATTTCCTGCCAAGCGTCGTTGAATTCCGTCCAGCCGTTCTCAAGTGATGCCCGGACAAACTTGTTTTAGTCTTTTACCACCTAGGGGGGGAACGGGGGGAATTTCCGAAAAGTTGATAGATATAATTTTAAGTTGGGTGAAGACCTAAATTCCTGCCAAGCGTCGTTGAATTCCGTCCAGCCGTTCTCAAGTGATGCCCGGACAAACGTGTTTTAGTCTTTTACCCCCTAGGGGGGAACGGGGGGGAATTTCCGAAAAGTTGATAGATATAATTTTAAGTTGGGTGAAGACCTAAATTCCTGCCAAGCGTCGTTGAATTACGTCCAGCCGTTCTCAAGTGATGCCCGGACAAAAAAAGCGACATTCGGACACGATGACATACACACAGACACACACACACACACACACAGGCAAAATTTTCTAAAGTCATTTTCGGCTTTCATGGGGTGTGAAACGTGAAGATATCGCAAAATTTTTCGATTCCGACAAATTTACAGACAAAACTCTGATTTTATTAATACAGATTCCTAGTACTTTCATTTTTTATTTTATTTTGTTTTGAAATTCATTCAATTTCTTTTCTATTTTTCTTCAAATAAAGTTAATATTAATTTAAAGATTATTATAGTTATGATGCTTTAAAAATTCAACTTTATATAACAGAGGGCTTTTTTTTCAATTATTCCTTTTTTCTTCTGACATGGAGTTCATGAAAAAGTACTATAATTATTAATTTGTGGTTTGTGAACATGGTTTGTATAATAAAAATGGCAATTCATTAAACTGAAAAAATAACGTCATCCAAATTTTGTGTTAAGTGAAGAAAAGAAAAATAGAACATTACTTTAAAAATGAAACTTTTAAAATTTTCTAACTATAATAATTTGTAAACTGGTGTTAACTCTCTGTTTCAACGTTTTTTGTTTAAACGCATACAAGCACACACGCATGTAATATACATGTACATTATATATATTATATTGTGTTGTGAATAACGTTTTGGGTTATCTCCATTCTGGTAATTAAACACTTTCTTTTAATACGAAAAGTTTATTCATTTGATTGATTGTTAAAATGTTATCATATCTATAATATCGAATTAACTAATGAGATGAACAGAATGTTCCATTATAATTAAGGGTCCTATATTTTTGGAGGCTCTTATTATAATGCTCTGTTTCTAGTCACTCGCCATTACTCATAGTTACGAACCTTTACGCATTTAACTACCGCAAGAATTTTTTTTTCAAAATTTTTAACACATTTTTACTGATTACATAAAATAAAAGTTTCTATAAAAATTTTCCGGTAGTTAAAATAAAGTGAAAACTTGGTAACTAGGCATAATCTAGACGCTAATGATATATATATATATATATATATATATACACAGAGAGAGAGAGACAGACAGACATACAGACAGACACACACACAGAGGGAGAGAGAGAGAAATAGATAGAACCTTGGTAAATGCGTATGTCTCCTACAGCATAAATCTTACAAGGTTGCGCATTCGATACTGAAGCTCGTATTCAAACGAGTATCCAACATTTGGGATATTTTCGTTGATCACATGACAAGTAAAATGATCAGATCAGTTTGGTTCACCACTCTTGGCTCATTTCCAATTTTTTTTTTTTTTTTTTTTTTTTCCAGACTTAGCTCATTATCGCTACTGAAAACATTCTTCTTCTTTCTCTTTCTTTTTTAGGTTGTGATAATTTGGAAAAACAAAAAGTGGAATGTACAGTCCGAAAAATGAAGTGTAATTTATCAACAGTTGCAATTTATATTGTGTTTTATACATAAATTGGTCTTTTGCTATTAAAAAAAAAATTATCCGCGCATGCAATGAAATAAATTTCATTTTATGCATTAAATATTTAATATTATATTAGTATTTCAGTAAAATTTAAAAATACGTACTTACTTATGAAATGATAAGAGACAAATTGGACAAATTTTTCTTTGCGCCCAAATTCATAGCAATACTTTGGCATTTTTCATGGCAAAAAAAAATTTCGTCACCCTTGTCCGAGGAGGCGAATGACCCCGTGACTTTTAAGAGTGAAACTGATAAGCCACGTATTTCGTTATTGGTTACTTACTTCAGAGAGGGATGCGCATTCTAGTAATATATATGCTCTAAGATTTGTGTACAAAACTAATAATAATAAAATAAACAAAATACGATTAAAAAAAAAAAAAAAAAAGTTTAACATCCATCCAAACTTTTATGAAACAATGAATTACGTATATATATACAGACAGAGAGAGAGAGATATACAGGTTCTACCAGAAGTCCCACAGCCATCACATATTTCGGAAATGCGCTGGAATTTTGAAAAACATCGAAACACATGTTCAATGAATTCGAAGGGGAACCTCTTATGGTAAAAATATTATTGGCCCAGGGAGGGCTAGAAGGATGCTAGGGTGGGTAACTTTAATATTTCAAATAGGAAGGCGTGTCTTGAGATAAATCCCTGTAAAAGTCTCTCCAATACAATGAATTTGATATAAATATTATTTTCCCGCTATGATCATTAAAGGAGGTACATTCTATATTTCAAAATTCTAAAAACTAATGTATTTCCTTTAATAATCATCGCTGGTCAAAACTACCCTAATTTCATTGTCTCGAAGATATGTTTCCAGAGTTGTATCACATGACATTCGTTCTTATTTGAAATTATATAATTGTCCTACCTAGTAGCCCTCTACCCTCAAATACTTTTACATTTTTTTTTTTATTATTATTATTATCAAAATAAGCACCCTCGAAATCATTAAGCACAAGTTTCGCCATTTTTCATAATTCTGACGCATTTCCGATGTAGGAGGGATATATGGGACTTATTTCGAGTTTTGAAATGTTTAATTTGCATTCGTGTATCTCATTTAATCCTCATTGCAAGATAAAAATATTTATATCAAAATAATTATCTTGAAGAGACTTGAAAAGACATTTCCAGAGTTGTATCACAAGACATACCTTTTGAAATATTAAAATTGCCATCTCTAAGCGGCCAACGTAACATCCCCACGCCTAAAATATTTTTCATCAAAAGAGGCCCTCACGAAATCATTGAACACGTGTTTCGTCATTTTTCCAAAATTCTCCCGCATTTCCGAGATAGGAAAAGGGTGTCGGACTTTTGGCGGAGCATATATATATATATATATGTATATATGTCTCCTGTTGTAGGCACAGTTTTGACTTTCGCGTATAACTTTTGATAGAGTAAATATAATGCAAACACGTGAATACCAACGGAAAGCTAGAAATTTTATCTAAAGTTTAATGAAGTAACTGTATTGATTCCGTCAGCCAGAAAAAAAAATATATATTACCAATTTTGTGAAGTCGTCATTTTTGGCCAAAACAACTTTGTACCCGGTTATGGGTACACTTGGAAAATCCCCCCCCCCCCGAAAAAAGGAAAAATAATAAGAAAAACCACTATAAATAGAGAAAACAAGAAAATGTATTCATTTTGTAAGGATTCAGTGGCCGAATTAATAACAGAAAAATGGCATTTTTCCAATTTTATTCGTAATCTTCTTTGTCCTCCAAATCAGAAGTGCAATGCTTGAATTAAATAATTTGCATGTATATTAGCACACTTCAAATGCATCAGACGGCCACATGCGTTGCATTTGATAGAAGTGGCTCTTGTTAGGCATAGTCACAAGTGCTTCAAACAGATGACACAGTCGTCGACATCATCAGATGGTTGAGACTCCAATTTTTAGCCCGTTTGGCCAGCACTTTAAAAGGTGGAGTTGCCTTACTGTCTCTAGGCTTCTTCTGGAAGGAATCAGATGGTACAAGAAAGTCCACATTCTCGAGCAATTAATTTTATGGATTTATTATCCACTAAGTAATCCTATATGGCTTTTACCAGCGCATTTAAATCCATTTCTTTTGGATCGATTGACTTTTTCGCGGTGACATTGTTAAAAAAAAAGCCTAAATATACATATAAACACTAATAAAATATGTTATTTTGATATAAAAGTCCATATTTGAAATTTGTAAGTCAAACACACGTTTTAAATGAAAAAAAAAAAAAACGTATGCCCATAACCGATTACATGAAGGTAACCACAACCGGGAATAGCAGCCATTTTTATAATGGAGGAAAAATCAATTTTTGGTCCACATTTTGGCTGAATTCGATATTGCATCACAAAATATAAAGAATATACTACATAAATATATCTTCCACTTGCATTTTTTAATTAATTCACTTCAGTTTATCGCATGCTGAAAATATTCACAAATCACTTTAGTGTCGTTTTCTCAGATTTTTCTTTCGATACTTGCACTTAACTAAGAAAATCCATCTATTCACTTTGGTGTTAGCACAAAAACTGCGTACTGTCACAATACATGTTTGACAGTACTCAAAGCCACCATATTTGCTTTTTGTTAAAAAGTGTGGTGGGGTGCCCATAACCGGGGAATGTCCATAACAGGAGACATTCCCCTATATATATATATATATATATAAATGCAGTTTTAAATTAAACTAAATATGTAAGATTAAAAGTTCAAAGATTGCTCGATTTTAAAAATGATGCATATGCTACAAACAATTCAGATTTATATCATAGCAATAATAATATCCTTCTGCTTTTTTTCCCCACCACTTATTTGAACAGTAATTGCTTTCTTACATAATTCATTTTGCATATTGTAAAAGAAAAATATTGTACAAAAAACATGGTGTGAAAAATTTAGGGGTACTTACTATGTTACGGAAAAAATATAAATTTTCACAAATTCATTTTCATTATAAAACAGTTTATACCTCTGGATATTTATTCAAAAATAATTTTATTTTATTAAAGCGGATAAAATGAAAAAAGAATGTAGTTATGCTAGTGAAAAAAAAATCATGTCAGTTTATATATTCAATCTTTCTTTCTTTATTTGTTCATTTTTTTTTTTTTTTTTTTTTTTTTTTTTATGTTTTTCACTCCAATTTAAAATAATTCATTTCAATATGGTATTTGCATATTTCATTTTGCTTGGCAAAAAAAAAAAAAAGATTTATTTTCTAATGATATTATTTCTTCTAATAAACAATGAAAAAATCTTTAAATCTTGATTTCGTCAACTTATAAAAATAAACTGTACTTATATATATGTATGTATATATAAAGAATTAAATTGAAAAGAAAATAGATTTGTCTAGGTATGTGAAATTTAATTAACTCTCCCATTTTTCGGAGAATAAGCTTCAGGATTATGTTCTTAGATATAAGAAATTTTTATTATTGAGAATTGAACTTATTATTAGAATATGAATGGACCGGAAATGTACTTAATATAAAGAATATAATATTTCAGAGAAATTTTTAAAGCGAATGAAGATATTATTTTTTTGTATGTGATCTTTTTTAGAAATTAAATCTAAAGCAAGAATTGTAGAATCACTAATTTTAAGGAGCTTTATTTTATCTTTTGTATTATTTCTAGATGAAATAATAAAAGAAAAATTAATAACGATAATGAAAAGGTAGTACTTTCACGTTTATTTATTTATATTTAATAACGGTAGCATAACTATCTTACATTTTGTCACGTATTTATTAAATGTACATACACACACACATATATATGTGTATGTATAAGTATATACAAGGTGTTTCAAAACGAGCCCCTAGCTTTAAAAATTAATAAACTGGAAACGGTGATAGAAGCATGAAATCAGTTGTATATTTATTTTAATTTTTTTAAATCAAAGAAAAATGAAAGAAAAACTTTAAATTCTGATGCAGAAACCACAACATTTTACGCATGAACTTCGATGAAGGTTGGGCTATAAGCAGCGTTACCATAAGCAGGCTGTCAATATATTATATTGAGGGTAATAGAAGCATTCGTTTTATTGATATTAAAAGCTACTCATAAAGGGTTCCTTTCTTACAACATGTATGCCGCAAACAGAGAACAGGGTTCCCACGGCCCGATTTTTTTCAAGGACTCTTCCGCCAGTGTTACCTAAAAATAAATTTCTTCTTAAATGTACACCATACATTTAAGAATAAATGTATCTTAAGATTATTCTGGTGGAAGAGTCCTTGAAAAACGGCGTGGCCGTGGGAACCCTGGAGAATGAATTTGCCAGTGACTCTCGCGTGTCGCCGGAAACTTATTAACAAGCTTAATAAATAGCCGCCTCGAGATCGTCGACTTGCCAACCATCTCATTAATAATCGTACAATTGTTAAAGCCCCCTTTTTCACACCACTTTATTTTCAGAGTAATTCTCTACAAATGTTGTTACGATTAAATAAGATTAAAATTACACTAAAAATGACTTGTGTGGAAAAAAAAGGCGGGTACTAAAAATTGTACGGTTCATAATGAGATGGTTGGCAAGTATGACAGTGTCACCTACGCGACGACTTATAAACAATCAAAATGAATTACTCGCCATAGGCAATGATAACCGCGACTCGAAATGACGCGGACCGGAAAGATGCTGAATCGGAGATGAGGAATCGAAATGATATTTCAAAGGGATTTTTTCCTTTATTTATACTGTTACATAAAATGTAGTATTTTTTTTTCCGTTGATAATTCATTTAAACCATTCAGGTTCAATGGGATTTATTATAGCTCAGCTAATTTTAATTCCAAAATGAAAAAACTCATCCTAGAATTCATTTTTTTTTACAACGTTTTAATGTAATAATATAGAGGGAAAAATTTCTTTTATTTCTTTATTATTTATTTATTTATTTATTTTTGTTTATTAATTTTTATTTTTATTTATTAATTTATATTTTATTTATATTTATAGTTTTTTACATATTCGTTATTTTTCATGGTAATTTATTTTAAATGATCGAAATTTCGTTGAAAATGAAAGAGTTAATTACTGTATTGCTTTCAGACAATATTTAAAGTTGGTTTGAAAAATCACTTGTGCGACTATTTACCGACTCTCGTTTACAAAGCGTTGAAATAATAATAATAATAATAATAATATGTTGTATTCTATTTTTTCACTATAGCATAGCTGCCAATCGTTACGAATTTGATACCGGTATTATACTTTACAGAAATTTTTCATAAGCTGATGCAACAATTTTCTATGAAAACATATAAAATATAGTAAATGGGTTAAATGTAAAAAATATTTTAAAATAACATAAAAACTATTACTTAAGTTCAATTTGAATAATAATAATAATAAATAGTTATCATTATCTGAATTCGATAAAATATAATTTAAATCGAATTTTCATTTTCATTTTTTTTCTTTTTTTTTTTATAACGTTACTTTAAAATTTGTTACATTTGATAAATTTTTAAAAGTGCTTTATTACAGATTTTTCAGATTATTTTGCTTACATAATGAGGATATCCTTAAGTATTCATTATACATAAAATATATATCCTTAATTTTTTGGGTCTTATATGAGAAATAAATACAAAAATCTATTCAAGAAGGCAGAAAGTAAAATATTTTTGTATACACTTCATTTGACATAGCAAGCATTTGCGCAGGGAAAAAAAAAATAGCATTTTCCCATTGCAAATGTTGACAGATCAATACATACATTTCTGTTGACGTCGGTCTAGGGATTATTTATTTGAATGTCCACTTTACATGAATTGCATTATTTGTTTTCTTTGCCTAATATTTACATTTGTCTCTAGAATTGGCTGAATATACAAATCATACTAAAACTTATTTTCGAATATATTATGGTAAAAGGTCTAGTTCTTTTGTAGAGCTGAATTTTACTAATAGGATACGTATTTTATTACTGTTTTTACAAACATTTAAATTGTAATATTTTTAGTGTTAATTATTGTAGTTTAATGACAAATTTCCTTAGTTGTAATATATGAAGCTTTCGAGGGGTAAAATGTATCATTTCTGTAATTATGCACAGTTTAATATATATATATATATATATATATATACCTTTTATCTACTGTAGAAAACTTTAGTGATGACTAAGATTTATTCTATATATAAGTTATTATTATTACTATTATTATTTGTAATTACTTCGTTCTCTGTCATAATACATTCTTTCATTGCGAAAATCTTACAGCAAAAAATAACCATCATGTTTTATAAATATTAAAAACATAAATTACAAAAACAATTGAAAACATTGTAAACTTTTTTTTTTCTTCCAGAAACCGCCACAGTATACGCTGCATTTATGCAGTTAAAGACACTAGTATCGTCCAGTAGTCGAAACTCGACCACTTTTTTGCAAAGCAAAGCAATGATCTTCTCATAAACGGAATTAAATTGCAACAAAGCAGCGCTACTTGTCGGCCGTTATGCACATAAATTAAAATAGCATAGTTTTGCATAATGTCCGAATTATATATCATGTTTGGTTCGTTTATAAACTACGGAAATTCAGGTAGAACCTTGACTCAAATGGAGTGAATCACAACATATCAGCACTATCTTCTTGGTGATATATACCGACAGCTAATCAGCACCAATTTAAACAATGTCTAACCAATTTTTAATCGCACTTAAATCCCCCCCCCCCATTGGTTCATGAGACACTACAAAATTTTCCTAACACATCATACGGACGCAGTCATTTTCTAAAAAAAGGCGGGAAACATAGGACATCTCAAACACCCCAAAATAAACCAACATTTAGTCCTAATAGCCTTGATTGTCGATGTTTCTGCAAAATCAAATTTTCTTGATTTCAAGCTAAAAAAAATTCCGAAAATGAAAAATTAATACATATATTGTTCATACACTTTACAATTTTCTTGAATAATAATAATAATAATAATATATCAAGAGACTCGGCAGAGTCTCAAGTGACGCAAGCGCAAAAACAAACGAACGCCACGACACTCAGCGGAAACGGAAAAACGAACGAAACTGCGACACTTATATATACAGGAATTTAAAGATCAAAGAGACCGCTGAAAGCCGACACTTAATATCTCAGGAAATATGGGAGGTTATGCTCTGATAATTTCAAAATAGTCTTTCACCTTCATTCTGATCCTACCCTGAAATCGCTACATTTCTGCGTGCAGTATATTTCGAGATATGAATTGGCTCATTTAAGCTATAAATGGGCGGCCTAATGTGTAAGATTTTTTTCTCGAATATGGCTCGAGCGAATTTAGTTTAATTTATATATGATATTAATCGCTTTTATCTGATGTGCCTGACATCTCCCTTTTCCCTAGGAAAACTCTTGTTTTTTTTATAACTCAGTTTAAAAATCGAACTATTTTTTACTCCGAAAATACCGTGATGCGGCAGTTTCGCGGAGGAATTTCTTCTCTTCCATCTGAAATACTGAATATCAAATAATCGTTTTGGCTCCATCTATCGGAAAGCGTCAAAAATAAACACACACACACACAAAAAAAAAATATATATATATTTTTCTTTTTTTAATATATATATTAAATGAGTTATTTATTTAGGTACTTGTATTTTATATGACATTTGTTTATCAAAAATATTCTTTGTATTTACATTGTTTTCATGCTGATACGTTGTTAACTTTCAAAATTGGTTCTATTTTAAAAGGTGATTGCAACAACAAAAAATTTTTCCTTTATTTTCATAAAAATGACAAATAATATGATAATCATATGCAAATATTTGTAATTTTTTCAAAATTAGGTGATAAATCACTTAAACTACTGATTGAAAAAATTCTTAAAACAGAATTTGAAAATAATTAATTTGCTCATTAAGTTTCTAGTATATATAATATATAAATTACAAAATGTTAAGCTATAATAAAATTTTGAATAGATTAAGATTTTTTTTTAATTAAATTCATAACAAACTATACTACTTAAATATTTACCAGTATAAAATTTTCACTTTTTAAAGATTTTTCTATTATTATTTATTTTTCTCTTTTAAATCAAATCTATACCTAAAAAATTATAATAAGAAATAAATATAAATAAGAAATTTTTGTCATTTTTATAATGTACTATATTATGCCTTTGAAATGTTGCATGTGTCCATCTTTTTTATCACTTTTTATAAAATTTTGAAATTTTATTTAGTTTGTTATTTTGTTCGAGTATGACCTATAAAACAACACTTTTAATACAGTGTTATAACTCATTACCATGCTCCTTTAATTTTACGTTTTGATCATTAACCCCTAAAAAGTAATGATATCAATACAAAAGACCCTTAACGGGTTAAAAGTTTGTGACGCAGCACTGTACTTTATGGCTATAAGAATTAGAAATACGGGTCTTAAAAATAATGATATCAAATTTTTAGTGACGCTTTGATATTAATTAAATTATACATAGATTCTCTTATTTGAATTTGCTTTTTCCTTTTATTTATATTTACAGTGTAAACGTTATTTTCAACATAAAATAATATATAGCATTTACTCATTGATACCTTTCCATTCACATCTCTTATACTATGAAAGCATGTGTTTTAAAAGAAATTATATGAAATTCCAGTAACGCAGTGGTGTTACATTAAGTGATTTGTTTTTAAATTTCTCTGCAATTATTTTGTTTTGCATATTAAAGTATATGTGCACATTGAAATATTGCTTTTAATTTTCAAATACGCTGTCAAATATATCACTTTCATTAAGCTTATATTATGTACTGAAATATATTTATTTCAATGAATTATTCTATCTTTTGCGTCACGCCATCCAAAACTGAAAAAAATTTCACAGTTTTTTTCTTTGCATCACGATATCTATTTGCATGCATTTTCAATTTATTTGGATGAAATGACATAAAGTAAACATTTCTATATATTTTACTTACAGTTTTGGATGGCGTGACGCTAAAGATAGAATAATTCATTGAAATAAATATATTTCAGTACATAATATAAGCTTAATGAAAGTGATATATTTGACAGCGTATTTGAAAAGTAAAAGCAATATTTCAATGTGCACATATACTTTAATATGCAAAACAAAATAATTGCAGAGAAATTAAAAAACAAATCACTTAATGTAACACCACTGCGTTACTGGAATTTCATATAATTTCTTTTAAAACACATGCTTTCATAGTATAAGAGATGTGAATGGAAAGGTATCAATGAGTAAATGCTATATATTATTTTATGTTGAAAATAACGTTTACACTGTAAATATAAATAAAAGGAAAAAGCAAATTCAAATAAGAAAATCTATGTATAATTTAATTAATATCAAAGCGTCACTGAAAATTTGATATCATTATTTTTAAGACCCGTATTTCTAATTCTTATAGCCATAAAGTACAGTGCTGCGTCACAAACTTTTAACCCGTTAAGGGTTTTTTGTATTGATATATATATACACACACTTTTTTTACGTTTTTTTTTTTTTTTTTTTTTGAAAATTAGGAGATCGTTAAGGTGTTTAAGGGGGGGGGGGTGATGCAGGTTTCGATTAAAAGGGAAAAAAAAGGGCGTAGTCGATTTAAAGAGAAACAAAATATATAGCTTTAGTACAGCATTATGGCGACAGATTTAAAATAATAATATTAATAACAATAATAAAATACGACGCGTTTATTCTTTTCTGGTGCCGTACGTCGTGTCGATTCCTTCAGCGCATAGCTCTATTCTCAAACAACAAACTTATTTTATAAATCTATTGGCTAATTTTATGACAACTGCAATATTATCATTACCGTTTTATTACATCTATAATATTTTTGATAAACGGTTGCAAACTTATTTATTCCACATATCTAGCATTCTTTGCGAGTGTTAATATAACAAAACAAAAAAAAAAAAAAATTACTTTCGTAAGTGGACCTTCGTACAATTCATATAATAGAGTTGTTAAATCTTTCTCATAGCCCCGCCCATCAAAAACTAAACAACATCTGTTGATGAGATATTCTCGTGAAAGTCTGCAATGGCACATGAAATAAATGCCCCCCCCCGACTTACATTATTCAAAATCTTTTTCCATATGTTGTGATCATCATGAAACTTTTTTTTTTCTATGTCATTCTATACAACAGAGTCACTTACTGTATAACTACCAAAAGTTAAACGATATCTTCTTACAATAAAGATATTACATTAAGAGTTTGGTGCAATTTTATTCAAAGATGCTAAGCAGTAGCTATATTGTAAATAACAATAGCAGTGCTAGCTGTCTGTTGATATACACCGAAATTAAGTCAGCATTCGTTTTCATAATGGTTATCTCATAATCCCAATCATTTCGGTAGGAGAGTTTGCGCAGACTTTTATTTAATAACTATTCTCTTTCAGAGAGAACCATTGGTGTCTCCACGTTTCATATAGGTTAGTAACTTATAAGAAATCGTAATTTTAAAATATTTGGTACAACTGCCATTGAATGGTAATTCCTTGGAAAAGTTGTGAAAATTCAAGTATTTGTTTTGACAAAAAAAAAAAAAAAAAAAAAAAAAAAAAGACAAAAAAGTCACGCTTTATCCAAGACTCTTGAAACAATCAATTTACACATTCAAATAGGCCCACCACTATTGCATAGCTGCCAAGTTTTTTAATTTTTTCCGGAATGATGAATTATCCCCGCACTTTTTTCACACCATAATATTTGTAAAAAATATTTCTTCATTATTTATCTACGATTAAACATGAAAAATATTGCTCTAAAAAGTTTCCGGTGGGTAAAAAAAAGGCGGGGCTAACAACATTCCGGAATAAATTAAAAAACTTGGCAGCTGTGCTATTGTTGTTGAACAAGTACATAGAGTCGCTGAGTGCCCACTTTCCACCTTCCATCTGATCTCATAGGTGCGCCACCTCTCCAACTGCACCACCTCTCGTAGCTTTATCTTATAGATATTCAGAGCTGCCAACCTAATCTGGCAAATTGTTAGTACCTCCCCTTTTTCTACATCAGTCATTTCTTAAGAGTTTTTTTTTTTTCTTCTTCTTGATGCATCGCAAATATATTTGAAGAAAATTACTTTAAAAATTAAGTGGTGTAAAAAAATGGGCGGTACTAACAAATTGTCGGATTAGGTTGGCAGCTCTGAATATTATGACAGCTTGAGCAAGATTTTTTTTTTTTTTTTAAGTATTACTTTCATTATCTACATTTACTATCTTGAATATATAAAATAAAATGCAACACTTTTTTTTTTTTTTTTTCTCATGTTATTTGTAGCCTTCTCCTTTCCCTATCAAAAATAAATAAATAATAATATTAATAACATTGATATAAAATGAAAAATAATTATAAAATTGTCTGCTACTTTTTTAATAACTTAAAATTTAGGAAATAATTTATTAAAGAAAAATAATTTTAACAAAAGTTTCCTGTTGACTAATTATTTAGTACCATCAACATAGCAATGCATTCTTTAAAAAGGTTATATTTTATAATAGATTTTTTTTTTTTTAATTTAATGAACTATTGTAATCTTCTGAAATTTCATTAAAAAAAATGATTATAATGCCAAAAACATTTTAAAAACATATAAAGATTTTGCCCCCCCCCCCTCAAAAAAAAAAAAAAAAACCTTGTTATTGATTTAGTAGATAAAATTCTCTGATGAGTAATAGCTTTTAGTTTTATTTGTACAAAGGACCTTGATATTAATTTCGCATAATATTATTTTCTATTATTATGCAAGTAATATAAATAATTTCTTCTCTGTTCACAATTCTTTGAATACTTCAAATCCAGAAATCACTTATCTCAATATCTTTCGAACTTAAGCCAGGTATTATACCGCTAGAATAGCAGTAGTTAATTAAACTTCCCTACCGTTAAACTCATTTTTTATTTGTTCTTTTTCATCGAGAAATATTCAAATATATAAGAAAACAAAGAAATAAATCCTTATTATACTGCATTTCAGAACCATATGTATGATTCCGGAATAATTTATATATAAGTATATATTATGCAAAATATTTTTTAAATTTTATTAAAATGGATTGAATAACAATTCTTCATGTAGTTTGAAACAATTTAGAAAAAAAAAATTCAAACTATTTTAAATCTCTCCATTTATAAATTGCCAACCAACTTATTAATAACCGTACAATTGTTGACGCCTCCTGACAAAAGGCCTTTTTTCTCACACCACTATATTTTTAGAGTTATCCTCTCCAGATATTGTTACAATATAAATAAAACTAAATTTACTCTAAAGACTGTTAGACTAAAATTACTCTAAAAAATTATTGGTGTGAAAAAAAGGTAGGTACTAAAAATTGTACGGTTCATAATGAGATGGTTGGCAAGTAGTTTTAAAAACTCTAATAACCAAGGACGTACTGCGCAAACTTTGAAATGTTGTTTTTAATTTCTTGTTAAGAAATATTTATTTTAAAGTCATAATAAAACTAGTTAGTATAGTCGAAAGTTACTCGATTCCCCGTAATATATTTGCTCTCATAAATTTGTACTACAGGGTAGAATATATTTATGTTTTAAAGCGACAGTGGACTTTAAAAAATAACTTTTTTTGTTATGATCGAATTTGCTTGAAAATTTAATATGTCGTTGGCAGCATAGTTATTTTAAAAAAGCTAAAATTCTGAGGAAAAATATTAATTTTAATGAGTTATTAATTATTAATTATTTTTATCACTAACTTAATTCAAAATGCTATAGGCGTATTTGTATCACATGAAATATGGTCATATTCATTTATATGATACCTTTTAGAACATAGTATAAATATGAGTTGTTCTCGTATGTATTCACTAAAAATTTAAAAAGAAAAAAGTAAGAATTGTCAAAATACCCACTTTTCTTGTGAAAAATATCTATAAATCTTTCTTTAAGTACAGAATTTAGAAATTGCATGTTCTACAGTATCATTATTACAACTGATATTAATTATTTATACAATGAATTAAGTAAATAATAAATTTCAAAGTAATCGGATAATTAGATATGCGTCTGGAGCTTGTTTAAATCGCTATATCCCATTAAATTTAATATTTGAGAAAATACCATTTAAAGTTATTTATATTACTAATTACATACAATGCTGTTTAAAATACTCTATAAAAAGTAAATAATACTTACCATACACACATATATATGTATATACAAAGAAACTTCAAATAACGAAACCTCTAGAAAATTTTATTTAATAGAAATTATTTTTCACTCTACTACATACTTCGGTAAGTGAGCTCTATTTGAGTGTCCACTGTCGCCTTAAGAGAAGTAAATTTTATCAAAAAAATATATTTTGACAGAATCTTCTTTACATAATATATTGAGCATAATGGAAGCATACTAACACTTTTTATTTGTCGTTATCGTTATCGTTAAAAGAAAAATAATATATGTAAAATTTACAAACACATGTATATGATATATACCATTCAACAAATACTAAAAATTTTTAGCGCATTATTTTAGAATATTAAAAGAAATAATATAAGTATTTTAATGAAAATATCACTCAATAACTTAAAATATTACGACAATTTCTGTTTTAAATGCAACTCATTTAAATTATTATTATTATTATTATTATTTTAAACTTCTCATTAAAATAATTATAAGCATGTAAAAATAAAATTCAAAAATCATCTTTTTATATCTTTTACAAAAATCATCTTTTTATATCTTTTACAAAAATCATCTTTTTATATCTTTTAACATATTCTAAATACTTAAACCTATATGAATTTGAATAAAAAGTTTCCATTCTACAAATGCGTTTTAAGTTTAATGAAGCGTATTAGACATAAAGTATAATTCTCTTCGTTCTCTATGGCTAGTTATTCATATGTTCATTATGTGGAGTTCAAAGTCTTGGAAGTTTGAACTGCATTCTCTTTATAATATTAAGTATTTCTTGGAGACCATTAAATGTGCATCTATTACGAATGGAAAACTTTTAATATTGCATTAAAGGACAATTTTCAAAATATTTCTTTGTTTCAAAAAAAGTCAATATTTGTAATATACAATATATTACAAAATTTTTATTAAAAAGTGATATTATTTGAGACATTAAAAAAATCACAAAATCACAAAAAATTAAAAATATATGCTCAAGAAAATGCAAGAAAAAAAAAAATATGCAAAGAACGTATTAATAAAAACAAACTTAAAAGATAGCAGGCAAAATATTATTACTTACTGCTACTACTAATTATAATAATAGTTATACTATTACTTATCATTTGATTTTGTATAATTATTTTCTGTTTATTTATTTATTTATTTTAACTTGTTATTATTATTATTATTATTATTATTATTATTATTAAAAGTTTATATTAGACAGCCAGATAGATAAAAATCTAGATAGTTAGGTAGATATATTATTGAGGTCAAATGAAATAAGTGTAAGTACATTTTGACATAGTTCGATTTTTATCATATTTTTCCAGCATTATGCGTAAATCAAATGCGTAAATCATTGATCCCTAATATTGCAATAAATGTGAAAAAAAAAAGTAATAATAGGCAAAAAATAATATGCATAGAAGATGCAAAAAAAAAAAATAAATAAATAAATAAAACCAAATTTCATTTTTTTTTAAATTTAATTAATATTAAAAATGAGAATTATAATGAATTTTAATAAATAAATACGATTTAAATATTTAATTAAAACTGTGCAGAATAAAACTCAAATATTTAATACATAATATAAAACAAATTTTGGACTGCAAAAGGTTTTTTTTTTTTTTTTCAATTTAAACATACTTGCCCGGGAATTTTATTTATTTTTTTTCTTTTTTAGCTCCTCCAAGTGGGGTTGAATACAGTTTCTGGAAATTTTCCAACGTTTAATTCATTCTTTACTGAATTGAAACACTTTATTAATGAAATCCAGTTATAAGTTTCCCCGGTTTTTTAAAGGAAATTTGCTGAGTTCCCCTTCTATAATTCATAAACTGTTTTTGCTAGCAATCCATTAGCCGGGATTTTCCTTTCATACACTCAGTATATTTTTATACATTGAAAAAAAAGTGCATATAGATTAAAACGCTTTTTGTTTTTAAAGCTAAATCCAATAATCTAATAAAAAGTCTCCAGTCATGTACATTATTTAAAGATATCCTATTGAAATCATTTTTTATGCCACTTTTTTTCCTTTCCTTTGATTATCTTTTTTCTTTTCTTTTCTTTTCTTTCTTTATTTTTTTTTAAAATAGACTTTTATGTTTTTAAATACAAGGGGCGATACAGTCCATATTTTCAAAAATAATATACTAAAAATATATCGTAATAATATTCTGCTATTAAAATAAACGCTTGAAAATATTGATTTTAAGAAACAAAAACAAAAACTAACGAAAAAGTATTAAAAGTATTATAAGTATTTTAAAGTGCAAGCATTCCTTGGTTTTATAAAACAGAAATAAATAAATAAATAAATAAACAAATAGCGTTTTCAAATATAATCTAACAATTGATATTTAAAGTTTCATTTCACATATATCGTCACTGCTACAAATAAAATATATACATATATATATAAAAAAAAAAAAAAAGAAGAAGAAGAAGAAATGTGTATTTGATAAAAAAACACTTTACCGATCCATTTATTGCTGTTAATGGCATACTAAAATGTTTTTGGGATTGAGATTAATTTAAGAAAATAAACGCATTTAGCTTATTACATAAAGGTAATTTGATTTTTAATCCTTCTTACCGCCTAACTTACCGCCATAGAATGAAGTTGCCTTCTATTTTTAAGGACGCTTTCAGGGGTGAGAAATTTCTGCCTATTTTCATAGTTCAGGGTTGTCACAGACCACATTATTTCCTTAATTCTTCCCCAATATTTTTCTTTTGTAAATTTTTAACGGTATGTTAGCACCATCAATTACGTAAAAATTAACATATAAATATTCTGGTGGAACAATCAGTGAAAAAAGGCGGGACTGTAATCAATGTGTGGTTGCTAACATTTTAATTTATTCCGAAGCATTCCTAGCCCTGTTTTTATTTCAAACCACATTATTTATAAAATAATTTCCATGAATATATAACTACGATAAAGTAAGACAAAATTGATCTGAAAATAAATGTGGTATGAAAAAAAGGCGGGTCTAAAAATGCTCCGGAAAAATTAAATGTTTGCAACTATGCTTTATTTGCTACTATTATTTTCATACAGAAATCTTAATCTTTTATTGAAATCTCTCTCTCTCCATTTTTTCACTTTTTATACAAAAATCGCTATCTTATTTAATTACAACACATTATTTTATCTTTTAGTACAAAATGTTTATTTTTTATTAAAATTTCGACTTTTTTGCCTGACTTTTACTGAAAGCAGTGGTAGAAAGAAAGGCGGAAATTTCTCATACCTGATAATCTCATGTGTAATATTTATACACACTCTGTTTAAGTGGAATTTCTTTACGAATCCGAAATCTTCAAATCACATACTGAATGAATTTTAATCCATCACACGCTTCACAATGAAATTTATTCCATAGATATAATGCAGTAATTTTAGAATTGATTTTCTATGCATATACACATATATTTTCTAAAAGAATTTTGACTTTTTTTTGTGTCTTTAAGAATAACGTATATACAATCAAGAATGGATACATTTCAGAAGATATAAAAAACTTTTTTTTTCTTTATAATAATATTGCAAGCAACTTTTAATATGTAATTCGAATACTCTTATATTTTAAATGTAATCATCTTTAAAAGTCTATTGTCTTGTATGCTTTCATTTTGCATTCATCACAAATATAAACCTGTGATCATAAATAAGATTTAAAAATAGTTTTATTATTTTTTGAAATTATACCTATAGTATTTATCCTGCTGTATCAAAAAATATTTATTTATTTATATTTGAAATATTAATGCTGCTGCATTTGTAGACACAATCCAAGTGTGCCTGTGCAAAATATTTTTTAGTAATAATAATAATAGAAAAAAAAAAAAAAAAAAAACTAGTTGCCGTAGGTGGAATCTGCTCAGTTCCCCCTCATATATATATATTCATAAATTTATAGAACAGGACATTCTGTTAACATAGTTAACATGTTAAGAGAAATGAATTATTTTAAAAATCGCTTAACACAGTGACAGAATGAAATCCCCGCCTAATAGGCTATCCACCGTTCACTTCGATATATTTATCTTATTCTAATCTATTAATTTATTTTATCAGGGTCAATTCCGTTGTTTAGTTAGTTTTCATGCTACTATTTCCAATGCAATAATCCTCAAAATTCATATTTATATGAAAAATTTACAATTTCGCTATGTTGATAAAATCGTAAATTACGAATAATTTACGAAATTTTCGTATTAGAATATTTGTATTCAATCATGCTCAAACAAGTATCATAACTGTAATTTTAAAGTTGTCTAATGTATTTATGATCCTCAAAATGGAAGTTTATGCTCAATTTTGCCTTATTCTGACATGTTAAGTAAATCGTAAATTCCAAATAACTTACGAATTTTTTAAATTGGAAAAATCACAGTCTATGATATTCATGCCAGTATCCTATATAATGTTTCGAAAGTGGTTTGACATCTTTAAGATGAATATATCCCTCAAGATTGACGTTTATGTGAAATTTTGCTCTATTCTGCCATGTTAAGAAATTCGTAAATTTCCAATAACTTAAGAAATTTTTATATTGGAAAATTCATAGTCATTAATATTCATTCAGTGTCCTAAATAATATTTCAAAAGTAGTCTGACATCTTTACAATGAAAATATCTCTCAAAATTGACGTTTATGTGAAATTTGGCCCTATACTTCCATGTTAAAAAATTCGTAAATTTCCAATAACTTGCGAAATTTTCAAAGTAGCATACTTATAGTTACTGATGTTCATTCCAGCATCAAAACTGATATTTTAAAATTGGTCTGACATTTTTACAGTAAAAAGTTTCCATTTAATGTACGTTTAAGTGAATTTTTGTCCTATTCTCTCATGTTTTAAGAAAATCGTAAATTTCTAATAACTTACGAAGTTTTTTAATTCGAATGTTGCAAATGAATAGGGTTCTTGTCAATATCGAAAGTAATATTTTAAAACTGATCTGACCTCTCTGCGATCATTTGTTCGTGAGATATCGTGTACACAGTCTAACAAACTAACGGAGCAAAACACTAACAGAACAGACACCCTACAGACAGACACCATACAAATTTTGTCATTTTCGGTTTCCTCACACCTGAAAACGTGCAAAAAAGTGAAAAAACCGTGGTCGAAAATTTTCACGATTACCTAAGTTCCCCATACCTATCGTATGATTGGGAACTAAAAAAAAAAAAACTCGTTTTTGTAATTTTGTTTTCTGTTTGAAAAACAAATAAATATATTCTGATGATATGAATTAGGGGGACCGGAATATAATGTCGTTTGAATTAAAATACTGAAATCGGAAATTTATCCTGGATAAAATTTAAGATATTCTTAGGTAACTTATAAGATGGTTATTTGTAAAGTACCATGTAAACACTGTTAAACAAAAATTTCCGGTTTCATTTTATTAATTTTTTCCGACATTATTTTCCGGTCCCCCTAATATTTTAATTTAAAAGTTTATAAAAGATAAAAAATATTGATATTTTTTATTAAAAATTGTTTATATTGTATGTATTTACTATACTATATTGAAAAACACTTGACGTACTCGGATCCATTCCGAAACAAAACCAACAATCATCTTTTTTTTTTTTTTTTTTTTTTTTCTAAAAAGTAAAACAAAAACAATCGTTATATTAATTTAGTACATAAAATTCTAGTTAAATATAGAAATTAAGAACATTGGGTGTATTCAGGCTATTTTATGTCAAACGCATTCCAGAAAAACAGAATCACTACTTTTTTTTAGTTTAAAAACAGTAAATTAAGAACATTGGGTCCATTCGTTCTGTTAGAAAAAGAGTACATTTCTATCATTTGCAGGGAACACAGCACAGCAGCAACGTTATCATTTTCAGGGGCAATACATTTACAGAGATTGAAAATCAACTGCCACCAGAATTCGAGAACAAGATTAAAAGAAATAAATTATATTAGTTGATAGAATCAATCATTTGAAAAACTGCAATACAAAGAACCAAACGGTCTAAAATATTATTGCAGTTACGGGAATTTACGTAATGTTATTTATTTAATTTTCCATATCTAAAAAATCACTTTTATTCATGTGTTTTATATGTTATCGCTATTGTGCGGAAGTCAGTTAATCTGCAGATTAGGCAGGTAATCTGCACATTAACCCGTTAGTAGTCGCTAGTTGGTCGATTTGCCGTCCATCCTTCAGTGTTGACAGATTTTTTTATTCAATAGCCACCAAAAATTTTCAAAAGTAGCATTTGATATACATAAAACGCGAATAAAATCAAAGGAACGTCGATCACATCACTTCTTAAAATTATTGGTGAGAGTTAAATAAAAAGTTAGAAATTTGTAATAGATGGCGCTGTCTACAGCGACTACTAACGGGTTAACTAGGGTGATCTGTTAAAGTGCGTAAACATTCATTTTCAAATCTCAACTAACATGCTAAACATTCGTTTTCATTTCACAAATTACCTAGGTAATTTGCACATTACTTACTAGACACTAGTTAATCTGCGCAGTACTTACTGGGCACTCATTAAAGTGAAAATAGGATCTTTGGCGAAACAATAGCAACGTCCCTGTACGCTTAAATTAAATGTTATTAAATTTTTGATATCTAAAGAGTCAAGTTAATACAATCGAACAATTAACACATTAGTTGATAGAATCAATCAATTGAAAAACTACAATACAAAGAACCAAACGGTTTAAAATATTATTGCAGTTAAGAAAATTTACATAATGCTATTTATTTATTTTTCGATATATAAAAAAATCACGTTAATACAATCACGGAAACGACAAATTAGTTGATAAAATCAATCATAAATCAATTGAAAAACTAGAATGCAAAGAAACAAAAAGTTTAACATATTATTATAATTAAGGAAATGAATTTCCAAATTATATGATAAAATTATGCTTACTTATTAGTGCAGTGTAAAGATTGGTAACACTTTGAATTGCACTGTAATTAAATTCCGCACGGAAGATTCAGAGAAAAGCACGAAAAACCCAGAACACCTTTATTCCAATATCTTCAATTCTAATTAAGATTAAATTACTAAAATACATCATTCGATATATATTTTAATGTAATTTTATTGCGAACTTTTAAACTGATGTAAGCCGTTAAATTCAGTACGAGAATTTCAGAGAAAATCCTGAACACGTTTATTCTTTTTTATTTTGCAAACTTTCAAATTCTGACTATCCGCTCACATTCCGTATAAAGGATTTTAACACTATTCATTCAGGAAATACGCAAATTAAGGAGAACACCATAGAAAATCAGACACAAATCATTTTATAACATTGTTTATATTACTTTTGTATCTCAGCTTCTAATTAAAGTTATTTCATAAGTAATATATCATTTTAGAAGTTATTTGAAATGGAATTGAAGAGTACGTGTTGCAAATTTCTGTTTTGAAGTTTTAGTTTTGCTACAGTTTTCAAAGCTAGTTGCACTATGAGTGAGCAAGCTTAAAATCTGGAATAAGGCACCGCAGTTGCCACCGAGCAAGACTTTGCTACTGTCATCATTTCCAGAGTTTATAACACGGTGAGAGAACAGACTGTTTCAGATAATGAAACAGGAATTTACTAGAGTTAAAATTTTGAATAAAGTTGTTTGCATTATATATCATTAAGATGTTGTAGGTCCTGAAACGGCATCGCAGGCGCAACCGAGCGGAAGTTTCGTATGGCCGAATTTTTCAAGGATTGCGCACCAGCTGGTGAAGGCGGCTAGTGAGAATTTAAATTAATCGGCGACACCAAACTAAAAGTGGAGGGAGAGGAGGATTGAGCAGGGAAAGGAAAGCAGAGAAACAAACTTTTGAACTTTAAATTATTTACCACTAACGTGTAGATTACCTAGTTAAAATGCTGAAAACTCTTGATTCCACACTTTAATGGATTACCCTAGTTAATCTGCAGATTAACAGCTTCAAAGCTTTAACGGTAACATATATATATAAACTGAGTTGCCAACCTAATCCGGCAAATTGTTAGTACCGCCCCTTTTTCTACACCACTTAAATTTTAAAGTAATTCTCTTCAAATTTATCTACGATGATTCAAGAAGAAAAATACTCTAAAAATTAAATGGTGTAGAAAAAGGGGCGGTACTAACAATTTGCCGGATTTGGTAGGCAGTTCTGTATATATATATATATATATATATATATACACCTAGCTGCCAATATTTTAATTTATTCCGGAGTACTTTTAGCCTCGCCTTTATTTCGCACCACTTTATTTATAGAAAAATTTTCTTCAATATATAACTTTGATAAAATAAGAAAAAAATTACTTTTAAAAAATATGTGGTACGAAATAAAGGCGGGTCTAAAAGTACTCCGGAATAAATTAAAATATTGGCAGCTATGTATATATACACTAAGCGACAAAAAAAAGCCGCACTGCAGAACAATTGATTTATACCATTTTAATTTGTAATGATTTAAAAACTAATGGTTGAAATAAATAAAACTGCCATGTTTCCATAATATCGAAGAGATGAAATCATACCTGTGTACATTTTTGATTTAATATTTCACTTTAATACACTCTGCGAAGTAATTATTAAAAATCTACATAAAACATTCTTTTTTAACGTAATATAATAAACATATATTTTGTACTGTATTATAATTTATTATATGATATAAAGAAGTTATATTTTAATACATGAAATAAAACTATTTATTTGTTAGATCTAAGTAATTTTTTAATAAAAATATGTATTCTGCATTGAGTTATTACGCCTTTATATGGAATTACTGCTTTAATGCGCAATGGAATAGTATTATGCAGTGTTTTAATATAAATATCAGAAATTTCTCTGTGCCAAATATCACAAATAAATTTTTCTAGTCCTCGCATAGTTGTAGGCAGCAATTTTTTACTCCTCACCCCCTTTCTGCGTTTTTTATAGACTAAACATTTTCGAGCAGATTGAGATTAGGGATATTTCCAAGTCTGGTGTGCCCACCAGCGGCCGAGCGGTTCTGCGCTCAAAGCTGGTAGATGGGAGGTGCCAGGTTCGATCCCAGGTCGCGCTCATCGACCTAGCCGTTCGGAGTTTTCCGTGGTTTCCTCCGAAACTCGCGTAAATACGGGCTGGGACCCCTTAGAAAGACCCCCACGGAGGGTATTCCCCCTATAGGCCTAGGACACATAAGGAGTCAATCGGCCTTAATCCTCCAACCAACCAACCAACCAAGTCTGGTGAAAAAGAAATTCTACGATATTTTGGGGGGATTTAACTTAAAGTTAAAAAAGATAAGATTTCTTACAGAATTATAGGTGCTCATGGGATAGGATAGGTAGTTTTAACAATTTTAATCGAATAAACGCACCACAGACGCACTTTAGTATGGTGCAATATCAACTTGAAATTCTGTTTGCGGGAAAGTCTGAAATACCTTCAAAATAGTCGGTCAGGTTATATAATGGCCGCGTTTTATTTTAGTGTTAATTCATCCCTTGAGCATGAAAATTTGCCCGATTCCTTGCAAAATTGTGTACCTCCGTATCATAATGTACGGAGAAAATATCACTGTTTTACGAGGGAGATTTTCATTCAGTCGGTCACATTTTCGTCCTCATTCTAGCATTTTTCAACTGCTCGAACTAAACAAAACTTGATTCATCAGAGAAAACTAGTTCAGCCTAATATTAACTGATAAAGTTTTTAAATTTTTGGTTAACTACAGTATTGTTTTTCTTTTTCTAGTTCTTTTCCTTAATAATGGCTTTTTTCGCAGATTTTCTGGTCTTTAACCTGCTTTGTTTAATTGTTCTCGCATTGTTTTTGAACAAAGTAATTTAAGGTAATTCCGGGACAGATGCCCCACTTAAGGAAAGGGAGCTATAAAATAAATTGGGTAGCAACAATGACAATGAAAATTTGTAGTAAATACATAATAGATATTGTTTATTACTACTAAGTAGTTTTTTTGTACCATATTGTAAATTTTCTAAAGAAAAAAGTAAAATTGCGGAAGTACTACATTTGGCCATCTCTTCCGAAGTTGCGGGTGAGATGCCCCACTCACATGGGAGAGATGCCCTACCTGTAAAAAACATAATAAAAGGTTTTAACATTCGTCAATCGTTTATAACAATTTTTAACTAGTTTATAACATATTTAACGTAAGCTATTAAAAAATAATAATAATAATAAATAAGAACTTAGCATTAATTTAAAAAATATTAAATTATTAAGCTAACATAGACAAGATGTAAAATTTAGAATAAAACACATAAACTACTGAAAAATATTTCAAATATTTTTTTTTAAATATATTTGAAAATTTCATATTTACAGTTTAGAAAGTATAATGAAAAAATATGAAATGTGTCGAATTTATTCAAATAATATTTTTCTTTTTCTCTTCTCAAATTTTCTCTTTTCAGCAAACATTGCACAGATTCCGTACATTGTGCATGATTCATGTAACCATTTATGGCACTTTATGCAATTGATCCAATCTACTGATCCTTTTGTAAAATAATAGCTCTCCTCACATTCGAGACGATTGTTTGTAGGATCTTTTTCGTCGTTTTCAATGGGCATGTCCATCACTAGCTGTTTTGGAGCTTTGCTTTTTTTCTTGGATGTGCTCTTGGTATGCAATAACCTTAGCCGACGGTATCTTTCTTTTTCGGCATATTTCCTCTAACATAGGTACAGGGGAAATCTGGTGCAATATTTTTGTCGGGGAGCATGTTTAAACAGTTTATTCAGAAATTAGGGACTATTCACCCGTCTATTTCAAAGCTTCACTTATGGAAAAGAAGTGGTTTGGAATCGCTGCTTGGTTTAGAGGAAAAATTCCCGTCTCCCGAAAATCATTACTACCAGTGTCAACAGAAGCTGCCCTTTTCCAGGATCTACCAATCAGTTCTGAAGCTTGTATTCTCCCAATGGTCCTTCCTGGATGAATAGCAATCCATTTCATTGTTTCATCTTTAAAGTAGTGTTTTAGTGGCTAAAGAAAGACCAGTCAAGAGGCTGAAGAGCTTGTGTCGTATGGCTGGACAGTCATACAATTATAATAATATTTTTGTCCGCAAATTCTAGCAAGTTATAACAATTTAAGTGCGATGCGTGACCGTCCAAAATTAATAATGCCTTTCCTTAGGGGTCTTCTTGGAACAAAAAAACCTTTAAGTCATCTCAAAAAAATATCAGTACTGATGTAAGATGATTTTTCGTTCATGAACACCATAGATCCAGGTGGAAGACCATCACAAAGTTCTTTTTTTTTTTCCAAACGCCTTTAAAAATAACTGAATAGGGGAGATATTGTCCTGCATTAAAACAGGCAATGACTGTAACATTTTCTCCTCTCTCTGTAGACGTCAAAACATGAACATCTTCTGCCCCTTTAGTAGCCACGACCTTTCCTGGAACGTTATTTAACTGACAGCCGGTTTCGACCATATTTTAAATACTCCCCGGTCTGGTAAAGAATTCATTTTCTCCAAACACACTTGAGAAGTTAAAAAAAATGATCAACACTTTTTTGTTCATGCCTTCCTCCCTTGCTAAATAGAGCCACTGGGCTTGTCTAATACTTAGTTCTGGGTTTCTCCTAACAAATGATGACAGCCAGGCGTATCCAGCCTTTTTTTTCGCAATTAAATCGATGCTTGAGACCTAGTTTTTCAGCAAACTGAAATGCAAATGTCCTAATTATCACTCTGTCAGGTGCAAATCCACATTTGTCTAAACGTTGCATGTGCTTGACGAGATTTTTATCGTTTTTAACTCCAAACACACCTTGTGGCCCCAAAGAGCTTGTTTCGGTGTTATTATCTGTTTTTCCTCGACGAGAAGGAATTCCATAGCACCTAGCGGCTTCATTGACACGAATTTCCCCTGCTTCTAGTCTCCTAAGAGCCTTTTTTAAATGGTCTCCTGTCCAGGTCCCACGAGCTGCTCCAGTATTTTTTCTTTTGTACACTGTAGGAATCTTTCCTGAAACAAACAAGAAGCATTGAACAACTGCATGAACAAATACAATAATATACACTTAAATGCAAAATTAACCGCCTACCTACAGTTTCGTTAGTGCACAAGATTGTTTACGTTATAGTTTAAATGTCAAAGGTCGGTCTGACATACCTGAGCGATTTTTGCTTTCTTTTCTGGATTTAATCTGAATTTTTGTGATTTCGTTTTGAGTTGCCACTTCTAGAGATCACGCGACTTTGAATTTTATTTGATGAATTTTAATCTAAATTTATTGATTCAAAATATATTTTTTAGTTGAAAAATTTAACGATTTACAAATATTACGCATTTTATAAAAACAATATAATTTTAAAAATATTAGTTTAAAATTTAAACAATTAAAAGACTTTTCTCCCTGAAAATGTATGTGGGGCATCTCACCCGAATATAATGTGGGGCGTCTGTCCTTTTGATATGGGAGAGATGCCCCGGCAACTGTCCAAAGAAAAAGACAGCAAAAATGGCTGCACAATGGCCGAAGTCGACTGATGAACTTCTTACTACAGGTTTTTAAGCTTATATTAAAAATATCCATTTTTATTAACTAGTGCCAGCCTTAAAATGTAACATCATTCTTATAACAGAGTAGAAAAAGCATGGTACTTACTTGAAATACTGTTGCGACAGCAGAACACAAAAAAATAAGTTAACGTAACTTCCACAGCACATCATTCATCATCTATCTGAAATAATAATTGGACTTGCAGAGCTATCTATCGTTGCGTTTCGAAATTACATTAAGTGGGGCATATCTACCGGTGGGGCAACTCACCCGGAATTACCTTACACTTTTTTAAAATCTTTTTTAAGTTCTGAACATGATACAAATCGATTTTTTAAACATTCGCTTTTTAACTTGCGTTTATCTTGCTTGGATGAGCAAGATGGCCGCCAAGTCAAATTTCCTGTTTAAACGGCCAAAACATTTTATATTTTGCTAAAAACCATTTTACCAATTTTTCGTAAACATTTAATTATTTTGTCATCGCACGTATTAAAATATTTTTTTTATTTTCATTCAAAATTTAATACTTTTTGTGGCATCGTTAACTGCCTTATTGTTATCATTTTTTAAATAATTTCTAAAATTACAGTTTTTCTGACAATTACATCTTGTTTGTAACACTGAACTCAATGCCCGCAAGTACGATGCGTCATTTCTCCACCAGAAATTTTATTTAATAGGGAAATCTATACTTTTTCGAAGGAAGAGCTTGTACAAATATAAATTTATTATCAATTGAAATTTCTGGTGCTAAACTGGATTATATAACCTGCTGGGTATCTACCAGAAATTACGGAATGACCCATATAAATTTACATAAAATGAATCATAATGTTAAAATATATGTGTGTACAAATTTGCAGCTCATTCCAGTTATCAGTTTCCGAGATATAGATTAATCTTTATGTTGAAGAGGTATCTCTTATAATGTTTTACATGAGATTATGAAGAAAATCTTAAAAAGTAACAGAGAAAATTAAACAAAATATATTTAAGTTTAATTACGGTTCAAACTATGTATAACAATAACATCAAATTCAAAAAATTGCAACCAAAAAGACGATTTTATGAGTTTGGTGATTGCAAAGGAGAATTCTTTTTTTCTAAAGAAGACAAGCCTTGTTTCTCAGTACTCTTCTAAAACAATATAATAGGAAAAAAAATGTGACTTTGCATATTCGGGTTAAATCCCTAAACTTACATTTAGAAAAATATACGCAAGTGACATTTACTTTATCGATGGTTATAAAATGGAAATACTTTAAACAAAGACTAGAACAAAAATCAACTAAATGGTGGGGCTTATTATTTAAAATGGGAAAATATGTAGACGTAAAAACTGTCAATTAAAAATAATGAAGTGTCTGTTAACAACCGTTGGAAAGCAAGACCAACTTGTTGAAACGCTTACTTAATTACTGTCATATTTAAAAGGTTAGCCATTTAATACATATATTGCTTTTTATGGAGGGGGGGGGGGAGGGGATACAGGGATGGAACACGGGCGCAGAATTCATACCACTCTCAATGTAAGAAAATTTTCTACTTCTTAAATCAACGATATTATAGGTAGAGAAATTTCTTAAACGGATTCCGGTATGAATTCTGCGCCCGTGTTCCATCCCTGGGATTATTATTTTAAGAATACTTCTTTAAAAGTTTGTTTTATAAATATATTTTAATTAAGAAACTATATTTTCATAAAAATCATAATGTAAAAATCGTATAGTTTCAGAGATTTAAACTAATCAAAAATTGCTAAATGCAATTTAAAATATTCAATGTCTGATCAATATTTCTTACTTCATGAAAGTAAAAAATATTGATTCGATACCTTACAATAATTTATCAGAAAAGATGCAGTTTGTGCGTTGTTGTTGTACTGAAATATTTTGTTTGCTCACAAATTTTTCATTCATCATCAGCAATAGCATTGGTCATTTTTAATATATCGCAGTGGATTAATAAATGCTGAAATTGATAATGATCAATATTTTTGTATATATGTACAGTCGGGGAAAAAAAAAAAAAAAAACGCAACACCCGCTGTAATTTCGTTATTAATTGACACAGGAACATCTAATAGACATAATTAAACAGGAAATTAAATGCACTTTCTGAAAATGTCGTCGAATTTTAAATAAGGGGTCATCTACATATTGAAATGAGAGCCAACTTTGATTTTTTTTTCAATAGGAACATCCAATTTTGACTTCATATTCGAATTTCTGAGAGTCTGGCAGTGCGGAAAAGTATACCGTTTGTATACTTTATCTTTAGTATTTATAGAATTATAATCAAAAATGTGTTAGGGGGTTATCTGTAAATGTAGAAAAATAAAATTAAGATCTTATAAAAATAGACAAAATTTTAATGTTTTACACCGGAAATCTTTCAAGAAAAAAATAATTATAAAAATGTTTACTCTTTTCTTGTTCTTTAACCCTTTGCGGCGTAAGACCATTTGAAACATTTAAATTATACTGCCACCGGAATTCATGAACTAAATTAAACTAAAAGAAATTTTTAATTTTAAGGTTTAAAAAACCGGCCTTTTCTGATATATTATAAACGTGAATTTTTGCTAAAATATTTCCGGGATGAATTTTTGCAGCTGCATCTTAAATTTTGCGTCCTCGTGGCGAGGACACCGCGCGTTAAGGGGTTAATTATCCTGAATTCACTTTTTTAGGTTTGCATATACTTCAGTGCTTTTTTAGTTCATTTTAGGTCTATATAAATACATTACACTTGCGACTGGTCCAGACAGTATTCTTTGAAAAAAGTGCAATATTTTTCAAGTAAAAGTGTCTATTATGGCTGTACTGATCACCAATAAAGCTTAAATTTTCTTTCGTAGGTGTAACATATTATACAAAATGAAATAATACAGATATCTATATACAACAACGCATAAACTAAATATTTTCGGATAAATTATTGTAAGGGTTGATGATTATTTTTCAAGTAAAAGTGTCTATTATGGCTGTACTGATCACCAATAAAGCTTAAATTTTCTTTCGTAGGTGTAACATATTATACAAAATGAAATAATACAGATATCTATATACAACAACGCATAAACTAAATATTTTCGGATAAATTATTGTAAGGGTTGATGAAGTAAATATTAAATAATTTTAATCGCACTTACCAGTTTTGGGTCAGTTAAACTATTTGGGACTGTACGATTCCTTTTATAATTTCTATGAAAATATAATTTCTTAATTAACCCTTTCGCGACTGCTGACATAGATTCACGCCATTTGAAAATCTGTAATTCTGTCAGTGGGCGTTTCTTTCGTAATTTGTGTGTTACATATTTCATAAGTGTATACCCAGTGTTCATATTTTTGCAAAAAAATATACTATGGATAGAAATATATTGATTGGAAAGAATATAATTATAATGTATATCCATTTGTAATATAATTATGAATACAGAAAATTTGTTCTGAAATATTTTTAACGCCTGTAGGCGGATCTTACTGTCAAAAAGACAAAATCCTGCGGCTGCAAAATGTATTAAAATATATTTATAAAAGTTAAAGTATATTTTTAAAAATATGTAAAGTTAAAATATATTAATAAAATTTTAAAGACTAAAGTATCCTTAAAATAATACCCCCCCCCCCTCTACGAAATAAGTAAATAAATAAATAAAAGTAAAACCAGTAATCGATGAAGTAAATACCACTTGTACATATTTTTGTCAACATAAAATAAGGGGTTAAACACGAATACTCAATGTTACATTTACTTTTATTTTCTGTGTTGTTTTGTTTTGAAGAACGATGGAGGCGGGGCTTGTCTTCTTTAGAAAAGAGGAATTCTTGATGCTTTCACTAATGTCTAAAAATTATCATTTTTGTTTCAATTTTTTGCGTTTGACGTTGTTGTTATATAATTTGACCCATAAATAAAAAATAAAAATACTTTGTTTAATTTTCTTTGTTATTTTTTAAGATTTGATTCGTTAACTCATGCAAAATTTTATAAGAGACGGCCCCCTAAACCACTCCAAAAGAAAGATTTATTTATATCTCGAAAACTAATAACTGGAATGAGCTGCAAATTTGCACACTCATATTTTACAGCATTAGGATTAATTTTATGTAAAAATTAATATAGGTCATAATTCATAATTTTTATGAATATGAATTTATTAATATTTTTCATAACTAAAAATATTTTTCAGAATCAAAATTAATGATGGATTATGTTTGGGTTTCTTCACTGTATCTCCTAAGAAACAGTTATATCGATCAAGTTATTTTTTGTGAAGATATTAATAAAAGTGTGAAATATGAATTTAACGTTACCCTTACTAAAATTTAAGGTTTTCTAAAGCCTCTTTTATGGTTTAATCAAGGTTTTCAAGTATTTAAAAGCTTTTTTTGAAATTTCATTAATAAATACCTCCCCAAAAGGAACCTCATCTAAGTTATTTTTAGGTATTTTTTAAAAATCTCTTGAAATTCTAGATGCTTTTAGGTTTTATAGAAGTTTTCCAAGGTTTCGGTTAAATACATCGCTGATAATAAGTTTTCCTATGGTATTCAGACACTGTATCTCCTTCACTCACTGTATCTTCTTCACTGTATCTCCTAAAAAAAAATTATATCGATCAAGTTATTTTTTGTGAAGATATTAATAAAAGTTTGAAATATGAATTTAACATTAGCACCTTCAAACTTTGAATGCTTATAACTCTGTGAAAAAATAAGTAAAATATACAACCAATATACTTTTTCGCGTTGTCACGATCCCAGGAATTCAAATATAAAATAAAAATGGGGAACTAGCATTGAAAAAAACCAAAGTTGGTGCGCGTTTTAATATGTAGACGACCCCTAATTCAAAATTTCAGTTCATTTTCTGAATTTACTCACAATTTCCCGTCGAATGATACCTATTACATTTTTCTACATCAATTAGCAACGAAGTTACGTTGAGTGTTGCGTTTTTTGTTTCCCCGACTGTACCTAGTTGGCAACATTCACACTTTTTGAAAACAGGAAAATTTTCATAGATTTTTTTTGCATATTTTTCTAACAAATTTCACTGATTATATAAAATAAATATTTCCATTAAATTTTTCTGGTAGCCAAAAATTTTAAAAGCTTGTAAATATGCATATATGTATTTGTGTTTACATCCTAATTTTTTGTAATATTCGACAAGTGCATGCTATAAATAAACTTTTTTATCTCACAATGATACTCTCTTTCTTTTAATCTTTCTTGAAAAGTGGCAATTTTTCTTTTTGAAATCAATATCCACCAGAATTTTCAAGCAGTTTTTGAAGTGAAGAAATAAGTGACGCGTTTACTGAGATTTTAAAAGTAAAATTTCTTGAAAAGTAAAATTTGTGTTTTGCAGATGGGAATTAAAATTGTATCCAGAGCTCCCAACTTTTATAATTTATTCACGAGCATTTTTATCCCCGCCTTTTTCTTGCACCAGAAATTTTGTAGATTATTTCTCTTTAATGTGTGATACCCTCCAACAAACTAAATAATTTTCCGTAGTGTTGTTAGTCCCGCCTTCTTTTTACACAAGTATATTTTTAGAGTATTTTTCTTCCTCTTTAATCGCAATTGCATTTGGAGAATATTACTCTAAATATTTATTGGTGGGACAAAAAGAGCGGGACTAAAAGTACTACGGAATGTTAATTAAGTTGTTCGAGGGTATGCATATGTGACAACGATTAAATAAGAAGAAAATCATTTTTCAAAATTTCCAGTGTGAAAAAGAGGCGGGGGTAAAAATGCTCGTGAATAAATTATCAAAGTTGGGAACTCTGATTGAATCCCTCGTCACTGAAAGAAATAAACTGAAAACGCGTCGGAATTTCTAAAAATTGTAAAACATATTTTTAATAATTTTTAAGGGATATCGTTCAATTAAATAAAGTTTTGTCTAGGAGGCACAAGGGGAGAAAATTTTAAATTTCAAATAGGAAGGGATATCTTTTATCATCTTGATAAATAGGGCTTTTCAAGATAAACATTTTGTTAAAAAAAAAAAAAAAGTCCTTTTATGCTTTTTTTAGAAGGTAACGAAGGATAAATCTTTTTATTAAATGCTCTTCCTTCTCCCTCCTCACAGTATCTCGAGAATGGTTTAAAAACTGTGAAAACTATAAAATTGCAATTAAATAATTTGAGGAGTCTTCCTTTGGATTACAAATTTGGAACTGGAAGAGATAGGATGGGATAGGAGGGAAGGGGCGGGTGGGGGGGGGGTTGCGAGGAATGATGAACCATATTTTCCATTACTCTCACTTAGCTATCTTCTCAATTAAATCTATTTCATTTTCACAACTTCATAATCGATTTATGATTAATAGGATAAGGACAAATTTTCTAAAGTGCAGGAAAAATATAATTTAAGGGAATCTTTTTTCTTGTCTTTCTTATCATGAAACAAGTTCTACTTTCATGAAAGTTAGAAAGAAGTAATTGTTAGTTGAGATACAAGTTAGAGAATTTCTGCAATAAAAATTAAGTGTAAAATTTGACCTGCCAGGATTTTTTTTTTTTTTTTTTTTTTTCCTTTTCAGGGTGAAATATTTGGGTATTTTTCGAATGAATAGCATAATTTTTTAAAAAGAATATTTAAACTTATATCAATGTTTTCTTCATTTTAAAGATGCAATAATTTAATAAATATATATACATTAAAAGTAACTGAAATATTGTAATTATTTTTTCTGAAAAAAAGAAAGTTTTATCACAACGTGAAAAAAATTAAATGTTAATTTATCTGGTTCTGGAAACTTTTCTTTCACTCCAGATTATCTTTAAACATAATATCTGGAGAATTTCCAAACTTTTAGTGAAAAAAAAGAATCTGTTACAAACACTCAGCTGAAAATAATAATAATAATATAGAGGGAATTCTCCTCTTTGGCATAAACTGTTTAAGATCAAGCTCTGTTTGCGTTTAATAGCTTTTAAGCGAAATCAAGTATTATTCCCTGAGAAACAATTTCATAGAATAAAAAGTCTATCATACTTTCTAAGAAATTCAATTAATTTTGAACTAAATAATTTCAGATGTTTCATAGATTATTTTCTATTCTATAAAAAATTTTAAAGAAACAATTTAGAATGCGTAAAAATATTGTTTTTTTTTTTTTTTTTTTTTTTTTTTTTTTAAAAAAAAAAATGAAAAAAATGAAAAGAAATAGAGAACAGAAAATTTTATTAATAATCATCAAATTGTAGACACTTTTATTTTATTTGTTTAATCACCATTCTGTATTATTTTTTTCTGTTAAAATGACCTCTTTTTTCTTTATGTTCCTTTTTTATTTTTGTTTTTATTTTCTTTCTTCATTTTTTCTTTTTTCTTTTTCTTTTTTTTAATAATTTGGATAGACTCTATATATAAACGCAGTCCAAAGTATGCTATTTGCTTCAGTTTATACAAAATCTTATTCATTGTTAAATGTCTTTGAACTCGCAACAACTTTTTGTAAGCTTAGTGGCTGAATTTATTACAAATGTTTTATAGGTTCAAAAGCAAAGCATTTAAACTTTAACATAAATTTGCACTTTATGAAAATCTTAAAAAAAAAAAATAAAAATAAATAAATAAATAAGTAAAAGAAGAATATAAAGTATGTGTTATATAAGATTATGAGAGACTTTAAAAAAATAAAATATCATTATAAAATTTATTTTTGTGAAATTTATAATTAGAGAATTTCCATACTGTTCAAATATTTGTTTAAAAAATACCCAGTAAAATAGAAATTATTGTTATAGATTTTCAAAGAACAAAAGATTTTTTTTAAGGTTAAAAACAAGTAATTAATCAAACTTTTAAATAATAATATGTATTGATAAATTTGTGTTAACTACAAAAACTTAGTATTAAAAAACATAATGACGATATTTATATACGGGTCTCTCGATAGCATAAATTTTTAAATTCAAAATAATCTCTTTAAAAACTTTTGAAGTTGAGCTTATGGCATAATATTGCCTATGATTTTTTATTCGTAGGTAAAATCCGAAATTCATTTAAGCAATAGTGAGGTAAACAGTAGAACCAAATTTCGAGACTTCTCTATTCAGTAACTACCAGTAATTTTAAGAAGTGATATTTGACTTAAATGATATTGGATGATTTAACTTCGATCTGCTTAATCAAGTGTTACAATTAATATTTAGTGGTAAATTTTGAATAAAATAGCACCTATATTTGGAAACTCTGGATAGACATTTTGTATGAAATAGCTATTTCTACTTTAGAGCCAATATGTTCACAAATTATTGCTGCTTATGCAGTCAGGTTTCTAAGAGACAAAATTTTTTTCAAAGTTTCTAGCTTATTTTACGGCATACACGTATCATTTTATTAATTAAAATTAGCTTTTTTTTATGCTTAGCATTTTAACAGTTCTATATTTTTTAGACGTTTAAAGGACTGAAGTCTAACCCAAAACCAGTTTTTCTTTTATAAGTAAACATATAATTTTTTGCGTTCGCAGGCCTCGCAACGTTTCTAAAATTTTAGGAATCATTTTGCTACATTGTCACCACTATAATCACCACTATTTTAAAAGAACACTTATTTACCTAATATTTTAACATAAAAAACTTCAAGAAAAAAGTTTTTAACGATAGTGGTGTCAGTATAATAAAATACGAGTGAAATTTTAGGAACTCTGCGAGGCCTGCGTTCGTTATGACTTATATTTAGTATAGATTGTTTCTGATATGAACATACAAATCATTTATATTATAATTTAAAAAAAAAAAAAAAAAAAAAAAAAAACTATATATATATATACAGTTAAACCTCGTTAAGATGAACGTGAATTACTTTTAACAGTAAATGTTTCCACAATCCTCATCCAAATAACGATTAGTTTAGTTAAATGAAAAGTTAGTTACTGATAGCATGAACTATTGATAACATGAACACTTTTTCCCCCTTGAGATTCAAGTTAACGAGGTTCGACTGTTTATATTAAATATCAAATACCTAGAATTATACATTGAAAACCACAAAGATGAAACTATTTTATATTCTTATGTAACAATAAAGAACTACTACATACAGATAGGACAGACGAATGATTTTCCGCCTTTCACCTTTTCTATCGAGTGATATCGATATTAACAATTTGCCGATCTTAATGCTCTGAAGCCATACTTGCCAACATCCTAATTAATATTCCGTAGTCTTGTTAGTCCCGCCCTTTTTCTCACACCTATAAATTTTTAGAGTAATATTCATCAAATGCCATTACGATTGAATAAGAGGAAAAATACTCTAAAAAGATACCGGTGTGAAAAAGAAGGCGGAGCTAACAATACTATGGAATATTAATGAGTATGTTGGCAAGTATGTGAAGCAATCTAAACAGTGCTACCAAATTTATGGAATCGTTTATTCAACTTCCACCAATAATTTTGAGATGGGATATTTGATAAATAAAATAGACGAATAAATCTTTAAGTCATTAGGAAAAAGTTATCGTTAAAATTTGTTGATGGATGTTTAATTTAAAAAAAAAAAAAAAAATCTACATTTGGCAACACTGACTAGAGAAGTGAAAGTAAATTGGACCGGCAAAGAGTTAAAGAGAATTACTGTAAAAATTACTTTATGTGAAAAAAGGGGCGGGTACTAGCAATCATCTGGTTTAGGTTGGCAGCTATGAACTGTGATCTACTGCCTCTCGTTGTTAAATAGACATTAAAACATTCTGGCAGATAAAACCTAGTACGAGGTCGTCTAAAACATGCTCGGTGGCGTTGACAGTTTTCTCGGCTTAAAACGAAGAGAAATTTCTTGTTTTTGCTTAATCAAATCGTTTAAATGTGTAGATGATTGTCGATGACAGACGTTCAAAAATAACAGAAGGCACAACGAATTGGGCAAAGAGCTTTAATTATCTTCTACTATAGCAAAATGTAGTATATTAAACTTACACACTTTTTAAGGTAAAAAAAAGAGCTAGACAAACTTGCCAACATCCTAATTAATATTCCACAGTGTTGTTAGTCCCACCCCCCTTTTTTTCCACCAGTAAATTTTTAGAGTAACATTCTCTAAATGTAATTACGATTAAATAAGAAGAAAAATACTCTTAAAAGATACTGGTGTGAAAAAGAAGGCGGGACTAACAATACTACGATATATTAATTAGTATGTTGGCAAGTATGGCTAGAGTAAATGTTCATTAAATTTAACTTTTTTAGAAAGTATTTAAAACAGCTAATTAATGTTTGTTTTTAAATAAATTGATGTGAATCGATGAAAATTTGATAAAACGACTAATAGAAACAAATGTTCTGCAAAGAATTCGAATAGATAAATGTGAAAAATGAAAAAGAAAAATTGTGAATTTTTAAAAAGTTTTGTAAAATTTTGAGAAGGAAATAGATTAAACCCCAATTAACAACAATAACAACAACGTAAAACATACTTAATTTTTTTTTCGTTGTTTATTTTATTTCATTTTAATCAAAGAATAAGACATACATATATATATATATTCATCACGTGAAAGAGTACTTTTATGTAAATAGGACTATGCTAATTCCTGTTAATTACTTTGTATGAAGCCATTGTATATGTATGTCAATGGCATATACCAAAATAAATGCTGAGGATTAAATTTAATGGAATAAATCCCAAACAGCTTAATTCTTCTTGTTAAAAAAATGTAATGTTATAGAGACGCGTCCCTCCTCCCCCAACCCCCAATAAAAAGGGGGGTTACTGTTAAAAATAACAAAATAATTCACAATGATGTTTTAACTAAAAATTCGCTGCTAGGTATTATTATTATAATTAAGTAAAATTTGAGCATTTTAATTTCATAGAAAAAACGCAGGATAATATTCTTATTTCGCCTAGATTGTTTGGATAACTTTATAAAAGTACATTTGCTGAAAAACATATTTCATTGGTTTAGAAAAATAATTTAACAATCATTATTCATTCATATCAAAGATAGGCATATTTATAACGAAAAGATGTAGTTATATATCTCTGTCGTAAAATGTATTAAAATATTTAAACTTTTACTAAAATATGACCTTTTAGAATTCTAAACTATATTCATTAGAATTTCTGAAATTGAATTTTACAGGAGATTTGTATTTTTAAGATGTCAGTTTCTATACGTAATTACATATCGGGAAACTTTCATGAATTTCAAGTTCCCCAATTTCAAACTTCAACTAATATTTACGTCCCAAATATTTAATACAGTTTTCATTTCCTTTAAAATATCATTTAAAGATTAATATTTTAATACTACAGTAAATTTAAGATTAGTTTAAAAGTTTTATGAAAAGAATTTATGACAAAACATTAAAAAGTTAAGCTGGCATGATATTTTTTGTTTATTATTTAATCAAACATTTGAATTTTTTTTAATAAAATCTAAAATATATACACACTTATGCATGGTAATTGTAATTATAATTAATCTAATTGTGCTCTATAGATCCTATTTATCCTGTAGTATTTTAATGAAACTCGAAACATATGTTACAAACATACTTGCCAACATACTCATTAATATTCCGTAGTATTGTTAGCTCCGCCTTCTTTTTCACACCGGTATCTTTTTAGAGTATTTTTCCTCTTATTCAATCGTAATGGCATTTGATGAATATTACTCTAAAAATTTATAGGTGTGAGAAAAAGGGCGGGACTAACAAGACTACGGAATATTAATTAGGATGTTGGCAAGTATGGTTACAAAACACGTTAAAAAGTATGAAATGTAATCCGCATGAAAATGTACTTCATATTTTTAGAATGTAAGAACACGGCTTAACTAAATGTTTCAAGCTAATTAATTAGTTGTCTGTAATTTAAATACACACCAATAGTTACGTAGAAATGAAATATAAACCACTTTTTAAAATAAATATTTTTCTAAAGTACATTTAGTATCAATAACAAATTACGTGCTTCTTGAACTTTTATGTGCAATTGGTAATAAATTTACATTTGTGTACATGTATAAATTCACACGAAATCTATCGAAATTCAACATGTATAATTCCACACTGTAGTTTCAATAGAGCAAATATTATTATTATCAAACCGAATGTAAACGAAAAATTAATTTGTGTAAGAAATACTGGTGGAAACTTTTACGCCTTTAAGGTACCGGAAAGTTTAGTATAAATTTTTTGCACATTTCTTCGGCAGTTTTCCCAAATAAATAAAAATAATAAATTCCATTAAACTTTTCGAGTAACCAAAAAGCGTAAAATTTTGCAACTATGAAGAAACATAGTAAATATGGAATGCAATCGTGCGTAAAAATGCAATCATGTATTTTTAATTAAATTGCGTAACTCCCTTCAAAATTGAAGTATATGAAAGCCATAATTTAATCTGGTAATCAAGAATTTTCTTCACTAGAGAAATCTTTTCTTTTAAAATGTGGCCACCGGCCAGATTTGAACCTCGAGGTTTAACTTGTGGACCCTTAAAATTCCTATGAACTATAATTTCATTTGCTTCTTTTCCTTTGTAATTGCTAAATAACTTTTATTTAATACTTATCTATAAATTTAATTTTATATAAAAAAAAAAAAAAAAAAAAAAAAATGACGAGTACCGTCTTTTCCAGCGTATAACGTGCAGGTTTATATAATCAGTTATAACCCGGAAATTTAAATTTTCAGTAAAAGCTGTTTTTTAACAAACTTTTGTTTCAATCAAATTTTCTGGTGCGTAACTCATTTATGTTACCTGTGCGTTATACGCCGGTAGATACTATAAGTTTTTACTTATAGATGGCAAAATTATAAACAATTACGCAGGTCAATGTAACATAAATGAATTACGGTAGCTACCTTGCATACCTCATTCAACTTTATCCTCGCTCCGAAAAATTGTACACTTCTATAATAATCAATATATTATTTACATAGAACTCACACTGTAGTAGACCTCAAAAGTGTAGCTTTAATTATTATAATCTTGAATGTTAATATGTAGTTATTTTGTGCAAGAACTCTATTTAATGGCTTCAAAGAGTTAGCGTGTGATTATGCATAAAATTTGGCAAACGAGATAGCAATTGCGTTAAACAAAACACTTTATATTAGTATTTTAACAAATAAAATTGTAATAATCTAAAATCGGTTTTAAGAGAAAAATGCAAATTTTGTTAAAACATTAATATTATTCTTTTTATGCGTAAAATATTTTATTCTAAAATTTAATTATATCTTAAAAAATGCACTTACGTTCTAATAACACTGCTCTGCAAGAAAAAAATAAAAAATAAAAATATCGAGATCTGAACCATTCTTGCTGATTCTTATGTAAAATGACCGCCTGAATCTGAATATGGCTCCCATTTTGCCCATTCACCCACCGTTTTCTAGATACATCACACCCTCCCCCAATTTCTTTCCCTGCTCGATAATTTTACGACCATGAATTTGATTTGAAGAATGAAAAATAATTAATTTAACACCTAATATATATATATATAAAGTTTAAAGTTTACTATATTTTACTATCTGAACGTTGGCTTATATATTTTATGACAGTTTCTCTTCCTCATCCTCGTATTCTCATTGAATATTTCTGTCATTCATACCGATGGACTTCAACATCTTACATATTAAATAATATTTAGAGTCAATTGTATCTTTAACATATTATCTTATATTATCTGATTGTATATTCAAAATAACTTATATTATTCGACATCGTTTTCGAGGGATTTGTAGAGTACCGAGTTCCCGGGGCAAAATTGGTTGCCCCATACCTCAGCGAACCAGAAAGAAAAGTAACAGAACAAATAGAAATACCTGATGATAAAGAATGTGACGAATAAGAGGTCGTCATGATCCTTTAACTTTGGATTTTAGCTTAATTACTTAATGAAATTATGAAGTAATAACAAAGTCAGATTTATAAAATAAATATAGAGCTTTTATTTTGAGCTTAATGAAAAGGTGGGCGTTGGACTATAATCACCTTTAATGCCTTTATAAACTTAAAAGGGGCAGCCTTCATAAATATTCCAACTTTAAATAGATAACCACAATTAATCTCAACTACTTCATTTAACTTCGTTAACTCTTCCGACTATACTCGTCTTTCGTAAGTGGGAGGATTCCCTTACCCCACTATACTACTCGACTTACTATCTCCTACTATAGCCGCTCGCTACTACTTCTCTCTAAGCCGCTAACAACTAACTTCCTTCCAAGCCGCCTCTTACTGCTTCCCCTAAGCAGTTACCATTCTCTCTCGGCTACCTCTTCTAAGCCGCACGCAACTAACTTCCAAAAAACAATCTTCTTCTCCTTTTATACAATTCACTTTCCAAAATATTAGCATATTACAATTTAATTTAGCATAGGAACTAACTCCATTCATCCAACTGAATCCTAAACTCTTCACATTCACGTGTCATAAAGTGCGAACTTCATTTGTAGCATTACGCTAACTGTGTTATACCTCACAGTTCCTTTCCCCCCCCCCCAAAAAAAAAATCACGTAAAAATCCACAACGGGTTTTTACCCGTGAAAATTTTAAGGTATTGTTATGCTATACAACTGAAAAATAGTCGCAGTTACTTACTGCTGAAATTTAAACTCCATAATACTTTAGAAAAAAGGGGAAAATCGTAAATTAAACTGCCCAACAATAACTCTTGGCTTTTAAATTCTAATAAGGAAAAAAAGAATTCAAGAGCGCCGGGCTGAAAAACCGTTCAATTAGAAAAATAAAAAAATTTAAAGCTCAGTCTAAGTAGCTTTACAACGGAAAACCCTTTACGCTCACAATTAGTTAAATATAGTCCAACGTTTTACAAAAGGGGATTACAAGAACGTCTTTCCTTAAAAAAAATGGAAAGGAAAAATTTAATGAATTGAAAAAATTTTAGTACATAAAGGATCGCTTAAACAAAAAATGCGATCATTAATTATTCAAATTAACTTGTAACATTAAGTACTTGACTTTAGCACCTTGTAACATTAAGAAAATCCTTTTTATTGACAAAACTTGAAATGTCAGCCACTGAAGACCAGTCTAGGTCCAGATCACCAGCTAGGAAAAATACTTGAAAGTGCATAAAAAAAAAAAAATCCAGTTGTCCACTATCAGATTGATCTTGAAAGAATCCCGCTGGCATGCTTCCAAGAAAGCACTTTCTACTGCAGAACTGAAAAGTAGCTGGCAAGGTTCCAAAAATACCTCCTTCTGCATTTCAAAGTAAGGAATCATCAGATTGGGCTTCGGATTAAGAGTCAGAATAAGCGACTGGGCATCAGAATCATCACAGTATTTCTAAAATTAAAACTCTTTTTAACGTATAAATCAAAATAGAAGGTACACTACAACTTGTAGATAAATTAGAGTTTGACATATAACATTTATAGATAAGCAATATTTTCCACCTAGCTATTTGCATACGGAAAAAACTAAATTGTTAGTTTATTAAAGTTAGTCGTTACACACGAATTACCTGCAAAATAGCTAAAAAATAATCTTTTTAACCCCATACTAATATATACATACATTGACTTTTAGTGAGCATACAAAAGTTTAAACAATAAAAATATTCATTTTATACAATTTATACGACATTTAGAAAAATATAGATAAGGAATATATATACAAAATTGTTCAAAAATGTTTTTTCAAAACTGCCGTTGATGGCTATAAATAAAAAATCATTAGAATTCATACATATAGATTATGTAAAAACTATAGAAGGAAAAATATATACAAATGCTGAAAAAGGTTTTTACCAAAATCTGCCGTTGCTGGCAACAAATAGAAAACATTAGAGTACATACATACAAATCATGTAAAAAAAACTATAGGGGGGTGGGAATTTATATACAAAAAGGTAAGGAAAAAATTTTATCGTACTAATCACTGCTGGTGATGGCTATAAGATAAATAATCTGGTGTGTCACTCACACGACTTTCTCTTACCCTGAAATTTAATACTATAAATACAGCTTGCAGATAAAGAGGTAAGATAACGAGTACTGTTATGTAAACCTATGTTAAACAATTCATATTAGGCTTCTGAAGAGTTTTATAGGATAACTAGTTCTGTGTGAGGGGGGCGGTGGTTATTAAAAAATAATTCTCTTTTTAAAAAATAATTTACTGAAATTATTATTAAAAAAATTATCTTTTATAAGGCTGACGATTTCCATATTAGAGAAGCAGTATAACACCAAATGTCCAAAAAAAGTCCATTTTATTCTCAATATTTAAAAAAAAGAAAAAAAAGAAAAAGTACGATTTCTTTTCTAAGTTTTTTTTTTTTTATTTCGTTAAAAGTAAAAAAAAATCGATAACTTTGCTTTAAATTATCTCAGATCGATGATTCAACCATTCGTTTTAAAGGTATTGGCGAGTTCTTTTGAAAGATACGCATCATGAAAATTTACTCCCCTCGAGGGGGGACTTCCCACCCAAGGGGAGAGGCGAGGCTCCTACATACACAATTTTTTTCCCCCAGTTAACTATCTCTATTACAAAAAATATATATTCGTTTCATTTGGTTTAGTGCAGTCTATAGACGTTAAACTCTACTTTCCTGCAATTTCCCCCTTAGCCATAATGTATTAGAATTCTCTTGATTGTCGCTGTACACGAACCATCTGCTTGATCTTAACGAAAAGCTTACTGTAGCGTCCCTATATGATACACATTTAGAATACCAAGTTTGAACTTTCTGCCATAATTTGTTCTTGAGATATGCTGATAACAGACAGACACACACAGAGACATACAGACGCACACACAGACACACAGACCATTTGCTAAAAACATGATTTTCGTATTCAAGGGACCTCAAAACATGTAAATATAACAAAATCTCGCGTTCGAAAATTTGACCCAAAAACAATACTTTCTCTACCTTATGGGTAAGAGAAAGTAAAAAACATTTAAGTACATACATGCATATATTATATAACAGAAAAAAAATTATGACATGTAAACAGAACATGAAGTTTCCGGAGGTGAAAGTTCATGCTTCAATTTTAAATTTAGATTTTTGAAATTTTAGAAAGTTCATGTCTTTCAGATGATAGTTGAACGTCCAAACGGCTTTACTACATGTCGTAGATTTCATAACTGCTCTCATAGACCAATACTTGAGAAAAAATAAAATGAACGATACGACCTGACATATTGTCCTGGCATCCTTGATATTAGCAAAATTAGAGATGCGGGTCAGACTGGTCGGCGGAGTTGCTGTAGAGATTTCGTGGCTGGCAGATTTAGGTCAGACGTTGCAAGGTTGCTGTCCTGAGGAGACTTCGAATTTGGCGCCTGGTCACTCTCCGGGGGAGGTTTTAAACCTGGAATCTGATCCTTGTGTTGAGGGTGTTTCGAACTCGTCACCTTGCCCATAGTTCCAGGAGAAGGCTGCATTCGCTCCATCCTGTCGAATGCAGGGCTGGTGGACTCTGTAGCAACTGCAAAAGAGGTTAATCGCACTTTCGAAATTCCCTTCTTTAAAATAACCTCATTTTCTTTTACTTTAGTCGGCGGGTCATTTTGACCATTTACGTGCAATTTCTCATTAGAAATAACTGACTCTGTCGGCTGTATAGATTCAAAATTGTTATCTAAAGGCGGGTTACAAAAATTAAACGCATCAGTTATTTTAAGTGTATTTTCCTTCACACTTCCCGTCGCTACACTAGATAATTTCTCGGACTTTTTATCCGGAACCAAAGGCTGAATAACAGACTTAAATTGGACTGTTGTGCTGGTTGAAAGCGAAGTTTGCTTGGTTGTTTCAACTTGCATTTGACTATTGTCACAAGAATTAACGTTTTTATGGTCAGTTTTAGGTTGATTTACATTACTCGAGCTTGCTTCCTGTGTCTTAATAACTTGGTGTGGTGTTTCCACTGCCTTTATTACCACTTCCCACTGACGTTCTTGAGGGGGGGGGGGGTGGAGCGGTCATGCCCCAATCTTAATCTATCACACCGAGTAGCAAAGAGACTTATAACTCTACTTTTCAAATCGTCATAGGTTGGATTTGGGCCAAGTGAATGGCAGGCGATTAAATCATGCCACTGTCTTGGTTCTCTTCTTAAGGAACACTTTAACCAACCATATTTTTCGGCAATATCAATTTTATAAAAGTCAAAAAAATATTCAAGCACACTAGTAGTGCCATCAAAGGATACTGGCTCGGGGTGGGATTCGAAGTGAATTGAGCGCCACTGTGACAACCGAGTGGTTGTCATTACTTCATAATTTAATGAAATCTAAGTTAAAGCATAATGACAACCACTCGGTCGTCACAAGAAGAAAAGAAAAAGAAATTGGAACACATATGTCTATCTGTACTCAATGAAATCATTATTCAACTATATTTTATCACTTTTATCTCTATACTTGCGCAAAAAATAATGGGTTTCATTTATTAATTTACAGTTAAATATATCCTAGATTTATTTATTTATTTATTTATTTCAAACTTTGTATACCGTATTTTCAATATATATATATATATATATATATATATATATATATAATAAAATAATATAAATAATTAAATACTTATTTTTTAAAAAAGACGATTTTTTGTTTTTGCCATATTAATTATATATGAATGAAAAAGATATTTCTGCTTTTCCGGGGAAATTTCTAATCTTCATTTAAAAAGTAATATTTTGAACACTGAAAGAAAACTAATTTCAACTGTCAAAATTTATAAAGTGAATCATCTTTCACATACATGTAAATTGATTGTAATGTTAAATATATTGAGTTTATTTTCAACGTTTTCAGTTAGGAACCTACTTTTTAAAATAGTGCTATTTCAAATGTAGCGGAATCATTCTATTCACAGATATTTCAAATTCATAATATAAAATTTCTACCAGAAAAAAAAAAATAAATAAATAAAAATAAAAAAAATAAAATGAAGTAATATTTTTCCAATCTAAATTTTACATATCCTACCGTTTTAATATCTTTTACAATGTGCTTTTACTTCAAATGTAAGATAACACTTCTTATGATTATGTAATGAAATAACATTATTTTGCATTAAATACACTGTTGGCAGGTCACGAGTTAACTCGTTTAGTTGCACGGTTGGGCCCCACCTTTAGGCGTTCCCTTAAAGCAATATATTATTCAAAATAATAATTATAATGTTGTGGAAATGATGAGAAAATTACTGTCGGCATATATATAACTCAATGAAAATTACCGCATTGATTGCTGAGGATAAAGTTTAAGTTATTTTAACACAAGTACATTCTCTTTGTTAATTATTGTAATATTTTAGAACAGCGCCAAAAGGCGGCGATTATACTTGAAAATAGGAAAATGTACGGACATCAAAGTGTTAATTTATATTAGTAAAAAAGCATTCTTGCAGACGCGCGAACACACACACACACCGAAAAAAAAAAGTACTTTCCTTTCTACATAGTTACCAACTTTTACTAATTTTAAATACTACTCATTTGTATATATATATATATATTTGCTTTAGGTAGAAACTGTAAATCGCGAATTAAATTAGAATAAAAAAAAGAGAGAGAGAGAGAAGTTGTATTCAAAATGCGTAATTGTAACTATATACAGGGTGATTCAAAGATGATTGGACAAACTTTGAGGGTGGTTGGACACATCATTCGGACTCAGAATGGCATAGTAACCCACGTCTCCAAACGGCATTTTAACTCTTTACGGATCATGTGTTTTCTGAGTTTTTTATCAGTAAACTCCGCCTACTGCCGTTCCTCTTGAATGGTGTATCATTTAACAGAGATATTCTATTTATAATTGTTTATCATACAAAAGACTATACATAATAAAAATTTTGTGTCCGTATAATGCACATTGCTTGAATAAATATTAATATTGTAAACAATTTTTAGATATACTGTAACACACAGAATTGAAAAGCTACAATGTAGGTGGAGTTTCAAATACGAATATATCTACGTTCATGGAACATCATGATAGCGTCGAAGTGTGGAATGGCGAACAGCTCCAAAAATGCCCGGTGTTTCATACACTTCTGCAGCCGCAATGAACAGTCGAGCAACGACCCAACAAACGCAGAGCTATCGGTAGACAGTTGGCTCATTACCGGCTTGCCGTTTTAGGCGGTGAAGTACCGATGCCGCTTGCCGAATCGGGTACGTAACTGTTGTGGGCATTCGGGCGGCAGTTGCCCGATTGTCTGGTCCACAATCGGTCGTTACCGGCAAAACCGACAAGGCAGCTGGTGCGACATCGCACGGACACCTAACCGTTTCCTAACCAAACATAAACAGGTAATGGAGCCGATGCCAGTCTATTTCTATTTGCATCTATATGCTAGCCATTTCTATTTGCAGAAAAAAAAAAAAAGTTTCCTGCGCGACTGATCAGTGCTGCCATCTAGTGAAAGAATCGTGCATTTTTATGTTTACAATCTCCGTTTTACTTACCAGGACAGAACCCTCAAATCTTCCAACTAGTAGTTTCTCTTTGTACTTTGCATGCGTTTAACCATTCGACCATCGGCGCTGGTAAGTTTGTTTCTTAATAAAGGACAGTTTCGCTATTTATTATTTTAGATAGATCTTGTATTCTTTTATGAGATGTTACAATTAAATTTAAACTTTAAAAGTCAATATAATCAAAAGAAATATAATTAATGTAGTTTTAAGTTGTGGTTTAGATCAGATAATTTTTTTTTAATAAAATTAGAATATCAAATAGTTACATAAAAATATATATTTGGAATATCTTACATATTGTTTAATTAAAATGTTTTGAGTCCAGTGAAATTATTGAACTTTTATCTGTTAGTAAAATTTTAGTTTGAGTTTAATACTTTAGCAGATTTTAATAATTTAAGATTATGTATTATCCCTTGTAGAAACAATTGGCAGTGAAACTAAAAATATATTTATGTTATAACAACATAAATTTTATCGTTAATTTTGAGATAGAGATTGCATAATTCTTCAATTGTTTCAAATTAAGATTGTCAATAAAAGAAAAAAAAAATAAATAAATAAAATAAAAATGTATGGCTTCTTAATGAGAAAAAATGATTTAATTAAAAAACGCATGGAAACTTCAATTTTCTAAAATGATAAATGCTGATAAAAAAATTCTCTATTAAATTCATACTTTTTGTAAATGTAATTAATTTTTATTGTTATTTTAGGGTCTTGTTTTTATTTATTTATTTATTTAATTTTATTTTTTTATTGAGATTCTTTACGTTTACACCTTTTGAGGTTCCCGAAAAACCGTTACAAATATTAGCATGAAGTTCAAATTCGCTATTCTAACTATATATCAAATGAGGATGCTAATCTAAACTCTTCATTGAAATTAATCAAATGATTCACGTACAGAATATCCAGGAGAGTTAAAATATATTACAAAAATAGGCAAACTTTCTGAAAAATACAGTTTAACATCTTTAAACTGCAGTAAACAAAATGAAATGGGCATATATAATTATGTATGTGCTTTTTAGGCATAAAAAACATGTTTGTTGCTATATTTGGCGAGGTATCGTGATCACTCTCTGAAAAAAGTTGACCTGCCTTCTAGTGAAAACATTTTGAACTTTCGAAGTTATAGGTTTTAAATATCCAGTTAAATTGATTTTAATTTTTGAGTTGTGCTTCATATCAAATAATTTATAGAGTTTGATTTAAATCTATATATTGCTTAATGAAAATATTACAATTTAAATATTTTCTACGGATTAAATATTTTCATTAAACAGTACATATTATATACACATTAAAATCCTATTTAATATTTAAATTATGCTCAAAATATACATAGTATTTTTATTTATTTATTTATTTATTATTATTATTACTTTATTTTCAAAGAAAAGGATGAAAAAATATACATCCTTTCTTTGGCGTTTCAAATAAATGAATTACTTAAGACTATTTATTTATTTTAATTTAATTAATTAATTTGTTTTATATTTAATAGTATTAATGTTGTTAATAATAATATTATTATAACAAATATAACATCTGTTATACTAAACATTTTAAACATTTCTGACAAAAGTAAAACTTAAATAATAATAATAATAAAATATTATTATTATTATTATTATTATTATTATTATTATTATTATTATGTTTTAACATTAAATTTTAAAATTTGAACTCGAAGCAAACTGTCCCAAATTCGAACCGACGTTGGCACATTTTTTTCGGGCCACTACTGGATATCATATACCGGCCCAGTATCGTATGCCGATAGAAATGGTTTGCCGATATTTAGCCGCAAGCGGCTAAGTGAAACAAACGGCCAGCTTGCATGTAGTAGGGGGTGAAGGAGAATGCAGGACTGCAGAAGCAAATTTTTGTACGCTTATAGCCGCTTCTAGGCCTTATTGGAGTAATTAGAGATGTAAAAATATTTGGACTGCCAGTTATCCTAATTTATGTTGTAATAGTGCTAGCCCCCCCCCCCACACACACACACTGCTATATTTGTAGAGTAATGCTCTGCATTATGATCTTACGTTTAAATAAGAAGAATATTACTCTACAAATATAGTTGTGTGGAAAAAAGGCTGGGCTTAATATTATTAAGGAATAAAATACAATAATTTGCAGTTCTAAATAATAAGTATTTCCATATATCCATAGCATTAAAATACAATTTCTTTACTGTAATGATGTATTGATAAGTCATTTGTGTATAAGAATTTGTAATTAACAATAAATGTCCAGTGATTCATAACAAGGATGTTTTATATTTCTTTAATATATCACTTCTTAATCATATTAAATATACTTTCATTTGAAAAATTCTGAAGGAAATTTTGATTAAAGGTTGTATATTTTACTCAAAATTATGCTTAAATAATATCAATATTGGATATTGCTACAATAAATGTGCTTTTTTATTAGAAGGAAAACATTTACTTGTGTCAGCTTGAACTTATAAAACTTCCGTATTCTATGTGAAGTAAACGAACAATACACAAACGAATGAATACAATATTTTGATCTATTTTTTACTCATCAAAATTATACAAATATCAATATTATAATAAATTTTTTTAGGCATATTTTTTTGTAGACTGAAATTTAATTATGTGCTTATATCTAAATTTGTTAGATATTAATGTAATTTGTATTATATCATAATTTTCTAACATTTAAGTATTTAGCTGTGAAAATATATTATTAAGTATACACATATTACTAATTCCATGCCATAAATGTATTGCGAGTCACAGAGAAGGTTAAAAGTTCCACCTGTGTTACCAGAAAGAAGTATTCACTGTGCTTACTTAGCATCGTTTTATAATTATATAGAATTGCATTAATTATCGGAAAATACTGGTGAAAGTAGAAATATTGCTAGTTGTGACTCACACATCATTTCACTGGAATTACCCATACGCATACTTGCCAACCATCTCATTAAGTACTGTACAATTTTTAGAACCCTCCTTTTTTTTCACACCAGTCATTTTTTAGTGTAGTTTTAATCTTATTTAATCGTAACAATATTTGTAGAGAGCTACTCTAAAAACAAAGTGGTGTGAAAAAGGGGCGTTTTTTGAAGGGGCGTTAACAACTGCACGATTATTAATGAGATGGTTGGCAAATATGCATATATGTATATATATATATATATATATATGTGTGTGTGTGTGTGTGTGTAGTGATATTTATAAAGAAAAACAAACTGTACTGTTGAGAAGTACTAATTTATATATAACTCAAAATATTTTTGAGCATTACAGTTAAAATTTATTTTATGTTAAATTTTACATATTATACTATAAGTAAAGCTAAACTTGGATAAGCTACGAAGAAAAAAAAACTGCTAGTAATAGAGAGTTTTATTTGCCTGCAAGTAAAAATATAAAACTTAATAAAACTGTCTAAAGAGATTTTAGTTTCAAAACTGCATTTTACTGTCTAAAGAGATTTTAGTTTCAAAACTGCATTCGTAACCGAGCACAGGATTGTAAGCTATTTGTGATCATCCACTAAAGAATTCTGCTTATTCAAATACAGAAGAATGTTCGTGAATTCAAAGTATTTCGAAATTTAGGGGTACGTCGAGTGATGTCAAAATCGAAGAAATGTCAAGGTTTCAGTTTAAGATAGGCTATAATCTGAAGCGAAAGAGAAATAAAATGTTACAAATTCTATTTACATAAGAAGATTTGTTTAAAATGAATTGTTAAAAACACTATTGTCAATTATATATTCAGTTTGTGAATAAAATAATTTAAGGTTTTGCTAAATTTAAGGAGATTTTAATTAAATTTGTAATTTATTATCTTCACTGTTAGTGAGTTATATTAAAGTGAAATTTTTGAACAAAACATGGTTAAAACTTATGTTATCTTAAGAACAATTTATTAATAACTATACTGAAAAAAAAAAAAAAATCTCAAAACATGAATATATTTAGGTCACTGTAACAAAATAATAATAATAATAATAATAATAATAATAATAATAATAGTAATAGTAATAATTCACTGCAAAAGAGGAAATTTTTATGTACAGAATTACTTGAAATTTCTGCAAAGACTTCTCCAAAAACCTGGTTATTACTAAATTTGTATATAGCTTAAGGCAAAAAAAATGTAAATTTATATATAATATCTATATCTATATATATATATATATATATATTCTTAAATGCAGTTATAAGTTCGTTACTTCTTCAAAACCATTAAACGCGGAACAAAGAATAAATAATCATATTATTATCTGAAATATTCTTTCTTAACAATATGTTAATAAGTTTAATATGAAATATTATTTCTAAACATAATTTGAGGAGATTTAAAGATTGCACATCTAAAGAAACAGAATGTCCTTCGAAAACAATATCAACGAAAACAATATGCGTCTATTTGACCGTGACGCGACGAATAACGTTGATTCATTTTTCCCCTCTCTTCCGGTTTACCGGAAAATAGTACTTTTTTTTTTTTGCTTAATAAGTGACAACATCACCACTCTTATCACCCACCTCCCTTTTTTTTTTCGCATGTTTTATACGTGTTATTCATGCGTTATTATCATATTGCCATTTATTTTATACGCTGAATCTTCTAGTTGTAGACAGACTCTTTCAATGCATTAAGCGATTTTTCTAAAAAATAAAAATAAAATAATATCTTATATAAATGCACCAATGTTCTCCTTTCAAAAGACGAATTTCACCAGCAGTCGCCATGCAGTGTTGCCAGATTGAGCGAATTATTTATTCAACAGTCACAAATAATCTTGAGAAGGGATATTTAATGTACGCAATCGACGATTAATCGTCTACTATGTATATCAAACATCAATTCTTAAAATTATTGGAGAATTAAATAAAAAAATTCGCGCAATCTCGCAACACTGATAGCCATGTGCTTGCACCTTTAAACACCATATCAATTAATCGTAACGATTTGCTAAATAATTAAATTTTAACCGTTTGCGCTCGGCATATTTTCCTATTTTGAACAGTAAGACACGACTTTTGGCGTTCCTTTAAAACGTCACACGTATAGTTTCCAACTTACTACCTTTTGGCTACCGAAATATTGTAATAATTTGTTTTATTTTAATTTATCATTAAATAAAATAAATATTTCTGTTAAAATTTTCCACTAGCCAAAAGTTAGCATATAGTTATACGTTTTAGAAAAATAACATTTCATTTGCAGAGGAACACCTTAAGACGTGGCTCGAATTTTAATGTCCCCTCAGAAGGTACATAAGAGCTATAAGGGTTAAATTTGTTTTCACAAAATTTTGTCTAACAAAATGTTTTTCGCACATATATAATATCTAAATTTACCTTTATGCTTCAAAACACAGGGTATTAGGCGGTGACTTAATTGAATACTACTTTTTTAAATAGAAAAATTCAGTAATATTTTGCTTTTATCTTCCTTAATCCTTTGATTTTCCAGAGTCGACAATCAAAGCTTTTTTCTGATTCTTCCACAATTATATTTATATCATGAATTTACTTAACTGATCGTTGTATCTTATAAGGAAATTTCCGAAAAAAAATACCGGTGGAAGAATCAGGGAAAAAATTTCGACTATCGACATCCTGTGTTCTTCTCTCTCCCCTATTTTTCTGATAAGTTCTCCAAGAATTTGAATGATCACACTTAGTAAAATAAAGACAAGCTATTTATGAAAGGACGTAGTACGCTAAACGGACGTAGGGTCTAGGGGATGTTAGAGGAGAGGTGGTTTTCTCCGGAACTGGTAGAACTGATTTTGATGTTGTCAAGACATCCTGAGACAGATTTTTTGAAATTGCTGTCTCCAGAGAAGAGTCTCTAATGTTCTGAATTTTCAAAGTCTCTTGTGAGACTTCTGTTTTTTTCGGTGAATTCGCTGGTATGTGTAAGGGATTCTCTTCCAATAATTGTAGCTGTTAAATCTATATAAATTTTTTCGTTACTTATTGTGACGGTGGGAGGAAATAACGAAAGGAACTTTGGTCCTTATTCTTATTTAGTCACAATTAAAAAAGTTATCCAGTTAAAAAAAAAAAAAAAAAAAAAAAAAAAAAAGTTAAAAGACCAGTATTTGCTAGGGATGGTGAACACTGATAAAATGTTCAGAACGGTGACCAGTAGCCGCCATACCATAAATATCACTACATTATGATGGACTTTAAAAAGTCTCATCTAAATCGTATTTTGCATTTCATGAATATTACATGCAATGCTTTTCAATAGTAATGTGAAACAAAATAAACAATAAAATATATCAACCAATGCATATTGGCGTCCTTAATCATTTTCATTACGCTGATTCCGTCCAACTGTCGTTTAGTGCATAGGTTATTTATTTTGCTTCCCCACTCACCCCCAAACATTTGAAAGTGAGCTATTTACATGAGAAGGAACATAAGACTTCAGAGTGATAATACAGCGCGGGGGGATTCAAATTCAGAGATTTTATTAAACGCTTATTTTAACACTTTTATCGCAAGGGTGGCATCTACTGGTGCAAATTTTAGGGGTGGCGAATACTGAGGTAATACTAAACTACTAATACCTTTAATAAAATAAATAATTCTATTATGTTTTTCTGGTAGTTAAAGGATGCTTTGTTGACAACGGCGTGGATATTATTGTGTATACATATTTCACATCCCCTCCTGAAGCCTTTCGCAGAACAGTTTGTAAAGACCTTCAGGACAGGACGTTGGCATTCGATCGTATGAAAAAAATGAGGCATGTCAATGAACTTAAAAATTCTGGTGTAAATATGTATATATATGTATACATATTTACACCTGTAATTATATTACAGGTGTAACAATTAACAACAGGTGTAATAATTATATTACAGGTGTAAAATATTACACATATAATTTTATTAATATCTATCTATCTATCTATCTATCTCTCTCTCTCTCTCTATATATATATATATATATATATACATATATACATATATATATATTAATAAAAATGTATAAAATATCTGTTTATAAAATTAGTTTTTAAAATAAATTTATTTAAAATTTATTCACCGCAGTTAACTTTCCGCTGTATGATATCCTTATATAAATATCTTGTTTTTTTTTTTTTTTGTTTTTTTTTTTAACTATAGTTTTAAAGCCAATTTCACAGAGCAGAAAAATACAGATATTGGTTTCTACATATTTAAAAAATCCTCATATGGTAGTAAAAACAAAACTCGCCTCGATGAGAATTACCACAAATTATAAATGTTTTAAGCTACGTATGTAGTGGGCACCTTGTGTTATAACGAATAAAACTTCCATTATGTAGTAATATCACATAGTATTTATTTATCGTTAAAATTTACAGTGGATTTATGTTTTCGATCAATAATCAGAGTTTCTATCGCCCGTAACATTCTGCGCCAATATATTTTTTTAAATACTTGCCAATATCCTAATTAATATTCCGTAGTGTTGTTAGTCCCGCCTGTTTTTTTTTTTTTTTTTTTTTTTTTCACCAGTAATTTTTTTTAAGTAATATTATCCAAATGCTATTGCGATTAAATAAGAAGAAAAATATTCTAAAAAGATACTGGTGTGAAAAAGAATACGGGGCGAACAATACTACAGAATATTAATTAGAATGCTGGCAAGTATATTTTAAAGATTTTTTTAACTTTATTGAATCGCTTGAGCATTCTAGAAAAATCTTTATTATTATTATTATTATTATTATATGAATAGTGGTGGAGGACGTTATTGGTTAGCTAATTCTCCTGCAGATAAATATTTTAATGACTTAATTACAGCTGTCCATTTTCAAGTTTGGCAAATGCATTCTCCTTAAAAGACGCCATTAAGCAATTTAAAAATTCGAAATGCTACAGAAAAATATTCGGGAAAAAAATAAATAATAAATAAATAAATAAAATAAAATAAAACAAAAACTGCAATAACTTACCAGTGATGCGTTTAATTCACTACTTCTCACAAAAGAAATTTCTTGCAATTTTGCTGGAAAAAAAAAAAAAAAACTTTTATTTTTATTCTTTTTTTAAGTTCCCCAAATATATTTTTAGAATACCAGTGTAACCTTTGATGTCTCTATTTAATGCCACTCCTCTGGTCATTTCTAGAAATTTACAGCCTTTTTTCAATCAATAACTCTTTTAAATTTCAATTGTAGCGGTTGGCTATCCGATTCAAGAGAGATTAGTACATGATTTATATAAAATACAATATCACTCCTTAAAATTATTGGTGGTAGTTAAATAAAAGAGCCTTGAATTTGGTAACACTGTTTAGAGCGTTTTAGAGCATTAGGGCCGACAAAGGATTAAGTAACTTAAACAATATAGAAAATAAATTTGACATTATTTTTATTAAAACCCGAATAAACTACTACGTCAGAAACGCCAAAGAAAAGTATTGGAAATGCATACAGCTGTTTCGGTAGCCTATAGCGTACCGTCTTCAGTGTAAAAAGGATTCTGAATCAGGAGAGGTGCTCGTATATATAGGAAGGGGGCCGGTTGCATTTCCAATATTTTTCTTCGGCGTTTCTGACGTAGTAGTTTATTCGGGTTTTAATATTCCAACGCCAAGTCGCCTGTTATTATTATTTTTATTAGTCTACAATAAATTACTATTTTACTTTTCATTGATATCGATAATTTTTTTCAGATGAAACAAAGAAAACACTTGCGTAAATTAATTGACGTAAATTAATTGATAAGCAAATGTTATAAATTTTGTTTAATATTCATTCTTAATTTATTGTAACCAAAGCAGAGAAAATGTGGTAATGCTTATCCAAGACTGCATTAAAAATCTGAAATGCTGCACGGGGGCCGGCGGTACCCTTAGAGGCAATGCCTTTAACCCTTTGCGACGCAAGGTAATTGCGATTATTTAAATTACACCGCAACCGGAATTCACAATCAAAATTAAAATAAAAGAAATTGAAGACCTTTTGAGAAAGTTTTTCTAAAAAAATTCCGGAGCGAGTTTTTGCAGTCGGAGCTTAATAACTACGTCCTCGCACCGAGGACATTGTGCCGCAAAGAGTTAACGTAAATCTATACACCGCTGTCCTTAGCGTAAATGTCATTCCCCTCAGTGGCGGACTTTTAGCGTAAGTTACTTTAGCGTAAATCTGTAATAAGTAAAAAAAAAAAAAAAAAAAAAAAAAAAACGAAAAGAAAGTACGAAAGAAAGAAAAATAAATGAACTTTTCAACCTTCCTTTACAGTCTATCCAAACTTAGGAATTGTTAAATTTGTTTTAAGAAATAAACTATCGCAAAATAGGTGCGTTTAAAAATTGAAGGAATTTCCTTTTATGTCACATTCATACGCTAAAATATTCTGATGTGTCACTCATACAACTTTCTTTTACCGTGCACTTCAATACTATAAAAATAAATTGGATATTAAGTCGTAAAATCAATAAGGTAAGATAATGATCTTCCTTAAAAGTAATCTACAATAGGTTTAGGAACAGTTTTATTTAACTTATAATTCTATGTGGAGATGGTACCACCCGCTCAGCCCACCCGTTCAATTACAGTGCCTGCAATTATATATATATATACATATAATCAAGCTTTTGTAATTTGCCTTCAAATTTGCCGCCATTCTTGATCAAATTTTTCAAATGGCAACATAATACGAACTTCAAAATACTAAATTTTATTTTCCTACAGCTATTTCTTTTCAAGCTATGGTGATAACAGATAAACATACATATCAACCAGTAAAAATTGGACTTTCGTATTCTGGACATCTCAACACGTGATCTTATACTCTACCCCCACCCCCCCACCACCACCACCACCACAAAAAAAAAAAAAAAAAAAAAAAAAAAAAAGGTGTTGATAACAGAGCTTGAAACAATAATTTGTTTACAATACAGGAATGAAAAGTTAACTTTCTATCTAAACACTGTTCGTCGACTTAAAAATGTAATTTATTGTTAGTAAAATGTAGCAAACCACTTCGATCAATTGCATTCAATAGAAACGAACGGTAATTTTTGGTAGCTCTGTACAGTAAAGTCTCGTACAGTGCGGGTGTAAGTTTGCCTCATGGATGTTACAATTTTATTTTTTAACACCACTAATTTTATATCAAAGCAACTGCTTTATACGAAAAACTAAATCTAACGCACGGACTTATAGATTGGTCCTCCGAAAATTTAGGGATGTTAAAAAATAAAACTGCTTTATTTGTTTGTCATCTTTGCCACTGCGTTGTACGAGACTTTACTGTATATTGTTTATAAATTATATGCACATCACATTGTGCATTCAAATTTACTTTTATATGAAAAACACCTAACACAAAAGGAAATACACTTCTAGTAATTTCCAAGTAGAGCCCCAATATACCCAAAAACTTTGAGTAGCCCTGTAAACAAATGACGAATAATTTCCATGCTATAATCAACACAAAACAAGCTTTTATGCATATAAAATAATCTGGTGTGTCACTCACATGACTTTTTCTTACATTACATTTCAATACTATAAAGATAGAACTTATATTAAGTCTTAAGATCAATAAAAAAAGATAATAAATTTCAATTTACTTTTTAAATAATCTAAAATTGGATTAGGAAAAATTTTTTTTGACATATCATTCTGTGTAAGATGTGAATTTGAATTTCCTGAAGTTATTTGTTTAAAGTTATGCTGATAACAGATACACATACAAACCAACCTCTAAATATTGTACTTTCGTAATCACGGAACCTCAAAACGTGATATTATACAAAAACCAAAGTTGAAAATTGAACTTGGCGACGTTTAGTTGCAGACGTATTACTCAGCGTCTTTATTGCCTAAAATGGCGAGTTTGCCTAAACAGAAGAGCGAATTATTGTTTGTACTTGATAAGTTTGGCGGTATTATTTGGCGAAATTTTCTTATAATCCTTATAAAAAGCAGCCATCACTGTTGCTGTTAAATTAGTTAATTTTAAATATTTATACACGTTGAGAAGAAGTGTAGGTTGTAAAATACAACATTTAGATAATCAAACAGCAATAAAAACAAAAAAATGATACAAAATTTCAAGAAAACATATCATAATTACACTTCATATTTGTGATTGAAAGCTATGCGTACAATTCTCTTTTGGACAATTAATAGCCCATTTCTTTCGCCTTTCTTCCTCTGTTGGAAATCTAAACGTTCTAAAAGCAGTTCTGGAATGATATTAACAATTTTCGGCTGCAAAACCTCCGTTTTATGTGATTTGATAACACTTGAAATTCGGACCGCGTGGGCAACAATCGCTGAGTGGGAAACAAAATGTCTGATGAGCCAGCCTGTATTGAAGGAGCTCTACTCTTAACGATTACGTCACACTTCCGACCGGGACAGGTCCGACTGGGGTTTAAATCGTAGCTCTTCCGACCGAATTCCTAAATCCATGCACACCGGTTCCCGCAAGGTAGCTTTTCCGACAGCTATAATTAAAGGCATGATAATTGCTGCGTCTATGGATCTATCATGTTTACAAGAGGCAAAATATCACCCTCATTCCTTTAGCAATACACATAAAATTTAATGAACATTATTTCAAAAGTCTATTTGTTGTTGAATTTTTTCTCTTCAAAAAGATTAAATATTTTACTACGCAAAAATCCTTTAAAATATGTTATAGTATAATAAATAACATGACAAAATTCTATTAATAATTATATAAATGCAGTGATGGTGCATTATCATTTTTACAATCATTATTATAAATCATTATTGTTAAAGTCTTCTAGTTCAGAGCATATTCATATTTATTTATTAGATATTGTAATTAATAAAAGTATAACTTTTACAAACTTATACATTTTTGAGTTAATGAAAAAATTCATTAATCTTCAATATAAATAAAGAGAAGTATCTATGTATGTGTCTGCGCTTTGGTGCTCTGACTACTGATCACAGAATTAATTGTAATACTCTAAGAGTCAAACTTGGAAATTGGGTACCTGGTACGCTGCAGATATGCACCTCATCGAGATTTTTTTCAAATTTTGGATTCAATATTTTAAATTAATTTTTTTTTTCGATTTTATTCATTGACTTTACTGTTTCATTTCCTAAAATGTACTCTTTCATTTCAATCGCCTGCGTATCTTAACAACGGCTATTATATTATTTACTACTACTTTGTTGTATATGAATGTATATATAAAGTATGGGATTCATGAAATTTTTCGAACTCCAGTTTGTGTGGATTTACACGTTTTGGGATGTCCTGAATGCGATTTGACTGTTTTTATAAAATGTCTGTCAGTCTGTTTCTATGTGTAAATATCGCAAATTTTGTGTACCTGAGTATCACACGAACCAATGAAAGAAATTTAACCAAACTTGACATTTAGTTAAAATTTGATATAATCTGGTGCTTATTAGATCTGGGGATCAATCGCAAAACAGGTGGTGCTGTGATCCCATTTTCTCTAAATTTTTAACATGGCAGTACAGGACAAAATTTCGTATAAATGTACATAATGAGAGTTATTTTTAACGTGTGACTGTAAAATTAACATGAAATATCCATAATAGTAGTAGTAGACTAGGAAAAAAGGTTTCTGCATGTGGGAGCATCGCCTCTCTCCGTGGGGGGGGGGGGGGGTTGTGTGTAAATTTTCAGTATGGGTACCTTTCAAAAGATATCGTTAATACCTTTAAAACGAATGGTTAAACAATAGATATGTGACAATTAAAACAAAGTTATCGATTTCTTTCTTTCTTTTTCTTTTTTTTTTTCATTATTTCATTTTTTAACGAAAAAAGAAAGAAAAAGAATCACATTTCTTTTGATATTGGCAAAAAATTGACTTTCTTTCGGCATTTAATGATATAATTCTGTCATATAAAAATCGTCTGCATTTATAGTGGAAAATAATTTAATAATGTAATAAATAACTTGTTCTTCAGAAATTTAGGGTAAAATTATGTAGAAGTAAGGCTTGTGGTAACCACATCATACTAGCATTTATTTATTTAATTTATCCATGAAACGGATGTAAATTTTCAGTATGGGTACCTTTCAAAAGATATCGTTAATACCTTTAAAACGAATGGTTAAACAATAGATCTGTGACAATTAAAACAAAGTTATCGATTTCTTTCTTTCTTTCTTTCTTTTTCTTTTTTTTTTTCATTATTTCATTTTTTAACGAAAAAAGAAAGAAAAAGAATCACATTTCTTTTGATATTGGCAAAAAATTGACTTTCTTTCGGCATTTAATGATATAATTCTGTCATATAAAAATCGTCTGCATTTATAGTGGAAAATAATTTAATAATGTAATAAATAACTTGTTCTTCAGAAATTTAGGGTAAAATTATGTAGAAGTAAGGCTTGTGGTAACCACATCATACTAGCATTTATTTATTTAATTTATCCATGAAACGGATATGGTTTTTAGGATCACTACCGGATGTTCCCTATTGAAAATTGAGTAAATACCAACACTGGTTTGTATACAGGGACACAGGAAAGTATTGCAAAGCACTGCGTTCTATGAGAGGTATTTCTATAAACCAAAATTTAATAACTTTACCTTCCACAAATCTTAATGAAATTAAAATATATTGTTCTATGCGCTATAGAAGAATGCTTTCTATAGTATATAGAATGATTAGCAGGAGATTTACTGAGCCACACAAACATATTCAGTTACATTAAGGCATAAAAATACTAATTACCTAAAACGAGTTTGAAATTGCGTTCATAGCACATTGTAGTACTATATTTAGCGTGAATTTAAGCGGTCATTTTATAACCGAGATTATATACATTCAATAAAATGTAGGAAATAACATAACAGTAAATACAATATACTACTATATCTAGTGTTTTTTCAAAGTTCACGGGTGCTTATCGTTGTCGCAGAAAATAGAGATACGGGGTGATTTTGGGGGTGAGAAAAACACTGCCGAAGGCAGCGGCGTTACGAAGCGAGGTCCTGAAGTATGTCAATACATTTTCTTTTTAGTTTTTCTTTTCGTTCTTTTTTAATTAATTTAAATTTAGCGGATCAGCAAAGCGGGTAAAGCTTTCTAGTAAATAATATTTTAAAAGTTTAAATTAATATATATATATATTTTTTTTTCTAAATAATATTTTTTATCTTTGATAATGAATTAATCAAACTTAATTATCGCAATTACTTGTTTATCGCAACTTAACAATATATAATTACAGACAACTCAATCTATATCTATATCTATATCATTATATAAAGCGCAAAAAATTGTTTGTTTGTGGAGGGTAATCTCTGAAACTACTGAACCGATTTAAAAACTTCTTTCACTGACCGAAAGCTATAGTATGCCATATTGTTATAGGCTATATTTAATTTTGATAAAATAGATTTTAGTTTAAAATCTGAGCATTTTAATTAAAATCCCCATAGAAGCCGTAATAGAAATGGAAATAATGAAATATTAAAAAAATTAGCTGCTGCCAACATAAAAGAAACATTTACATATTCATTTCGTTTTTAAAATATCTTGACGTGAAAAGAAAAGAAATATATTTGCACGTGCATTAAATTGAAATTCATATAAAGCTTTTTTAATTGTTAAACTTACACGTTAAATCTGACGTCATTATAGAATTAAAAGTGTTTATTTTTCTAATAATTTAATTTGATATGATATGATATAATATCTAAGCATCAATGTTTAAACCACCAATCTTTATTACTCCGTGGTTTAAATTGATGTGTGTAAACCACGGAGTAAAAAGACAGGAGAAGAAGGTAACGCTGAAATTTTGTGATGTTGATTTCTAATGTTTACAGATGGCGCCAGCGTGCAATCCTTCCTTCTCTCCAGCTTCCGCAATGTTATTCAATGGGGAAATGTCTCGTTTTAATTATTTTTTTTTAAATAATATCAAGCTGAAAAAATTTCGATTGAAAGCAAATTTCATTAAATAGAGTATTCTAACCAACATGGTTTTTTTAAGAGCAATGTTATACTAATTTTACTTTGAAAGAAAGCTTTTAAAAAATGACGATTCTTATGAACCGAAGCTAGCTAAAACAGACAATTGGGAGGAAGGAGAATGGATGAAATTTTGTAAAGAAAAAAAATAAACTTACTTTAGGTGCAGAAAACACAAACTCGGACTTTATTTTTCTCCTAGGGCTTTTTTTTGTTTTTCTTATCACTATCATAGCCTGTTTTACAACTAGGAACGAAGCATTTATTTGAAACATCTGAATTATGCAGTTTTAAGAACTTACAAAGAAATTAAATTGCTTAAAATAAAAAAAAATTTAAATGTACTTCAGCAAAATTCTATTAAAAACAACAGTATATCCGCGCCGAAGTAGGGAGGAATGACAAGTGGCGCCCTCAATATTTACCAAAAATTTAGATCACAGTTTCGTAGCTTTCTCCCATTGGACCTTCAACTCCTATTAATATTACTCCGTGGTGTAAACGAAATTGGAATTTAAAAATAAATAAATAAATAAAATAAAATAAGAAATTCTATTTTATAATATTATTTATTTTAATTTATAATTGTTGCCAAAAAGATTTACGAATTAATTTATTTTTAGACATATAATAAAATATATTTTCACGCGAACAATCAGCGATTGTAATGAAATGCTCGCCCTCTGGTGGGCTAAGGTGAAATTACAATAAACATGGTTTAATTCGAATCCATATAGCCGCCATTGCTTGCCGATATTTAGTTTCACATATATTTATTGAATAAAAATGAATAAATACGGTAAAAAAGATAACACATACTTTTGTGTGCCACAGTGTAACTTCAAAGGATCAAGAAATCCAGAATTGAGCTTCCATTTATTTCCAAATGACAAATTTAAAATTTCAGTTGCTTCGGCTAATGGAAGTAAAGAATTAATCAGATGATTTGAAATTAATATTTGTTCAACTTCAGTTAAAAATCTACTTCCGATCGAACTTTGAATAAACTGAAGTATTTTTTCCAAAAGCAATCAATTTTCCATAATGTAATGGCGGAGAAATTATAGTACGAATATTAAGTAGAATAACAAAAAGAACACTAATGGAACACACGTGGCTATGTTTACTAACAACTGCAGTGTTCACAAAGCGCCGTCTATCGATCATTACAAACGCGGATAATATAAAAAGTGAACTGGATTTTTTGTAAAAAAAACAATAAAGATCGAGGAAAATTATTTCCCCATTTTAATCCCCATATTTGGATATAGATATGTATTAGTTAACATGTGCATCCGTTAGATTAAATTGTTTTTGTTGTAAAATTGATAAAATTGGAATTTTAAATTTCAAAACTCTAGAAAAAAAAAATGGCAAATTTCCATATTCGATTGAAAACATAAACGTTTCATTTCAAAGGATGATATTTACACAATAAACATCCAACTAATAAACTAATTAAAAGGGAAAGGATAAATATTCTATCATAATTTGAAGTCAAATTTGTTTTCAAATGTCTGCATAAAGTATCTGATATAATATACTAATATGTTGCAGCGGAATAGATTTGATATCCGTCATCCTTGGCAGAAAAAAAAAATATCGCCAAATTATCTGGCGAACATAATTTAATTCCTTTCAAAAATCATGGTTATTTTAAAAACTTACATTAAGAGTGTGACGAATAATATGAAACAATATTTCGTACAATACATATTACGAAAATATACATCTGGCATGTATATTTTCGTCTTACGTTTTTGATCGCCAAATACAAAAAACGCCAAGGGTGACAGTTTTGAAATTTAAAATTAAAATTTTGTCAATTTGACAGCAAAATAACTCAATCTAACGCATGCATACAATAACTAATACATATCTATACCCAAATATGAGGATTAAAATCGGGAAATAATTCTTCTAGAATTTTAATAAAAAAAAAAAAAAAAAAAAAAAAAAAAATCCAATGAGCGATTAACATGGAAAATCTTTTTCTTGCATCCACGGGAGGTCAGTGATGTCATACTTCGCTTGCGTACTGAGATGTTTAAATTTATTTGGCGACTATTTTTAGCAACTAACAGTTATGGCAAGTAGCTCAATATACATAGCGCATACAGTCATTACTGAAATGCAAATAGCATTTAATTATTTGAGTTACATTATGTTGACTGGAAACCTATTTAATATACCTATGCTCTATACCTATACTAATATAAAAAAAAAAGAAAGGTTTATATGCATATGTAGAGAACGATCGCTAGAACTAAAAAGCCGATTGCTTTTTTTTTTTTTTTCTTTCAATAATCAAAAGTTACACTCTCTCTCTCTAAGTGCTAGAAGCTATAATAAATTTTGGTAAAATAAATTTTTAATTAAAATTTTCAATATTTTAATTGAAAACAAAGCATAGATTTGATATCTATCGTCATTGGCGATTTTTGTATTTGGCGATCGAAAACGTAATACTAAAATCTGTATATTATCGTAGTAAATACGAGATGTATGTGTTTACTTCAATTACCCTACTACCGTAGGTAGTGGAAGTATTGTATAGGTTTTGGCAATTGGTCAGTGTGTGTGTATATGTGCACGTGTGTGTGTAATCTTCTGGCTGTCATATCTCCAAAACTAATAAAAATAGAACTACTAAACTTCACAAGTGATTCAGGTCTGGTGTACAGATAAATTTTCCAAATTTTCGTGAAAATTGAAAAACCGGAATTGGGTCATCGAAAACCAGAAATGGGACCCTAAGCCCATATTCAAAAACACCTCTAATGATTTTCTTCAAAGTTGCTATATAAATAATATATTAGATGCTCTTTCGATTGAAAAGTTGCTTAGTTCAGGAAAATTGATAGGCGTCCTCTATAAACAGCTCAATTTCAGACTTCGTAAGTGCGTTCCTTTAAAAACGCCTGTACGGATTTTTTTCAAACTCGCCATGTTAACTTCCTATTAAATATCCTTTTGTATGTAATTATTGTTTTTAGGTCAATAATTGAGTACGTTAAGTTTTGGTAAAAGTTGGTATCTCAAAAACGGCTCTAACGTATTCTTGAAAAATTTTTCTTTAATCCAATTTAGATAACCTTTCTCAAGTATTACGTGCTTATTACAGGAATATTAACGGTCATCCTGATTAGGTAGTTCAGTTTTAGATCTCGGAAATTCGTGTTTAAAAAAATAACTATCTATTTTTTTTCCCTTATTTTTTAACTCGCTATGCAAACTCTGTTGTATGTGTCTTTATACGTGTATCAAGTTTCTCTTACTCGAAAATCTCAAAAAATGCAAGTAATATCTCCAAAAAATTGTTTATATTACGTGTAATAGTGGTTAATGGAAGTCGTGTGGTTGTTTCACACCAGATTCTGTAATAGTATATATTGTACGAATATTGTTTCATATTATTGATTTCTCCTTTAATATACATTATTAAAATAATAATCAATTATGGAAAAAATTAAATATATTTGCGAAATGAAAAAATAAATAATAATTAAAGCTATTATGACGTCAATTTTATCAAAAACATTTTCATGTCATAGGTTTATTTTTCAATATTTTTTATTCATGAGTAAAGAAATGTTTCTTTTTATGAAATAAATAAATAAATAAATAAATAGCCTTAAGTAAAAATTGCCAGCATTTAACAACTAATTAAAAAAAATAATTGTAAAATTATATTTTGACTTTCCAGTTAATAATATTGCCTGACTATAACATATAAAGTGATGTATTTCTTGATTTTTTACATATCAATCCATCTTTAACTAAAATTTGTTCATCAGTGCGAAGCCGGACGGGTCAGCTAGTCATTATATAAAGCGCAAAAAATTGTTTGTTTGTGGAGGGTAATCTCTGAAACTACTGAACCGATTTAAAAACTTCTTTCACTGACCGAAAGCTACAGTATGCCATATTGTTATAGGCTATATTTAATTTTGATACAATAAATTTTAGTTTAAAATCTGAGCTTTTTAATTAAAATCCCCATAAAAGCCGTAATAGAAATGGAAATAATGAAATATTAAAAAAATTAGCTGCTGCCAACATAAAAGAAACATTTACATATTCATTTCGTTTTTAAAATATCTTGACGTGAAAAGAAAAGAAATATATTTGCACGTGCATTAAATTGAAATTCATATAAAGCTTTTTTAATTGTTAAACTTACACGTTAAATCTGACGTCATTATAGAATTAAAAGTGTTTATTTTTCTAATAATTTAATTTGATATGATATGATATAATATAATGATCTAAGCATCAATGTTTAAACCACGGAGTCTTTATTACTCCGTGGTTTAAACTGATGTGTGTAAACGAAATTGGAATTTAAAAATAAATAAATAAATAAAATAAAATAAAATAAGAAATTCTATTTTATAATCATAGAATAATAATAAAGGAAGAAGGAGCATAAGTGTTTCTAATAAGCTGTTGTGTTGCCACAACAAACAGCGATATTATTATTATTCTATGGCCCTTCTTTAAGGTTTTGAGTAGCAAAAGTAGCTTCCGCTGGCATTTCACTAGAAGGGGTTTGTAAGCATTAAGAGTATTAGCATGCTCCTTCTTCCTAATTATTATTCTATGTTTATAATATTATTTATTTTAATTTATAATTGTTGCCAAAAAGATTTAAGAATTAATTTATTTTTAGACATATAATAAAATATATTTTCACGCGAACAATAATATAAAAAATTGAACTGGATTTTTTGTAAAAAAATAATAAAGATCGAGGAAAATTATTTCCCCATTTTAATCCCCATATTTGGATATAGATATGTATTAGTTATCATGTGCATCCGTTAGATTAAATTGTTTTTGTTGTAAAATTGATAAATTTGGAATTTTAAGTTTCAAAACTCTAGAAAAAAAAATGGCAAATTTCCATATTCGATTGAAAACATAAACATTTCATTTCAAAGGATGATATTTACACAATAAACATCCAACTAATAAACTAATTAAAAGGGAAAGGATAAATATTCTATCATAATTTGAAATCAAATTTGTTTTCAAATGTCCAAATAAAGTATCTGATATAATATACTAATATGTTGCAGCGGAATAGATTTGATATCCGTCATCCTTGGCAGAAAAAAAAAATATCGCCAAATTATCTGGCGAATATAATTTAATTCCTTTCAAAAATCATGGTTATTTTAAAAACTTACATTAAGAGTGTAACGAATAATATGAAACAATATTTCGTACAATACATATTACGAAAATATACATCTGGCATGTATATTTTCGTATTACATTTTGATCACCAAATACAAAAAACGCCAAGGGTGACAGTTTTGAAATTTAAAATTAAAATTTTGTCAATTTGACAGCAAAATAACTCAATCTAACGCATGCATACAATAACTAATACATATCTATACCCAAATATGAGGATTAAAATCGGGAAATAATTCTTCTAGAATTTTAATTAAAAAAAAAAATAAAAAATAATCCAATGAGCGATTAACATGGAAAATCTTTTTCTTGCATCCATGGGCGGTCAGTGATGTCACACTTCGCTTGCGTATTGAGATGTTTAAATTTATTTGGCGACTATTTTTAGCAACTAACAGTTATGGCAAGTAGCTCAATATACATAGCGCATACAGCCATTACTGAAATGTAAATAGCATTTAATTATTTGAGTTAAATTATGTTGATTGGAAACCTATTTAATATACCTATGCTCTATAGCTATACTAATATAAAAAGAAGAAAGGTTTATATGCATATGTAAAGAACGATCGCTAGAACTAAAAAGCCGATTGCTTTTTTTTTTTTCTTTCAATAATCAAAGGTTACACTGTCTCTCTCTAAGTGCTAGAAGCTATAATAAATTTTGGTAAAATAAATTTTTAATTAAAAGTTTCAATATTTTAATTGAAAGCAAAGCATAGATTTGATATCTATCGTCATTGGCGATTTTTGTATTTGGCGATCGAAAACGTAATACGAAAATCTGTATATTATCGTAGTAAATACGAGATGTATGTGTTTACTTCAATTACCCTACTACCGTAGGTAGTGGAAGTATTGTATAGGTTTTGGCAATTGGTCAGTGTGTGTGTATATGTGCACGTGTGTGTGTAATCTTCTGGCTGTCATATCTCCAAAACTAATAAAAATAGAACTACTAAACTTCACAAGTGATTCAGGTCTGGTGTACAGATAAATTTTCCAAATTTTCGTGAAAATTGAAAAACCGGAATTGGGTCATCGAAAACCAGAAATGGGACCCTAAGCCCATATTCAAAAACACCTCTAATGATTTTCTTCAAAGTTGCTGTATAAATAATATATTAGATGCCCTTTCGATTGAAAAGTTGCTTAGTTCAGGAAAATTGATAGGCGTCCTCTATAAACAGCTCAATTTCAGACTTCGCAAGTGCGTTCCTTTAAAAACGCCTGTACGGGTTTTTTTCAAACTCGCCATGTTAACTTCCTATTAAATATCCTTTTGTATGTAATTATTGTTTTTAGGTCAATAATTGAGTATGCTAAGTTTTGGTAAAAGTTGGTATCTCAAAAACGGCTCTAACGTATTCTTGAAAATTTTTTCTTTAATCCAATTTAGATAACCTTTCTCAAGTATTACGTGCATATTACAGGAATATTAACGGTCATCCTGATTAGGTAGTTCAGTTTTAGATATCGGAAATTCGTGTTTAAAAAAATAACGATCTATTTTTTTCCCCTTATTTTTTAACTCGCTATGCAAACTCTGTTGTATGTGTCTTTATTCGTGTATCAAGTTTCTCTTACTCGAAAATCTCAAAAAATGCAAGTAATATCTCCAAAAAATTGTATATATTACGTGTAATAGTGGGTAATGGAAGTCGTGTGGTTGTTTCACACCAGTTTCTGTAATAGTATATATTGTACGAATATTGTTTCATATTATTGATTTCTCCTTTAATATGCATTATTAAAATAATAATCAATTATGGAAATAATTAAATATATTTGCGAAATGAACAAATAAATAATAATTAAAGCTATTATGACGTCAATTTTATCAAAAACATTTTCATGTCATAGGTTTATTTTTCAATATTTTTTATTCATGAGTAAAGAAATGTTTCTTTTTATGAAATAAATAAATAAATAGCATTAAGTAAAAATTGCCAACATTTAACAACTAATTAAAAAAAATAATTGTAAAATTATATTTTGACTTTCCAGTTAATAATATTTCCTGACTATAACATATAAACTGATATATTTCTTGATTTTTTACATATCAATCCATCTTTAACTAAAATTTGTTCATCAGTGTGAAGCCGGACGGGTCAGCTAGTCATTATATAAAGCGCAAAAAATTGTTTGTTTGTGGAGGGTAATCTCTGAAACTACTGAACCGATTTAAAAACTTCTTTCACTGACCGAAAGCTACAGTATGCCATATTGTTATAGGCTATATTTAATTTTGATAAAATAAATTTTAGTTTAAAATCTGAGCATTTTAATTAAAATCCCCATAGAAGCCGTAATAGAAATGGAAATAATGAAATATTAAAAAAATTAGCTGCTGCCAACATAAAAGAAACATTTACATATTCCTTTCGTTTTTAAAATATCTTGACGTGAAAAGAAGAGAAATATATTTGCACGTGCGTTAAATTGAAATTCATATAAAGTTTTTAATGGTTAAACTTACACGTTAAATCTGACGTCATTATAGAATTAAAAGTGTTTATTTTTCTAATAATTTCATTTGATATGATATGATATAATATAATGATCTAAGCATCAATGTTTAAACCACGGAGTCTTTATTACTCCGTGGTTTAAACTGATGTGTGTAAACCACGGAGTAATATTAATAGGAGTTGAAGGTCCAATGGGAGAAAGCTACGAAACTGTGATCTAAATTTTTGGTCAATTGTGGTCAAAACTTGTCATTCCTCCCTACCTCGGCGCAGATATACTGTTGTTTTCAATAGAATTTTGCTGGAGTACATTTAAAATTTTTTATTTTAAGCAATTTAATTTCTTTGTAAGTTCTTAAAACTGCATAATTCAGATGTTTCGAATAAATGCTTCGTTCCTAGTTGTAAAACAGGCTATGATAGTGATAAGAAAAACAAAAAAAAGCCCTAGGAGAAAAATAAAGTCCGAGTTCATGTTTTCTGCACCTAAAGTAAGTTTATTCTTTTCCTTTACAAAATTTCATCCATTCTCCTTCCTGCCAATTGTCCGTTTTAGCTAGGTTCGGTTCATAAGAACCGTCATTTTTTAAAAGCTTTCTTTCAAAGTAAAATTAGTATAAAATGGCTCTTTAAAAAAAACATGTTGGTTAGAATACTCTATTTAATGAAATTTGCTTTCAATCGAAATTTTTTCAGCTTGATATTATTTTTAAAAAAATAATTAAAACGAGACATTTCCCCATTGAATAACATTGCGGAAGCTGGAGAGAAGGAAGGATTGCACGCTGGCGCCATCTGTAAACATTAGAAAACAACATCACAAAATTTAAGCGTTACCTTCTTCTCCTGTCTTTTTACTCCGTGGTGTAAACGAAATTGGAATTTAAAAATAAATAAATAAATAAAATAAAATAAAATAAGAAATTCTATTTTATAATATTATTTATTTTAATTTATAATTGTTGCCAAAAAGATTTACGAATTAATTTATTTTTAGATATATAATAAAATATATTTTCACGCGAACAATAATATAAAAAGTGAACTGGATTTTTTGTAAAAAAATAATAAAGATCGAGGAAAATTATTTCCCCATTTTAATCCCCATATTTGGATATAGATATGTATTAGTTATCATGTGCATCCGTTAGATTAAATTGTTTTTGTTGTAAAATTGATAAAATTGGAATTTTAAATTTCAAAACTGTAGAAAAAAAAATGGCAAATTTCCATATTCGATTGAAAACATAAACATTTCATTTCAAAGGATGATATTTACACAATAAACATCCAACTAATAAACTAATTAAAAGGGAAAGGATAAATATTCTATCATAATTTGAAGTCAAATTTGTTTTCAAATGTCTAAATAAAGTATCTGATATAATATACTAATATGTTGCAGCGGAATAGATTTGATATCCGTCATCCTTGGCAGAAAAAAAATATATCGCCAAATTATCTGGCGAATATAATTTAATTCCTTTCAAAAATCATGGTTATTTTAAAAACTTACATTAAGAGTGTAACGAATTATATGAAACAATATTTCGTACAATACATATTACGAAAATATACATCTGGCATGTATATTTTCGTATTACTTTTTGATCGCCAAATACAAAAAACGCCAAGGGTGACAGTTTTGAAATTTAAAATTAAAATTTTGTCAATTTGACAGCAAAATAACTCAATCTAACGCATGCATACAATAACTAATACATATCTATACCCAAATATGAGGATTAAAATCGGGAAATAATTCTTCTAGAATTTTAATAAAAAAAAAAAAAAAAAAAAAAAAAAATCCAATGAGCGATTAACATGGAAAATCTTTTTCTTGCATCCATGGGCGGTCAGTGATGTCACACTTCGCTTGCGTATTGAGATGTTTAAATTTATTTGGCGACTATTTTTAGCAACTAACAGTTATGGCAAGTAGCTCAATATACATAGCGCATACAGCCATTACTGAAATGTAAATAGCATTTAATTATTTGAGTTAAATTATGATGATTGGAAACCTATTTAATATACCTATGCTCTATAGCTATACTAATATAAAAAGAAGAAAGGTTTATATGCATATGTAGAGAACGATCGCTAGAACTAAAAAGCCGATTGCTTTTTTTTTTTTTTTTCTTTCAATAATCAAAAGTTACACTGTCTCTCTCTAAGTGCTAGAAGCTATAATAAATTTTGGTAAAATAAATTTTTAATTAAAAGTTTCAATATTTTAATTGAAAACAAAGCATAGATTTGATATCTATCGTCATTGGCGATTTTTGTATTTGGCGATCGAAAACGTAATACGAAAATCTGTATATTATCGTAGTAAATACGAGATGTATGTGTTTACTTCAATTACCCTACTACCGTAGGTAGTGGAAGTATTGTATAGGTTTTCGCAATTGGTCAGTGTGTGTGTATATGTGCACGTGTGTGTGTAATCTTCTGGCTGTCATACCTCCAAAACTAATAAAAATAGAACTACTAAACTTCACAAGTGATTCAGGTCTGGTGTACAGATAAATTTTCCAAACTTTCGTGAAAATTGAAAAGCCGGAATTGGGTCATCGAAAACCAGAAATGGGACCGTAAGCCCATATTCAAAAACACCTCTAATGATTTTCTTCAAAGTTGCTGTATAAATAATATATTAGATGCCCTTTCGATTGAAAAGTTGCTTAGTTCAGGAAAATTGATAGGCGTCCTCTATAAACAGCTCAATTTCAGACTTCGCAAGTGCGTTCCTTTAAAAACGCCTGTACGTATTTTTTTCAAACTCGCCATGTTAACTTCCTATTAAATATCCTTTTGTATGTAATTATTGTTTTTAGGTCAATAATTGAGTATGCTAAGTTTTGGTAAAAGTTGGTATCTCAAAAACGGCTCTAACGTATTCTTGAAAATTTTTTCTTTAATCCAATTTAGATAACCTTTCTCAAGTATTACGTGCTTATTACAGGAATATTAACGGTCATCCTGATTAGGTAGTTCAGTTTTAGATCTCGGAAATTCGTGTTTAAAAAAATAACTATCTATTTTTTTCCCCCTTATTTTTTAACTCGCTATGCAAACTCTGTTGTATGTGTCTTTATACGTGTATCAAGATTCTCTTACTCGAAAATCTCAAAAAATGCAAGTAATATCTCCAAAAAATTGTATATATTACGTGTAATAGTGGGTAAGGGAAGTCGTGTGGTTGTTTCACACCAGATTCTGTAATAGTATATATTGTACGAATATTGTTTCATATTATTGATTTCTCCTTTAATATACATTATTAAAATAATAATCAATTATGGAAATAATTAAATATATTTGCGAAATGAACAAATAAATAATAATTAAAGCTATTATGACGTCAATTTTATCAAAAACATTTTCATGTCACAGGTTTATTTTTCAATATTTTTTATTCATGAGAAAAGAAATGTTTCTTTTTATGAAATAAATAAATAAATAAATAAATAGCATTAAGTAAAAATTGCCAACATTTAACAACTAATTAAAAAAAATAATTGTAAAATTATATTTTGACTTTCCAGTTAATAATATTGCCTGACTATAACATATAAACTGATATATTTCTTGATTTTTTGCATATCAATCCATCTTTAACTAAAATTTGTTCATCAGTGCGAAGCCGGACGGGTCAGCTAGTTGTAATATAAAATCGAAATTTTTATCAGGTTGCTATTAAAAAAAAAAAAAAAAAAAAAAAAAAAAAAAGTTGCACTCCGGGAGTGCCGACAGAAGTGAAAACTTGAACAATTACGTGTGTATTTCTTGAATCGTCAGGAAATATTTTATTGTGCAGGAAATACTTTTAAATGAAGTGTTTTTTATTCATTAATATCTAGAAAAATTATATTAAAATTTTATTTAATGCGCTAACTGCAATAGAGACAGTGTCCGTAGATGAGAGAAGTCATGTAGAGCCGCACCAGATTGTAAAAACGTGAGAAAATGGCGGCTTTGGCCTTTCTCACGGTTTTGTGAGGTCTAACTGCAACATTTCCGGCTGCATTCTTTAAGAGACAGTGTCCGGAGATGAAAGAAGTCGTGTAGAGCCGCACCAGATTGTAAAAACGTGATAAAAATGGCGGCTTTGGCCTTTCTCACGGTTTTGTGAGGTCTAACTGCAACGTTTCTGGCTGCAATCTATAAGAGACAGTGTCCGGAGATGAGAGAAGTCGTGTAAAGACGCACCAGATTGTAAAAACCTGAGAAAAATGGTGGTTCTGGCCTTTCTCACGGTTTTGTGAGGTCTAACTGCAACCTTTCTGGCTGCAATCTTTAAGAGACAGTGTCCGGAGATGAGAATAGTCGTGTAGAGCCGCACCAGATTGTGAAAACGTGAGAAAAATGGCGGCTTTGGCCTTTCTCACTGTTTTGTGAGGTCTAACTGGAATAGAGACAGTGTCCGGAGATGAGTGAAGTTGTGTAGAGCCGTACCAGATTGTAAAAACGTGAGAAAAATGGTGGCTTTGGCCTTTCTCACGGTTTTGTGAGGTCTAACTGCAATAGAGACAGTGTCCGAAGATGAGAGAAGTCGTGCAGAGCACCAGATTTTAAAACAATATACAGTATATAATTTTTAACACTTCACATTAGCAAGTTAATTGTATGATACATTATTTGTATCTTACAAGAATGGAAAGCGTCAGCTGACGATGACGGGAGTTCAGTGATTTTTGTTCACCCAAAAGTTTTCACTTCAAATGGAAAGCGTCAGCTGACGATGACGCGAGTTCAAAGATTTTTGTTCACCCAAAAGTGCTCAACGCGCCTAAAGAAGTATTCACTTCAAAAAAAAAAAAAAAAAAAAAAAAAAAAAAATGGCATTTCAAGGAGTGGTGAGAGTGAAAGTTATCTGAATAATTTGTTAAAAACGTTTTAATATAATAACAGCTTTGAATTCTATATGAATTTAGGTGCTATAATCAAACTCGACTTAAGAGGAAGGTACCCCACCCTACACACACACACATTCCAAGGAATTATTTATCAAATAAGATTGTTCCTCCATCTAGTTTGAGTTTTTTTTTTTTAAGTAGATTTATATACAATTAATACTTGTTATCTCACCTCTTGTTCTGGAGTCTGTCTTTATAAAATTGAAATGCAAGGTAAGAGGAAGCCGCGTGAGTGCCACACCTGATTTTTGATGTCGGGAAAAAAAAATGCTAACGCATACTAGCATCCCCCCACCTCAAGCTACTCACCTGTATTACACTACGATAATTGTTACTGTTAATAAAAATTAAATGTAGTCTTATTATACTCTTTTTTTTTTTTTTTAACCAAACAAAAAAGCTATGTTGTAATTAAAAAAAATAAAATAAATAAAATAAAAAAAAAAAAAATCTCTTACCGTTCAAATTTATCGACTTTTGTACGCGTTTGGGTTTTCTAATTGGTAAATAAATGCAGTTTTGTTAACTCTTTTTAATGAATTTGATCAGTGAAGCCCCCCCCCCCTTACACACAAACATACTTTCTTTGTTGCTCCTGCTTTCGGATAGAACCGGTATAGAGAGAGAGAGAGAGAGAAAGAAACCATTTAAAACATGATTTTTGGATTGCGAGTTTTCAAAACTTGGAATTATAACAAAAACTCTTTCGAAAATTCGACCCAAAAACATTTCTTTCAGTATAGGCTTAACCTGCAATGCCAGCTTTCCACAGGATTATTAATGCAATGACTTTCCGATATACATTCCATAAATATAGAAAAATTCTGGGATTGTCCAACCATTGCTCACTGAAATAGTAGTAAAATTTGCATAATTATTATTTACGCTAAGGGTACGGCGACTTGGATTTCTCCTTCCGTAATTCCAACCCCTAACGCTAAGGTATAGAAGACAATGTTTTAACACTTAAAACTACTGAAAGCTACGTTTTTAAAGTTATGACTGCCTAATACGGACAACGTAGATTTATGTTTGCTTTTATAAAGGGCGGGGTTACGTGGATAAGTTATTGAATATGACATGTCAATTATGCAAGTTCCACCAAGAGTGAATGTTTTATAAAATATCACATTCATGAAAACTACTAGATATGTAAATAAAAATATTATACAATTTTATTCAAAAATAGTACTTCGCCAATAAAACTACAACGCCCGTATGTATATTTATATATTAGGTTGATTCATAAATAATTTCCGATGCAGTTAAAATAGAATACACACCAATAACATTATACAACGAATATAATAATGTATATTAGGTATTATTTCCTGCCCGAGAATAAGCCAATTCCACATTTATCACGTTACGTCTTTGTAGGTGGAGTCTTAAATAACTTCCTTTGTTTTTAACTTCCTTTTGTCCACGCTTTTATTTTGCTTTCATTTAATTACAAAAATATACCAATTTATTATGTATTCACCATTATTATGTATGACGTTTTCCATTTTCTTGGCAGTTTATATATTCCTTCCTTGTAAAATGTGGTTCGTTTCGATTGGAAGAAATTTTCAACAGTCTGCGTGACTTGTTCTTCAGATTTTAATGTTTTGTAAGGAACAGAGAAGGTGAAAATATGTCGGGGCAAGGTGCGGGGAGTAATGTGGGTGAAGTAAAACAGACCACTCGAGCTCTAGAATTTTTTCATGAATCACCCTTGCTGTATGTGCTCTTGCATTATCATGTAAAATAAAGGCGTTTTTGCTATCGGTGAGTTTAGGACGTTTTTCCTGAAGTTTCTCTTTCACTTTTTGCAGTTGTGGAACATATATGTGTGCAGTAATTGCTAAATTTGACTTTAATAACTCGTGATGGATTAGTCCTCGACAATCCCACTATACATATAATAAAATCTTTTTTCCATGAATGTGAGCTTTCGAATCTGGTAAGGGTTTTTGTTCCTTATAAAGCCACCGTTTTTTACAGATGATATTATTATAAATAATCCATTTTTCATCGCCAGTTATTACCCTATCTAAAAAAGGCTTTTTTTTTTTTTTTTTTTCGTGAGAGCAGACTTGTAGCGATAGACAGGCGACCTTCTTTATTCTGTTCACTGAGACTGTGTGGTACCCATACTCCTAATTTGCTGACCTAATTTCTTCAGGTGGCGAAAATATTTGAGTGTGGTGCATTCAAACTTTCTGCTATGTCTCTAGTTGATTGGCGTGGGTTTTGTTCCAATATAGCCTTTAAAAGTTTGTCATCAAATTCGGAAGGACGTCCTGTCTTCAGTTCGTCCTTTAAAGTCGTATATCCAGAGCGGAATTTTGTAAACCAATCTCTAACTGTCGGAACAGTTGTTAGTTCTTCACCGTATACACTGCATATTTTTTCAGCTGTCGCTTTAGCACTATTGCCTTGTCTGAATTCCCATGTTCTTGTCTGAATTCCCCCTTGTCTGAATTCATGACGAATATGCACATTTCATTCTCCATTTTAGGAATTGGAGTAACAGTTTAATCAAACATACCCCAGACAAAACGATTGTTAGAAGAACAATTGAACCACAGATTATATACTAAGACAGATGACACACGCCCAATGAAATCAGACCAATGAGTACAGTAATACCAGTGACAGCTGAAAGATAATGATTCCAAATATTTGCATAATTTCATTAAAATAAAAGGGGATTGTTATTCTGATTGGTTAAAAATGAACATAATATGCAAAATTACACACCTTCGAAGAATTTTATTAATATTTGCAGTATGCATGCTTTGACCATTAGTTTAATGCAAGTAACGCCCAAGCACACTACGTGATGAATGCAGGGGGAGGAGCCTATCTTTGAAGCCTTATATTCATTGTATAATGTTTCTGGTGTAAATTTTAACTGAACTGTATCGGAAATTATTTATGAATCGACCTAATACATAGCTGCCAATACTTTAATATATTCCGGAGTATTTTTAGCCCCGCCTTTATTTCGTACTACTTATTTTTTAAAGGTAATTTTGTTTTATTTTATCGAAGCTATATATTGGAGAAAATTTTTCTATAAATAAAGTGGTGCGAACTAAAGGCGGGGCTAAAACTACTCCGGAATAAATTAAAATATTGGCAGCTATGTATAAATATATATATATATATGTGTTTATATAATTCTTTTAAAAAAAATTCCGGAAACCGGGACAGACTGAGAAAACCCAACCCGTCTGTTAAATGTTAATTTATCCTGGAGTATTTTTAGCCCCGGCTTTATTTCGCACCACTTTATTCAGAGAAAATTTTTCTCCAATTCATATATATAACTTCGATAAAATAAGAAAAAAATATCCTTAAAAATAATCGGTACGAAAAAAAGGCGGTGTTAAAAATATTCCGGAATAAATTAAATAGGCTAAGGGTACATTGCGCTAACCAAAAAAAAAAAAAAAAAAAAAAAAAAAAAAAAAAAAAAATCCGAACAAGCGTTAATCGAACGAGTTTTTTGACGCATAAGACAATAGCCCTCGTCTGTTCTTATTTGGTTGTTTAATTCTGAAAGTTCGCTAATATTCGGTGCAACCACGCCTTACTGAAATAATGAATGAAATCCAAAAGAAGCAGAAACCGAAAGCGCATATACAAACGTATTCTTTGATGCATTAATGAGTTGTCCATTTCAGCTTTGAGATCTATTCAATCCACATATAATGTCTAAAAATTCGCTGAAATAGAATCTAAAAATGATAAAAGTCAAGGTTCTGGCATATTTTAACGGGACTCCTCCTACTCCTTTCTCGTTGCTACATTTTTGCTCAAACTTAAATACAGTATAGTCCATAGCTGCCAAGTTTTTTAATTTATTCTGGAACGTTGTTAGCCCCGCCCTTTTTTCCCCACCAGAAACTTTTTAGAGTAATATTTTTCATGTTGATTCGTAGTTAAATAATGAAAAAAAAAAATTCTACAAATATTACGGTGTGAAAAAAGCGCGGGGCTAGCATCATTCCGGAATAAATTATAAAGCTTGGCAGCTATGAGAGTTTCGCACAACGCGGTGGCAGAGATAACAAATAAATAAAACTTTTTTATTTTTTAACATCACTAAAGTTTTGGAGTACCAAACTATTAGCTCGTACGCTCGATTTAGTTTTTTATATAAAGCAGTTGCTTTGATATAAAATTAGTGGCGTTAAGAAATAAAATTGTAATATCCATGAGGCAAATTTCACCCACGCTGTACGAGACTTTATTGTATAGGTTTCTCGGAAGCGGGCTTACGAGGGCTAACAGTTTATGCGTCAAAATTCACGTTAGATTATGCCCTCTCGAATCGAATCAATATAATTTACCAAAACTAAATACAAAAACTGACGTACAATCATAAAGATATTAAAACTTCCTCTCACACAATAAATTTAAGTCAGCACAACCGGTTTCGAAAGGACGTAGCCTTTCTTCACCAGGTGCAAACACGTGCTACTGCCTTGGAGGCAAAAGCAAGACTGTGTCTTGATTTGTGTCTTGCTAGACACAGTCTTGCTTTTGCCTCCAAGGCAGTAGCACGTGTTTGCACCTGATGAAGAAAGGCTACGTCCTTTCGAAACCGGTTGTGCTGACTTAAATTTATGGTGTGTGAAGAAGTTTGAACATAATTTAATTGATTTCTTTTATTACACTATTGAGATGTTTTACTGCTAAGAGCACGTCACCACCGTACCGATCGTTTGCTTCATTGCATAATATGCAACATTAGTTATTTTCCACACATGCTTATTGCATTTTCTGAATATATACAATTTCCTACGATTGCTAATATTGTTTGTGGGGGAAAAAAATGTTCCATTTCAATTATATATTTACCTTTTTTTAAATAATAAATCTTTATCGAAAAATTATTCTGAGGTAATAAGGCAGTGCTAACTTTTAGACAAGATACACAATATTTAAATATTTTTCTGACTTTTTGATTATTAACACAAACGAAGACTTTAATGTAAAGTTACGTACAAATACTTAAGTTCAAATACTTAAGCTGCGATTTTATCGTAGTTCTACTATCAAAAACTTTTCTCTTAATTCATAATTAGGGTGATAATATTGTAGAAAAGTAATAATTTCTTTCCTGCATGATTTATGTGTGACTTATGTGATACTCATTAAGTATATTCAATCAGATTAATTGATTTTTAAAATTATTTTTTTGGGGGGCACACACACACACACACAAAAAAAAAAAAAAAAAACGTATTTACTATTCTTTACGTGCAAGACATTTCACATACATCGCTAAAATTCAATTTTGAGCACGTGTCAATGTCATTTCAGAAAACATATTATCAAGATGTTGCTAGCAGAGCCTGATTAAGGGGAAGCTCGCTCTTCACACATTATTTATACTGACACCGTTATTTTTTAACAAATACTTTCCTCCTATAATAAACAGAAAATTTTCATTAAAAATTATTTTAAAAGAATTCTGGTGTCTAACAACGGTGAGAAAATTGGATTGTTTTACACCGTTCATTTTTTATAAAAAATATTTCCTCCTCAAACGCGTGAAATTTCTATGACATGAAGTAAAAAATAATTGTAAAAATATTCCGGTAAGAGCGAGCTTCCTCCTTAATCAGGCCCTGGTTGCTAGTTGATATCGGTGTCTGCTAATTTCTCCATCATATATACATGTTTATTTAAATTTCTACTTATCATATTCGAAGGCTAAAAGACCCAGCCCAATAGGCTACCCACTTTCATTTCGATATATTTATTTTATATTAGTTTGTTGATTTGTACTATTAGGTTCGATTCCTTAATTATTTTTTCACGCAACTCCATACTAATTCTAATGAAAATTAGTTTATAAGATTATTTGCCTATTTCGGCCATGTAATGAAAATATTTACTAATTTGAAATAACTTAAGAAGCTTTAAATAATAATTTTGATATTCGACATATTTCAGACAAATAAAACTAGATAATAAAATTCTTTAATAAATTTACTTATATTGGGCGCTTGTCGGAAATAATACTATTCATTCGAGATTAAAAAAAAAAAAAAAAAAAAACATAAATTTCAAATAACTTACACCATAAAATTCGTTTGAACTTCTTAATTTAAATTAGTCTTCATGATACAAGTTATTGCAAAATAGTTGTTTGTTAATTCTTCTTCAGGAAATTGAAAATTTCGTTTAATTAACGAAGTTTTCGAATTAGAATAGTAATAAAAACAGTGAGCTATTTACCACTTTCATAAAACATTCCAAATCGAGTCAGTATTCTTTGACTTTGTTGCTGAAATATAGTGATTAAAATCTAAAAAATTAACGAACTAATAATAAATAGTGTTTTTTCTAGACAGACATCATATCACTTTTGTGATTTTCGGATTACTCATATATTAAAAAGTGTAAAAACTTAAAATAGTACTTCAAATAGAATTCCCCTTTTACGATTACCTAATTCCCTCATACCTAAAGTACAGTAAGGGACAAAAAAAAAAAAAAAAAAAAAAAACGCCTTGCAGAAAAATTGACTTATACCTTTTTTATTTGGAATAACTTCAAAACTAATGGTTGAAACAAATAAAACTGTCATATTTGTGTAAAACTGAAGAGATCAAATGACACCTATGTACATTTTCGACTTACTAAATCGATTTTATTACAATCTATGAAGTACTTAATAAAAATCTACATAAAACTTTGTTTTTATGCGTAATATAATAAACCTATATACTTTGATTTTTATTATGATTTATTATATTAAATAAACAAGTTATACTTTAATATATTAACAGTTTTAATGCTCAGAGCTGCCAACCTAATCCGTCGAATTGTTGGTACCGCCCATTTTTCTACACCACTTAATTTTTGGAGTATTTGTTTTCTTAATTCATCGCAAATATATTTGAAGAGAATTATTCTAAAAATTAAGTTGTGTAGAAAAATGGGCGGTACTAAGAGTTTGCCGGATTAGGTTGGCAGCTCTGAATGCTAAAGCACTTTCAAAACACAACCTTAAATTGCTGTAGGTTTTACAGGCAGCAATAAAAGTTTTTCCGGTGTAAATATTTAATTTTAGCTTTGTAAAAAAATCGAAACCCAATCATGCCTAACTGAAAAAACACGCCGTGCAGTAAAAATTAAAAAAAAAAAAAAAAAAAAAAAAAAACTAAGTAAGCAGCAGTCGAAATAGCATATATAAATGTGTATTATTATGCATAAATCCTTTACTCTCGTGAGCTCTTTCTACAAAAATACAATATGAAACTTTCTAATGATCTATATTTACACACCTAATTTATGAAACGCCTTACTGTAGTGTATGTAAAAGACAAATTTAAGCATCATTAAAGGATGAATAAAAACAAAAAAAAAGTGTTTCACCATTAATAGTTTTTCACACATAATGTTTTACGAAAATTTAAGAGCAGCGAAAAAATCCAAATTTAATAGAGTTTTCCAAATGTACAATTCAGCGTAGTGGGGTATGTATTTTGATACGATTTTATCGAGACTCCGCCCATTATTTTCTTTTTTTAACTTATTTCACAAATATAAGAAAATATATTTTTAAAATCATGAAACGAGCGTCGTAATAATTTATGCGTCGAAAATCACGTTAGATATTTCTCTTCCGAAAGAACTACATTTAACCTTTTGAAAGGGGCTGTGACAGCATCTGTCACGCTTCACCATAGGCATACTTGCCAACATCCTAATTAATATCCCGTAGAAATTTTAACGCCGCCTTCTTTTTTACACCAGTATTTTTTTAAAGTAATTTTCTTCTTATTTAATCGTAATTGCATTTAGAGAATATTGCTCTAAAAATTTACTGGTGTGAGAAAATAGGCGGGACTAACAACACTACAGAATATTAATTAGGATGTTGGCAAGTATGCATAGGATTTCGTAAGAGCCCCTTTCAAAAGGTTAATTGATATCAATGATCAGACTACTAACGTCGTCTTCTGTTGATATTTTTACTTTCTCTTACCCATAAGGTAGATAAAGTATTGTTTTTGGGTCAAATTTTCGAACGCGAGATTTTGTTATATTTACACATTTTGAGGTCCCCTGAATACGAAAATCATGTTTTTAGCAAATGGTCTGTGTGTGTGTCTTTGTGTGTGTCTGTGTGTCTGTCTGTGTGTCTGCCTTTTATCAGCATATCTCAAAAACAAATTATGGCAGAAAGTTCAAACTTGGTATTCTAAATGTGTATCATATAGGGATGCTACAGTAAGCTTTTCGTTAAGATCAAGCAAGTGGTTCGTGTACAAGGACAATCAAGAGAATTCTAACACATTACGTCTATGGGAGAAATTGCAGGTAAGTAGAGTTTAACGTCTATAGACTGCACTAAATCAAATGAAACGAATATATATATATTTGTAATAGAGATAGTTAACTGGGAAAATTTTTTTTGTGTATGTAGGAGTCTCGCCTCCCTCCCTGGGGGGGGGGGAGTCCACCCCCGAGGGGAGTAAATTTTCATGATGGGTATCTTTCAAAAGAGCTCGCCAATACCTTTAAAACGAATGGTTGAACCATCGATCTGCGATAATTTAAAACAAAGTTATCGATTTTTTATTTTTAACGAAAAAAAAAAAAAAAAACAGAAAAAAAAATCGTTTTTTTTTTTTTTTTTTAAATATTAAGAATAAAATGGACTTTTTTTGGGCATTTGGTGTCAAACTACTTCTCTAATATGGAAATCGTCTGCATTATCATAAAAGATAAATTTTTTAAATAATAATTTTAATAAATTATTTCTTTAAAAACAGAATTATTTTTTAATAACCGAATTAAATTCTATATAAATGTAGGTGCATTAATGAAACGGGGGGTTGAGGGGGCGGTAGCCCCCTTCACACAGAACTAATTATCATATAAAACTCTTCAGAAGCCTAATATGAATTGTTTGACACAGGTTTACATAACAGTACTCGTTATCTTACCTTTTAATCTGCAACCTGTGTTTATAGTATTAAATTTCAGAGTAAGAGAAAGTCGTGTGAGTAACACACCAGATTATTTTAGTATTTAAAAAAAAAATAATTAAATAAAACACAATCACTCATACGCTTATCAGTTAATTTATTAATTATTTTTCTGTTTTACAAAGAAATAATGAAAGAAAAGAACTTTATAAAATAAATATATATATTTTTTTTTTACTTTCTGTAAAAGAAAAATAATGAAAAGATGATGTTAACAATTGTATTTTCCTGCACAAAGGTCATGTAGCCTTTTTTTTACAGCGAGCGCAAATGGGGTTGGAACGCTTTATCTCACTCTGCTTGTTACTGCAGACCACACATTGATGTAAATTTCGTCACTTTCTTCATTATTTGCTTCCAATGTCTCATCCTCCTTCGTACCTTTATGCACCGAATCATCGTCCAAAATAATGTTGCAACGTAACATATGACAACCAACTGCTTCACATTATCTAGAAGTTCCGATTGACTGATTGGTTATTTGTAAGTAAAAATTAAATTAGAATTCCAGTGTATCTGAACTGTATCTCTCGAAGCGCGATAGCGCTGCTTCGCAGTTTTCGAGACTAAACAGTCAAACGTTTAAATAAAACTACTTATTTATTAGATCTAAATAATTACTTTAAAAATATATGTATTCTGCATTGGTATGTTTACCTTAATATTGAATCCCTTCTTTAATGCGCAGTGACATAGTATTATACAGTGTTTTAATATAAATCTCAGAAATTTCACTGAGCTAAATATCATAAATATTTTTTTCTAGTTCTTGCAGAGCTGTAGGCTGCAAATTTCCAATTCACCAAAATATACAAATATTGTACATAGTAGGTGCAATAACGTGTTAAACTTACAAGTCATTTGTAGCTTTTTATGACACAGGTTGGTTCAAAGTACGTGCGCATTTCTTCAATTTGTGGTTAGTCCCTAATTGCACTCTGAAATAAATCAATATTGGAAGTGGTGTGTTTTTAAATGTTCTTTGCACGTCTGAAGTCCCGGGCCATTTTGTTCAGTACTTTTTATGAAAATCCAAAAATGTAAAAAAGAAGAAAAAATCTATTAACTTGAACTCCTACAGTACGCAAAATATATATTACAGTGATGTTTATAAAATAACTTCCTCAATACTATTAAAGCATAAATAAATTAGAAACAAAAGTACTTTAGAAAATGCTAATTGGTGTATAATAGCACGGTTTGCTTAATTTCAAAATGAAAAAAAAAATGTATATATATATATATATATATATATATATATATTGAAAAACATTAATATAATCAGTGCAAAAATGTTTTTATGAAATTTAAAGATGAATCAACTTCAGTATCAAAACAATTCCTCGGATCACAAGCTGAGACTACCCATATCAAATCAAAGAATAATTAAAGAAAAATCGAAATAAATATTGGAAATTGGAAATGGAAAAAAAGCATTATTTGCATTCTAACGTTTTCAAGGGCCTGGTAGAATGCAAATATGCTAAAATATGGATGTTTTTCTGTAACAAAGAAAGCAAAAGCTAAGAATTTCTTTGTTCGCAGGCCCGAAACACCCATAGACAATCAATTAAAGAAGAATATAAAAATAAAACTATAACCTAATATGACAAACCATAACCATATAAAATTAAGATTAAAATAAAAATACAAAGATACAAAAATTCATCTTACTGAATATAATATTTGATATGAACACAACTCAAAAAAGAAATATACTTAGTCAAAACAGAAAAACGAAAAACGAAGATCATAATAAATCGATAATCATAATAAAACCTTTACCTAAATATGAAAAACCATAACCATTTAAATGTAAGATTAAAAAATAAATAAATAAATAAATAAAAATAAATAAAAAACCCATAAAATTGTAGAAGAATAAGATTACTTTAACCTTTCAAAAATGAAATTGAAGCAATAAACGTCGCACATGTAAAAATGTAACAATCAGTTATCAGTTAGATTCACAGTTAATTAGTTCAAAATAGCATGGACCATAGAGTAATTTTTAGGATTCACAGTGGAATTCATTTAGGGTAAGGATTCAAATCCTGAAATAAACAGATGATGATTCCTAATATTGAATCATGAATAGTGCTGCCATCTGGAGTAATAAGATGAAAATAATGGAAAAATACAATCAAATAAATTTAGGATTCAAATAATCAATGTATTTGATAGAAAACCAAAAAATAATACCTAATATTTAAACGTAAATTTAAATTTGAATAAAATGTATGCTGAGAAAAAATAAATAAATAAATAAATAAATAAATAAAATAAATAAATAAATAAATAAAAGAATTTTTTTATTAAGTGTTTGGGATAGCCATTAATTAATGCTAAATTTTTAAAGAATCGAAATTGTAATTTTTGATGTTTGTCAGACACTAAATATTTGATCCTTAGATTATAATTAAGAAGAATATTGACAAATACAGATTTATGTAAGCATGTTTTAAAGTTAGTGAAAAAATTTACCTTAAAGGGGAAATCTTTCTTTTTATATATCCTATTTACCTATTTAATAATAGAAAAATTTAGTTTTACGAAAATATCATTTATCTATATTTTTTAAGATCCTAATGTTAGTCTGACATTTTATCGAAAAGATCTTATTATTTTTATATTTTTCCGCTAAGGTTTCTGAAATATAGTTTAGCATTTTATTATAATTCCTAATCTATATCATTATATAAAGCGCAAAAAATTGTTTGTTTGTGGAGGGTAATCTCTGAAACTACTGAACCGATTTAAAAACTTCTTTCACTGACCGAAAGCTACAGTATGCCATATTGTTATAGGCTATATTTAATTTTGATAAAATAAATTTTAGTTTAAAATCTGAGCATTTTAATTAAAATCCCCATAGAAGCCGTAATAGAAATGGAAATAATGAAATATTAAAAAAATTAGCTGCTGCCAACATAAAAGAAACATTTACATATTCATTTCGTTTTTAAAATATCTTGACGTGAAAAGAAAAGAAATATATTTGCACGTGCATTAAATTGAAATTCATATAAAGCTTTTTTAATTGTTAAACTTACACGTTAAATCTGACGTCATTATAGAATTAAAAGTGTTTATTTTTCTAATAATTTAATTTGATATGATATGATATAATATCTAAGCATCAATGTTTAAACCACCAATCTTTATTACTCCGTGGTTTAAATTGATGTGTGTAAACCACGGAGTAAAAAGACAGGAGAAGAAGGTAACGCTGAAATTTTGTGATGTTGATTTCTAATGTTTACAGATGGCGCCAGCGTGCAATCCTTCCTTCTCTCCAGCTTCCGCAATGTTATTCAATGGGGAAATGTCTCGTTTTAATTATTTTTTTTTAAATAATATCAAGCTGAAAAAATTTCGATTGAAAGCAAATTTCATTAAATAGAGTATTCTAACCAACATGGTTTTTTTAAGAGCAATGTTATACTAATTTTACTTTGAAAGAAAGCTTTTAAAAAATGACGATTCTTATGAACCGAAGCTAGCTAAAACAGACAATTGGGAGGAAGGAGAATGGATGAAATTTTGTAAAGAAAAAAAATAAACTTACTTTAGGTGCAGAAAAGCCGTAATAGAAATGGAAATAATGAAATATTAAAAAAATTAGCTGCTGCCAACATAAAAGAAACATTTACATATTCATTTCGTTTTTAAAATATCTTGACGTGAAAAGAAAAGAAATATATTTGCACGTGCATTAAATTGAAATTCATATAAAGCTTTTTTAATTGTTAAACTTACACGTTAAATCTGACGTCATTATAGAATTAAAAGTGTTTATTTTTCTAATAATTTAATTTGATATGATATGATATAATATCTAAGCATCAATGTTTAAACCACGGAGTCTTTATTACTCCGTGGTTTAAACTGATGTGTGTAAACGAAATTGGAATTTAAAAATAAATAAATAAATAAAATAAAATAAAATAAGAAATTCTATTTTATAATATTATTTATTTTAATTTATAATTGTTGCCAAAAAGATTTACGAATTAATTTATTTTTAGACATATAATAAAATATATTTTTACGCGAACAATAATATAAAAAGTGAACTAGATTTTTTGTAAAAAAATAATAAATATCGAGGAAAATTATTTCCCCATTTTAATCCCCATATTTGGATATAGATATGTATTAGTTATCATGTGCATCCGTTAGATTAAATTGTTTTTGTTGTAAAATTGATAAAATTGGAATTTTAAATTTCGAAACTCTAGAAAAAAAAATGGCAAATTTCCATATTCGATTGAAAACATAAACATTTCATTTCAAAGGATGATATTTACACAATAAACATCCAACTAATAAACTAATTAAAAGGGAAAGGATAAATATTCTATCATAATTTGAAGTCAAATTTGTTTTCAAATGTCTAAATAAAGTATCTGATATAATATACTAATATGTTGCAGCGGAATAGATTTGATATCCGTCATCCTTGGCAGAAAAAAAAAAAATATCGCCAAATTATCTGGCGAATATAATTTAATTCCTTTCAAAAATCATGGTTATTTTAAAAACTTACATTAAGAGTGTAACGAATAATATGAAACAATATTTCGTACAATACATATTACGAAAATATACATCTGGCATGTATATTTTCGTATTACGTTTTTGATCGCCAAATACAAAAAACGCCAAGGGTGACAGTTTTGAAATTTAAAATTAAAATTTTGTCAATTTGACAGCAAAATAACTCAATGTAACGCATGCATACAATAACTAATACATATCTATACCCAAATATGAGGATTAAAATCGGGAAGTAATTCTTCTAAAATTTTAATAATAATAAAAAAAAAAAAATCCAATGAGCGATTAACATGGAAAATCTTTTTCTTGCATCCACGGGCGCTCAGTGATGTCCTTCGCTTGCGTATTGAGATGTTTAAATTTATTTGGCGACTATTTTTAGCAACTAACAGTTATGGCAAGTAGCTCAATATACATAGCGCATACAGCCATTACTGAAATGTAAATAGCATTTAATTATTTGAGTTACATTATGTTGACTGGAAACCTATTTAATATACCTATGCTCTATAGCTATACTAATATAAAAAAAAGAAAGGTTTATATGCATATGTAGAGAACGATCGCTAGAACTAAAAAGCCGATTGCTTTTTTTTTTTTTTTTTTTTTTTTTTCTTTCAATAATCAAAAGTTACACTGTCTCTCTCTAAGTGCTAGAAGCTATAATAAATTTTGGTAAAATAAATTTTTAATTAAAATTTTCAATATTTTAATTGAAAACAAAGCATAGATTTGATATCTATCGTCATTGGCGATTTTTGTATTTGGCGATCGAAAACGTAATACGAAAATCTGTATATTATCGTAGTAAATACGAGATGTATGTGTTTACTTCAATTACCCTACTACCGTAGGTAGTGGAAGTATTGTATAGGTTTTGGCAATTGGTCAGTGTGTGTGTATATGTGCACGTGTGTGTGTAATCTTCTGGCTGTCATATCTCCAAAACTAATAAAAATAGAACTACTAAACTTCACAAGTGATTCAGGTCTGGTGTACAGATAAATTTTCCAAATTTTCGTGAAAATTGAAAAACCGGAATTGGGTCATCGAAAACCAGAAATGGGACCCTAAGCCCATATTCAAAAACACCTCTAATGATTTTCTTCAAAGTTGCTATATAAATAATATATTAGATGCCCTTTCGATTGAAAAGTTGCTTAGTTCAGGAAAATTGATAGGCGTCCTCTATAAACAGCTCAATTTCAGACTTCGCAAGTGCGTTCCTTTAAAAACGCCTGTACGGATTTTTTTCAAACTCGCCATGTTAACTTCCTATTAAATATCCTTTTGTATGTAATTATTGTTTTTTGGTCAATAATTGAGTATGCTAAGTTTTGGTAAAAGTTGGTATCTCAAAAACGGCTCTAACGTATTCTTGAAAATTTTTTCTTTAATCCAATTTAGATAACCTTTCTCAAGTATTACGTGCTTATTACAGGAATATTAACGGTCATCCTGATTAGGTAGTTCAGTTTTAGATCTCGGAAATTCGTGTTTAAAAAAATAACTATCTATTTTTTTCCCCTTATTTTTTAACTCGCTATGCAAACTCTGTTGTATGTGTCTTTATACGTGTATCAAGTTTCTCTTACTCGAAAATCTCAAAAAATGCAAGTAATATCTCCAAAAAATTGTATATATTACGTGTAATAGTGGGTAATGGAAGTCGTGTGGTTGTTTCACACCAGATTCTGTAATAGTATATATTGTACGAATATTGTTTCATATTATTGATTTCTCCTTTAATATACATTATTAAAATAATAATCAATTATGGAAAAAATTAAATATATTTGCGAAATGAAAAAATAAATAATAATTAAAGCTATTATGACGTCAATTTTATCAAAAACATTTTCATGTCATAGGTTTATTTTTCAATATTTTTTATTTATGAGTAAAGAAATGTTTCTTTTTATGAAATAAATAAATAAATAAATAAATAGCATTAAGTAAAAATTGCCAACATTTAACAACTAATTAAAAAAAATAATTGTAAAATTATATTTTGACTTTCCAGTTAATAATATTGCCTGACTATAACATATAAACTGATATATTTCTTGATTTTTTACATATCAATCCATCTTTAACTAAAATTTGTTCATCAGTGCGAAGCCGGACGGGTCAGCTAGTATATTATAAATACATAGTTCTCTAACCTTTTCGATTCCAATGGCTACTAAATTCACAAATAAAAAATTATAAGACACAAACATAATTTATAAAGTGACTGATATCTGTAGAATAATAACATATCCCGGCAAGGAATGTGACTGAATTAAAAAATTTTCTGTTTGAGAAAAATCAATTTAAAATAATGATAAATCACTGACTAAACATCCTGATAATTGCATTTTGTTTTTAACACTGGACTCAATCCTAAAGTGTACATGGAAGACGACGTAATAAAATCTGTTAGAAAATTTGCTTTTTAAATGATAAAATTGGCAGTTATAGAAAGAAATAAAAAAAACCATCCAAGTGCTGTTTTTTTTTTTTTTTTTTTTTTTTTTTGTCCCTTAGTGTAGGGGAGAGTGGGGATGAATTTTTATTGATAACGTTGTCCATGTGTAATTCAGAAATTTGCAACACTACTCATAAGTACACTTCAGTATTCATTTACATATAAACATACAAACTTTAAGAATATTTTATAACTTTTAATTATATAAAGTATGTATATAGCATTGATTGTGCATTGTCCCATTCATTCCCATCTATAGGGGTGAAATGGATATGACTGTGTTTGATCAAAGAAAGCAAAAAAGTAAATTTTTAAAAGTTTGATTAGTTCGTGGGATTTTATTTCACAACTATGAATTTATTCATATTGACATTAATCAAAATTATTTGCTGAAATTAACATAATCTGATGTAATCATAACTTAACATCAAAAGACAAAAATATTTCGGTTTATGCAACTCTTAGTGCTCTGGGCTTTGGTATCTTCATTGTAATAGCCTTTACATCCACAAAATTAATTTCTGGTGAATCAGTATAGTAAAATGGTATTACCTTTCTCAAAAATTGCACTTGTGCTTTATCTTCATTCTTGTTTAGAGCTTTTGGAATATAATGAACAATCGTTTTCATTACCACATAACATTAGAATAAAATCGTCTTCTCATATGTCATTCAAAGTACGCACCTGTAGATCATCAGCCATGGATGCACCACTTTCATCATGAAGCGATAATTTTTCTGATTTGTCACTACTATTCTTATCGTTAGAAAATTCATTTATTAAAAATACACTTTCTCCTTTCCTTTCTTTAGTTATTTCTGACCTGCTTTTGCAATTTTGTCTTCTAAAGCTTCATTCACATCAGATATAGAAAGTTTGGTTCCATAGAAATTTCCTTTTAGCATTTTATCTAGGCTTTCAGTTGCTGCGCCCATCTTCCGGTTATTTTATGCTTCTGACAACTTTGTCACCTAAGTGCTAAAGTGGTGTGCCTAAAGTGGTGTGTCACCTAAAGTGGTGTGCATTAAAGGCGGGACTAAAAATACTCCGGAATAAATTAAAATGTTGGCATCTATGCTAATTCGCATGGGAAACTTGGATTTCTTTTATAAATTTCATCGAGGAGTAACATAAATATCATTGATTGTCTGCATGTACACATTTTCAAGGGTCATTTTCCGATAATGAATAATTTATGACTTTCGATGAGCGGCAAGTGTAAACCCAGCTTAATGCTTGTTTCTATGGTGTGTCAGTAAGTACACGAAAGCTTCCCCTTTTCTTCCCTCTCTTAACAACTAGTTTTCTTACAGAGATAACTTGGAATAAAAATGAATTAATGTTAGGAAAACATTAATTCATTCTTATTAATGTTTTCCTAACACTAATTCATTCTTATTCCCCGCTACGCTGTTTAGTCTCAATAGGTGTTTCTGTTAAAGTTGTGTCACAAGTGGAAAAACGTGTTGAAAAGTAATCAGAGCAATTAATTTCAATTTATTTTTACTTAAATCTGTAAAATTAAGAATCCTGGTAATCAATATATGCTTAATTTACACAATTAAAAATACAAAATTATTTTGTAATGAAATAACTGACCTTATAAGATCTTAGCTGTTATAAAAAAAGCCTAGATCAATAACTTTTACTTATATTTCTTTTTACATTTAGCCTTGTTGTACTAAATTCAAATATTACTTTCATAATTCTATATTATAGCTGTTATAGCTGGTTATAGAATACAGAAAATCAATTTTATATTTGTCCTGATATAATTCTTGTGTACAGATTTAAAAAGGTAAACTGTGAGAATGAATAGGTCTACCAATTATCTAAAAAATTCGTTTTCCAAATTTTTAAATCTGACATATTATAAGAATTTAAGAATACGTCCTTCAAATATTAAATTGAGGAAGGGTGGGCAAAATGGGGTAATTAAGGGTATTCTGGCCAATAGCTCTGTGACAAATAGAAAGAAATGCAATAAAGAATATTTAATTTAAATGTACAATCTTAACGGTTATTCTGCAGTATTGGAATTTATAATACACCACATATTTTATGATCTGCATATGAATATATTCAAAGCTTTAAACTTCCCCATTTTCCCCTATCCCGTAGGGCAAAATGGGGTACCTCTCAACTTAACAAAATTTGCTGACACAGTTCACATACGAACCTGTCATCGTCTTCATCAACTTTGGCGCACAAGTCATGAACCCATTTGTTACATTCACTGCATTTGATTCATCCTTCTCCTTGTGCTAATCCTTCATATATTTCGTGGCAGTACAAGTATGTAACATCTACATCGTCTGAATCATTTTCTGACGATATGTCGTCTGCTGGTAGGATAGGAACGCGATTTCTCTTGGCTTCTAAACTGTCCAACACCCGACCTTTTTGCCATTTGACCTTTTGACAACACCTCGAGATACCCCGTTTTGCCATACAAGCAGCCATGCAAAACAACTAGGCCTACATAATAAATCACACTGAACGGAGTTCTACTATTTCATGTAATTGACTCAGAAAACATCCCTTTTTGCTAATAGAAACTGTCACGTTCGTATCTGCAAATTAACCTTACAATTAAAATATCCAAACACACACTTACTTTATACCAGGATATTAAAAAAGTACATAAATCTTGGGAGCGTATCTGTCTGCGACTCTGCAAACAGTATTTCACGTGGAAATGAATATCAGATATGACACGCACAATCTATAGCAATGACATACAAATGGCATCACTGTATAAGCGGGTTTATAAAATAAAACCCGTTTTGCCTTACCACCTCATTTTGACCACCCTTCCCCTATTATATTCAGTATTGAAAGAAATTCCTTTTAAAAAAATAAAACACATGTCAGTTTTAGAGACTATTATTAATTTACATTTATTATTTTAAAAATTTACAAGCGAATTAGTTTCAAATAGTAAAATAAAGAATCTTGAAAAGTGTCTTCCATTTATTATCAATAATTATATATGAATAACATATCAGAATTGGCGCCATCTTCAGACATGTCATGAGTTTTGAGATATATTCGTATTTTGAAATATATTCTTACCAGCTGTTTCTACGAATTCAAATAAGTAGCATGTTTTATGACTGCATATAATTTCCACATTCTTTAGAAATACTACATAGTCATATTTTCGTAAAAAGGAATCCATTGTTCGCATGGATCTTTTTTTATTTGATTAATGCTCTATTAGGCACTAGTTTTCCATAAGTGATCGGACGCTTTCGATTTTAGAGGCTTTGTCAATTATTTAAAATATTACTAGGCGAATAATCTTAAAATTTCATCAGCGTAGGGAACATGATATACATTATATATTTTAATGTTTGAACTTTAAGAAAAAGGGGGACAAGTAAAAAATTAAAGAGAACTGAAAATGTTTGGTATGACCCTGTAAAAAATAATAATCGAAATACAATCTAGCTATAGTATTTGATTATGAGGCTTCTTCTTGTTCTTAATATTTGCATACATTTTTATGAGGTTACTGTATATATTAACCCGTAAGTAGTCACTAGTTGGTCGATTCGCCACCCATTCCTTTAGTGTTGCCAGATTTTTTTTATTCAAAAAACACCAAAAATTTTTAGAAGTGACATTTGATATACACAAAATGCGAATCGACTCGAATAATCGTGGATTATGTATAATAATATACTACTTCTAAAAATTTTTGGTGGCTATTGAATAAAAAAGTCTGGCAACGCAAAAAGAATGGGCGATGAATCAATCAACTAGCGACTACTAACGGGTTAATGGAGATACAAATGCTTCTTTGAAAAAATGTAGAAAACAGTATCTTTTTAACCCAGTGCAAAGTCATGTTTTGTAAACTTAACATATTGTAGTATATACTGCAGACCGCAATCAGAATGCAAAAAAATATTGAATGTATAATGAAATATGAGCATTATTAGTAAATAATTTTTAACTATACATGTCGAGGTTTTAATAAAATTTCATTTGCATAATATAATAGCCAATATTATTGAGCTACTTCTATGAAAACCCCAAAGAAATACTGTGTTAATAATAATAATAATAATAAATCGCGGTAGAATGAACTGGATTTTAGTTCTTCCTGAAAAGAAAGAAAATTATAAAGATGTTTCATCAAAATTTATTTACGAACAGCGAACACTGTATTACCATTGACTAAACCAAAATAAAAGTGAGAATTAAAACTCCTTATAGTTTCATTCTTTCTTCCTTCCTTTCTTTTCTTTCTTTCTTTTTTTTTTTTATTTTTCTTTATTTTGAATAAAACGGAATTAAATAGCTGTTCATTTCATCGTGTACAACTTTTAAAATTTACTGGATGCCTGTTTGGGGTTTTCATGTAAGTAGATCAATATTTTTGCATATTAAATAATGAAAACCAAATTTCACTAAAGATTACGCATTCGTCGTTAAAAATTGTTCGGTAAATTCTCATATTTCATTAGATATTTAATATTTTGTATTATCATTGCGGTGCTGTGTTTAATATAGTATGCCATGTTTCCTATAAATGGCTTTGCATAGAGTTTAATGCCTTGAGTCTTATGTTAAAAAAAAGTGAATTATTATGATTATTAGCATTGTTCTGAAGAAACATTATATTTTCACACACATATCTAGTAGCATTATACAACTTTATACAATTAATAAGATGCAGCCTCATAATCATAACCTATTGCCGGAACACATTTTAAGCATTATTTCTTAAAGGGTAGTGTCAAACATTTCCATTTCCCTTTAATTTTTTACAGGTCCGTCTTTCAATTTCAGGAATAAAGTTTCACTGAAATATATGAAGTATGATATTTTCTTAGCATTTTTGATGCTTCAAGATGATTCGTCTTCTACTTTTTGAGATATTTAACAAAATGTCTGAAATTAAAAGCGTACGGTCATTTATAAAAGGATTATATATATATATATATATATATATATAATATTTTAGCGCAGTATGTGTGCTTAAAACTTTGTCCCGAATATAATTACTTTTAAATTTTTACAGAAGGATATTAACACTTCGATTGCTATTACGTACTCGAAACAGAATTGTCAAATTCAAGGACTCTTTTATTCAATTACCACCAATAACTTTGAGGAATGATATTTTATATATAAAGTGGACGAATAACCTTAGAAGTAATTAGGCAATCATTAGAGTTAAAAATTCAGTATTGCATATGGAATAAAAAGTCCCTAAATTTCGCAACATTGACCAGAGGAGTGAAATTAAGTTGGACCGGCTAAGGGTTAATACCGTGCTCTTTTTTATTGTGCAAATTAAGTTAGAAGATTTTTTTTTTCTGGCATAAAACCATCTGTAAATTGAAGAAACTTTAAAAATTGTATTCTTCAAAGAAAATATTCTCGGAGTTGCCAACATTTATTCTGCAGCATATTTAGCCCCACCTTTACCTCGTAATACTCTATTTTTTTTTTTTTTTTTTTTTTTTTTACATTCTCTTACCCATATATGTGGTGGAGAAAGTATTCTTTTTAAGTCAAATTTCCCAAATTGAGTTTCTGTTAAATTTACACGTTCCAAGTTCCTCTGATTCAGAAAATCATGTTTTTGTGGTTGGTCTGTGTTGTATCTACCTGTGTTGTCGTATACCATTCCAGGTTCGAAAAACGTGGGATTGGCAAGCTCTACAAGATTTGGCAAATTGATTTTTTTATATCTAGTTTATTTGTTGGAATATAATATGTGACCTTGAGAACAATTAAAAAAATCTATATTATCCTTAAAATTTTCATCTGCATTGGAAATGACTTCCATCGTCTTCCATCGTCTGCGTATCTTAGCAACGGTTACTACGCAACTTATTTTTACTTAAAACATTTATTTGAAGGCGAATTTTTTTTTCTTCTTTTAACAGATTGCGGTACAAATTGCGCGACTCTTTTATTCAACAGCCACCAAAAATTTTTTAAAATGGGATTTGAAATACATAACTGGCGAATAGAAGCAAAGAAAGGTCGATTATATGTATCATATACTACTTCTTAAAATTATTGGTGATATTCGAATAAAAAAGTCATGCAGTCTTTACCAGGTGGCGCTGTCTACTGCTTGAACTGCTGCCAAGCTTCTGAGCCACGCGACAGGCATCTAGTTTAGAAGGCTATGGTTTTAGAGTGTTAGGGCCGGCAAAGGATTAAGAAACTCAAACAATACAAAAAATATACTTGACCTTCTTTTTATTTGTCTACAACAAATTACTATTTTAGTTTTCATTGATATTTATAACGTTTTTTCAGATGAAACAAAGAATACTTATGTAAACTAATTGACTAAAAATGAGTGAAGACTTTTTAAAAATAAATAAGCAAATATTTTAAATTTTGTTTAATATTCATTCTTAATTTATTGTAATCAAAGCAGAGAAAATGTGGTAAAGTTTATCCAAGACTAAATTAAAAACCTGAAAGGCTGCACAGATGCCGGCGGTACCCTTAGCGGCAATGCCTTTAACCCTTTGAGACGCCAGGTAATTGTATTCATTTAAATTGCACTAAAACCGGAATTCACAAACAAAATTAAAATAAAAGAAATTGACAACCTATCCAAACAGCTTTGCTAAAAAAATTCCGGGATGAGTTTTTGCAGTCGAATCATAATAACTGCGTCCTCTCAGCGAGGACATTGTACCGCAAAGGGTTAATCTATAAACCGGTGTCCTTAGCGTAAATGTAGTTCCCCTCGGTGGCGGACTTTTAGCGTAAGTGACTTTAGCGTAAACCTGTAATCAGTGAAAAAAAAAATGAAAATAAAAGTAAAAGGAAGAGAAAAAAAGAGAGAAAAATAAATGAACTCTTTACAACCTTCCTTTACAGTATATCCAAACTTAGGAATTGTTATATTTGTTTTCAGAAATAAACTATTCCAAAATAGGTTTAAAAGTTGAAGGAATGTCCTTTGTTGTCACATCCATACGCTAAAATATTCTGATGTGTCACTCATACAACTTTCTTTTACCCTACCATAGCTGGCAAGTTTTTTAATTTATTCCGGAAGGTTGTTAGCCCCACCCTTTCTTCATATTTAATCATAATTATATATTGAACAAAATTTTTCTTTAAATATTACGGTGTGAAAAATGGGCGGGGCTAGCAACATTCCGGAATAAATTAAAAAACTTGGCAGCTATGCCCAGAATTTCAATACAATAAAAATAAATTGGATATTAAGTCGTAAAATCAATAAGGTAAGATAATGATCTACTCTAAATGTAATCAACAATAGGTTTAGGAACAGTTTTATTTAACGTATAATTCTATGTGGAGTTTGTACCACCCCCTCAGCCCACCCGTCCAATTACAGTGCCTACATATATATATATATATATATATATATAATCAAGCTTTTGTTAATTTGCCTTCAGATTTGCCAATCTTGTTCCAATTTTTCAAATGGCAACGTAATACGTACTTAAAAATACAAAATTTTAATTTCCTACAGTTATTTCTTTTCAAGCTATGGTGATAACAGACAAACATACATATCAACCATTAAAAATTGGACTTTCGTATTCAGGACATCTCAACATGTGATCTTATACTGCCCCCCCCCCCACCAAAAAAAAAAAAAAAAAAAAAAAAAGGTGTTGATAGCTGAGCTTGAAACAATAATTTGTTTACAATACAGGCATGAAAACTTAACTTTCTATCCCAAGCTCTGTTCGTCGACATAAAAATGTAATTTAGTGTAAAAAAAAAAAAAAAAAAAAAAATGTAGCAAACCACTTCGATCAATTGCTTTCAATAGAAACCAATGTTTATCGTAATTTTTGGTAACTCTGTACAGTAAAGTCTCGTACAGTGCGGGTGTAAGTTTGCCTCATGAATGTTACAATTCTATTTTTTAACACCACTAATTTTATATCAAAGCAACTGCTTTATACGAAAAACTAAACTAACGCACGGACTTATAGATTGGTCCTCCGAAAATCTAGGGATGTTAAAAAATAAAACTGCTTTATTTGTTTGTCATCTGTGCCACTGCGTTGTACGAGACTTTACTGAATATTGTTTATAAAATATATGCACATCACATTGTGCATTCAAATTTACTATTATATGAAAAACACCTAACACAAAAGGAAATACACTTCTAGTAATTTCCAAGTAGAGCCCCAATATACCCAAAAACTTTGATTAGCCCTGTAAACAAATGACGAATAATTTCCATGCTATAATCAACACAAAACAAGCTTTTATGCATATAAAATAATCTGGTGTGTCACTCACATGACTTTTTCTTACATTATTTTTCAATACTATAAAGATAGAACTTATATTAAGTCTTAAGATCAATAAAATAAGATAATAAATTTCAATTTACTTTTAAAATAATCTAAAATTGGATTAGGAAAAAATTTATTTGACATATCATTCTGTGTAAGGGGTGAATTTGAATTTCCTGAGGTTATTTGTTTAAAGTTACGCTGATAACAGATACACATACGAACCAACCTCTAAAAATTGAACTTTCGTAATCAGGGGACCTGAAAACGTAATATTATACAAAAACCAAAGTTGAAAATTGAACTTAGAAAAATACTTTTTTTACAATATGCGTATGAAAAATTAATGTTCCTTCCTGAGCAGTGTTCGTAGACATAGTAAAATGTAGCAAAGCACTTCCATCAATCATGTTCAATAGAAAAGAATGTTTAGCTCAATTCTGAATAGCCCTGCATATTGTTTATAAACAACATGCACTATAAATAATATTGTGAACTTAAATTTAGTCTTATTTGAAAAACATTTAACACGAAATTATCAATCCATCAATTTCGAAATGTGCACTAATATATCCAAATATATTGGGTAGCCATGCAAACGAAAGATGGATTTCCATACCACAATCTACACAAAACATGCTTTTGTTTAAAAAAAAAAAAAATGTTCGTTCTGTTTTGTTTAAGTCAGCCTGTATATGTCACACTGTACTTACCAGAAAATTTCCCAGAGAAATAATTATTTCAATTCTCTTGAATGTCCCTGTACACGAACCATTTGCTTGGTCTCAACGAAAATTTAAGTGTTGCATTACTGTATGGTGCAGATTTAGAATACCGAGTTTGGACTTTCGGCTACTATTTGTTCTTGAGATATGCTGATAACGATTACGACGCACTGCCGACCGGGACAGATCCGACCGGGGTTAAAATCGTAGCACTTCCGACCGAACTCCTAAATCCATGCACACCTGTTCACCGCAAGATAGCTTTTCCGACAGCTTTAATCAAAGGTGTGACAATCGCCGCGTCTATGGGTCTATCATATTTACAAGAGGCAAAATATCACCCTGATTCCTTTAGCATGCACATTAAATTTAATGAACATTATTTCAAAAGTTTATTTGTTGTTAATTTTTTTCTTCAAACATATTAAGTATTTTACTGCGCAAAAATCCTTTAAAATATGTTATAGTATAATAAATAACATGACCAAAATTATATTAATAATTATATAAATGCATTGGTTGTGCATAATCATTTTTACAGCCATTATTATAAACTATTAAAGTAAAAAAAAGAGAGTATTAAACTAAATAAAGGGAAGTATGTATCTATGTATGTGTCTGTGCTTTGGTGCTAAGACTACTGATCACAGAGTTAATTGTAATACTCTAAGAGTAAAACTTGGAAAATGGGTACCTGGTACTCTACAGATAGGCACCTCATCGAGATTTTTTCAAATTTTGGATTCAATATTTTTAATTATTATTATTTTTTCAATTTTATTCATTGACTTTACTGTTTCATTTCCAAAAATTTACTCTTTCATTTCAGTCGCCTGCGTATCTTAACAACGACTATTATATTATTTACTACTTCTTTCTTCTATATGAATATATATATAAAGTATTGGATTCATGAAAATTTTCGAACTCCAGTTTGTATGGATTTACACGTTTTGGGATGTCCTGAATACGATTTGATTGTTTTTATAAAATGTCTGTCAGTCTGTCACTCTATCAGTACATATCACAAATTTTGTGGACCTGGGTATCTCACGAACCAATGAAAGAAACTTAACCAAACTTGGCATTTAGTTGAACTTTGACATAATCTGGTGCTTATTAGATTTGGGAATCAATCGCAAAACAGGTGGTGATGTGATCTCATTTTCTCTAAATTTTTAACATGGCAGTATGGGACAAAATTCCGTATAAATGTACATCATGAGAGTTGCTTTTAACGTGTGACTGTAAAATTAATATGAATTATTCATAATAGTAGTAGTAAACTAGGAAAAATGTTTGCGCATGTGGCAGCATCGCTTCTCTCCGTGGGGGAAGGAGGGGGGGAGTTGTAAATTTTCAGTATGGGTACCTTTCAAAAGATATCGTTAATACATTTAAAAAGAATGATTGAACAATAGATGTGTCACAATTTAAAACAAAGTTATCCAATTTTTTTTTTTTTTCATATTTAACGAAAAAAAAAAAAGAAAAAAAAAAATCGCATTTTTTTTTTTTTTTTTTTTTTTTTTTTTTTTTAAATATATATATATTGGCAAAAAAAAAGATAGAAATTTGTCAGATAGAAATGGTCTGCATTTTTAATGGCAAATAATTTAATAATGTAATAAATAACTTGTTTTGCTGGAATTTAGGGAAAAACTATATAGAAGGAAGGCTTGTGGTGGCCACATCATACAAGCTTTTTATTTATTTAACTTATCCATTTCAAGGTGAAATCTCTCTCTCTCTCTCTCTTTTATTATTATATTAAAAAATATAAATACATTATAAAACATTACGAATAATAATAATAATAATAATAATAATAATAATAATAATAATAAAGCAGAAATAATAGTCACATAAATGATATATTTTGTCAGATTAGATCAATTTATAGAAAAAATGCACTTTAAAAAAAAGCAAATTTATTTCTACAATCACTATTTTAAACTTAGCCGTTCATTAGTAATATAAACATAATCTATAATATTAAAACACAAGTGTATTTCTTTAAGACCAAAATCGTTCGATTTGAGAATGCGCGAGAAAATTTCGAACCAATTAGAAACGGGAATATCCCTTCCCCTTTATACAATGCAATATGAACATCGATCACATAGCTGGAGCAGACGACGCCAGATTAAAGCTCAATAATAAAAACAATACACGATACATTCATTGATTCATACTTTGCAATGAACACTGATTAAAAGACAACCAATTACAATCTTCTTCCGTGACATGGCAGTATAGGACAACATTTCGTATAAATGTACATAATGAGAGTTATTTTTAACGTGTGACTGTAAACTTAATATGAATTATTTATAATAGTAGTAGTAAACTAGGAAAAAAGGTTTATGCATGTGGGAGCATCGTCTCCCTCCGTGGGGGTAGGAGGGGGGAGTTGTAAATTTTCAGTATGGGTACCTTTTAAAAGATATCATTAATACCTTTAAAACGAATGGTTGAACAATAGATCTGTGACAATTTAAAGTTATCAATTTATTTCTTTTCTTTTCTTTTTTTTTTTTTTTTTCCATTTTTTAACGAAAAAAGAAAAAAAAAATCGCATTTCTTTTGATATTGGCAAAAAATTGACTTTCTTGAGGCATTCAATGATATAATTCTGTCAGATAAAAATCATCTGTATTTATAATGGCAAATAATTTAATAATGTAATAAATAACTTGTTTTGCTGGAATTTAGGGAAAAACTATAATGAAGGAAGGCTTGTGGTGGCCACATCATACAAGCTTTTTATTTATTTAACTTATCCATTTCAAGGTGAAATCTCTCTCTCTCTCTCTCTTTTATTATTATATTTAAAAATATAAATACATTATAAAACATTACGAATAATAATAATAATAATAATAATAATAATAAAGCAGAAATAATAGTCACATAAATGATATATTTTGTCAGATTATATCAAGTTATAGAAAAAATGCACTTTAAAAAAAAGCAAATTTATTTCTACACTCACTATTTTAAACTTAGCCGTGCATTAGTAATATAAACATAATCAATAATATTAAAACACAAGGGTATTTCTTTAAGACCAAAATCGTTCGATTTGGGCATGCGCGAGAAAATTTCGAACCAATTAGAAACGGGAATATCCCTTCCCCTTTATACAATGCAATATGAACATCGATCGAATAGCTGGAGCAGACGACGCCAGATTAAAGCTCAATAATAAAAACAATACACGATACATTCATTGATTCATACTTTGCAATGAACACTGATTAAAAGACAACCAATTACAATCTTCTTCCGTGACATGGCGGTATAGGACAACATTTCGTATAAATGTACATAATGAGAGTTATTTTTAACGTGTGACTGTAAACTTAATATGAATTATTTATAATAGTAGTAGTAAACTAGGAAAAAAGGTTTATGCATGTGGGAGCATCGTCTCCCTCCGTGGGGGAAGGAGGGGGGAGTTGTAAATTTTCAGTATGGGTACCTTTTAAAAGATATCATTAATACCTTTAAAACGAATGGTTGAACAATAGATCTGTGACAATTTAAAGTTATCAATTTATTTCTTTTCTTTTTTTTTTTTTTTTTTTTTCATTTTTTAACGAAAAAAGAAAAAAAAAAAATCGCATTTCTTTTGATATTGGCAAAAAATTGACTTTCTTGAGGCATTCAATGATATAATTCTGTCAGATAAAAATCGTCTGCATTTATAACGGCAAATAATTTAATAATGTAATAAATAACTTGTTTTGCTGGAATTTAGGGAAAAACTATATAGAAGGAAGGCATGTGGTGGCCACATCATACAAGCTTTTTATTTATTTAACTTATCCATTTCAAGGTGAAATCTCTCTCTCTCTCTCTCTTTTATTATTATATTTAAAAATATAAATACATTATAAAACATTACGAATAATAATAATAGTAAAACAGGAATAATAGTCACATAAATGATATATTTTGTCTTACTAGATCATTTTATAGAAAAAATGCAATTTTAAAAATAGCAAATTTATTTCTACAATCGCTATTTTAAACCTACCCGTGCATTAGTAATATGAACATAATATGAAAGATTCTTATAAATTAATGAAAAGGTGCAACTGATAAAAGTATTAGTAAAATAGGTACAGAAAAAATACTCCGTTGGCACTTTAACTTCCTTAAATATTCATGGTATTTCTTGAAACGGATATGTTATTTAGATCACTATCGGATGTTCCCTATTTAAAATTGAATAAATACCAACACTGGTTTGTATACAGGGGCACAGGTATGTATAGCAAAGCATTGCGTTCTCTGAGATGTATTTCTATAAACCAAATTTTAATAACATTACTTTCTACAAATCTTAATGAAATTAAAAAATATACTTCTATGCACAAAAAAATGCTTTCCATAGAATGATTAGCATGAGATTTACTGGGCCACACAATTATATTCAGTTACATTAAGGCATACTTGCCAACATACTAATTAATATTCCGTAGTATTGTTAACTCGGTCTTCTTTTTCCAACCAGAATCTTTTTAGAGTGTTTTTCTTCTTATTTAATTCTAATTGAATTTGAAGAATATTACTCTAAAAATTTACTGGTGTGAAAAAAAGGGCGGGACGAATAATACTAGGAAATATTAATTAAGATGTTGGCAAGTATGCATTAAGGGCTATTACGGGAAATTTACTTGAATTGTATTTTCGTTTTTATTAAACGTTTTTATCACTTTCTAAATGTTTTTTAACTGTGAATATAATTTCTATTTGCACACCTGCCTGTCCGTCTGTCGATATTTCTATCTGTCCGCTGCCCAGTCCTCATCGTCCTTAAATATTTTCAGAAATTTTTAAAGAGAAATGTGTTATTCAAGTTCACTATGGAAAGTTTTCTATTTAAAATGGCTTTAGTAGGTCCTGTACAACTGGTTTGTGTACAGGGACACCCAAAATATTCTGATAAATTGCGTTTTAGGCAGGCATTTTTTATAAATCACATTTAAATACCCTTCTACTGTGAAAATCATAGAGTAATTGAGATTTATTGTTGAAATGCCAAAATATTTTTTTTTAAATTTATTTTTTCAAATATAATACATATGGTTCACCTTCAATTTTACAAAGCTACGCAAAATTATTCAAATACATTAAGGGCTGCAAGTGAAATTAAGAGTGATTATGATATATCTATTTATATGATTTTCAGTACTTAAAAACATTGAAAGTTAAACAACAAGTACGTACAGTTGGAAAGCGTTAATAATCAATGCGTACCGCATGATTTTTCGTTCTTGTTTATTTATTTTTCTATATACCAACTACTAAACTAATTTAACATAAAAATAAATAGGCTGCTTTGTCTAACTGCGAGATATCCCTGCCCTTGCACGCTGGCGGGCCAGAGCCTGATTAAGGGGGAAGCACACATTATTTATACTTACATCGTTATTTTTTAAAAATACTTTCCTCCTATAATAAACAGAAAATTCTCATTAAAAATTATTTTAAAAGAATTCTGGTGTCTAATAACGGTGAGTAAATTGGATTGTCTTACACCGTTCATTTTTTATAAAAAATATTTCCTCGTCAAAGCGTGGAATTTCTATGACATGAAGTAATAAATAATTGTAAAAATATTCCGGTGAGATATGAGATAATGTGTGCTTCCCCCTTAATCAGGCTCTGTGGCGGGCATAAATATTTAATTAACTCAGATTACTATTTAAATAAATTATTTAAAATAAATTAATTAGATTGGGAAATATATATAACCATAAAAGTACTAATTACCTAAAACGAGTTTGAAATTGTGTTCATAGCATATTGTAGTACTACATTTAGCGTGATATTAAGCGGTCATTTGTGAAATATATATAACCATAAAAATACTTATTACCTAAAACGAGTTTGAAATTGTGTTCATAGCTTATTGTTGTACTGCATTTAGCGTGAAATTAAGCGGTCATTTGGGAAATATGTATAACCATAAAAATACTAATTACCTAAAACGAGTTTGAAATTGTGTTCATAGCATATTGTAGTACTATATTTAGCGTGAATTTAAGCGGTCAATTTGTAACCGAGAGTATATATATCCAATAAAATGTAGGAAATAACATAACAGTAAATACAATATACTATGTCTAGTTTTTTTCCAAAGTTCACGGGTGCTTATCGTTGTCGAAGAAAACAGAGACACGGACTTTAGATTTTGCGGGGGAGAAAAACAATGCCGAAGGCAGCGGCGTTACGAAGTGAGGTCCTGAACCATTTCAATGCATTTTCTTTTTAATTTTTCTTTTCGTTCTTTTTTAATTAATTTAAATATAGTGGATCAGCAAAGAAGGTAAAGCCTGCTAGTAAATAATATTTTAAAAGTTTAAATTAATAACATTATTTTTTCTTTTTCTAAATAATAATTTTTATCTTTGATAATGAATTAATCAAACTTAATTTGCGTAATTACTTATTTATTGTAACTTAACAGTAAATAAATTCAGGCAATTCAATTATATTTCGAAATTTTTATCAGGTTGCTATTTGAAAAAAAAAAAAATGACATTTCAAGGAGTGTTGAGAATGAAAGTTATCTGAATAATTTGGAATTAACTTTTTAATATAATAACAGCTTTGAAATCTATATAAATATAGGTGCAATATTCAAACACGACTTAAGAGGGAGGTACCCCTCACACCACACAAACACACACACACACACACACACACATTTCCAAGGAATTATTTGTCAAAGAAGATTGTTCCTCCATCTAGTTTGAGTTTTTTATTAAGTAGATTTATATACAATTAATACTTGTTATCTCACCCCTTGTTCTGTAGTCTGTCTTTATAAAATTGAAATGCAAGGTAAGAGGAAGCCGCGTGAGTGCCACACCAGATTATTAAGGTCGAGAAGAAGACCTATAATGCTAGCGCATACTAGCATCCCCCCCCCCACACACAAGCACACCTCAAGCTACGCACCTGAATTACACTACGATAATTGTTAATATTAATATTACGTCTATGGGGGAAATTGCAGATAAGTAGAGTTAAACATCGATAGACTGCACTAAACCAAATGAAATGAATATTTTATTTTGTAATAGAGATCGTCAACAGGAAAAAAAGAAATTGTGTATGTGGGTGCCTCGCCCTTCCCCCCCCCCCCACCTTGAAAACGAATGGTTGAACCATCGATCTGCGACAATTTAAAACAAAGTTATCGATTTTTTTTTTTTTTTTTTTTTTTGTTTTTAACGGAAAAAAACTTAGAATTTTTTTTGTTTTGTTTTGTTTTTAACGGAAAAAAACTTAGAATTTTTTTTTTTTTTTTTTTTTTTTTTTTATATATATATTGAGAATAAAATGGACTTTTTTTTAATATTGAGAATAAAATGGACTTTTTTTTTTTTTTTATATTTAGTGTTATACAGCTTCTCTAATATGGAAATCGTCTGCATTATCATAAAAGATATTTTTTTAAATAATAATTTTAATAAATTAATTTTTAAAAACAGAATTTTTTTTTAATAGCCGAATTAAATACTATATAAATGTAGGTTGATTAATGAAACGGTGGGTTGAGAGTGGCGGTAGCCCCCCCCCCCCTTACACAGAACTAATTATCATATAAAACCGAAGCCTAATTTGAATTGCTTAACACAGGTTTACATAACAGTACTCGTTATCTTACCTATTAATCTGCAACCTGTATTCATAGTATTAAATTTCAGGGTAAGAGAAAGTCGTGTGAGTAACACACCAGATTATTATTTTTTTTTCCCAAACGAAAAAGTTCTATTGTAAGAAGAGCTATATTGTAATTAAAAAAAAAAAAAAAAAAAAAAAAAAAAAAAAAAAAATCTCTTACCGTTCAAATGTATACACTTTTGTACGCGGGTTTTCTAATTGGTAAATAAATGCAGTTTTGTTATTTCTTTTTAATGAAATTGATCAGTGAGCCCCCCCCCCCCTTCCCCCTTACACATAAAATTACTTCTTTTGTTGCTTCTGCTTTCGGATAGAACCAGTAGAAGAGAGACAGAAACCTTTTAAACCATAGTTTTCTGATTGAGAGTTTTCAAAACTTGGAATTATAACAAAAACTCTTTCGAAAATTTAACTCAAAAACAATTCTTTCAGTGTAGGGTTAACCTGCAATTTTTCCTCAGAATTATTAGTGCGATGACTTTGCCGATATACATTCCATAAATATAAAACAATTCTGGGATTGTCCAACTATTGTTCACTGAAATAGTAGTAAAATTTGCATAATTATTATTTACGCTAAGGGTACGGCTTCTTGAATCTTTCCTTCCTTAATTCCAATACCTTACGCTAAGGTATAGAAGACAAAATTTTAACACTTAAAACTACTTAAATCTACGTTTTTAAAGTTATGACCGCGTAAAACGGGCAACGTAGATTTCTGTTTGCTTTTTTAAAGGGGGGAGGGGATACGTGGATAAGTTATTGAATATGATATGTCACTTATGCAAGTTCCACTTCGTAAGAGTGGATGTTTTATAAAATATCACATTTATAAAAACTACTAGACATGTAAACAAAAACATTATACAATTTTATTCAAAAATAGTACTTCGTCAATAAGACTAAAACGCCCGTATATATATATATGTGTGTGTGTGTGTGTTTGTATAATTCTTTTTAAAAAATTCCAGAAACCGGGACAGACAGAGAAAACACAACCCGTCTGTTAAATGTTAATTTATTCTGGAGTATTTTTAGCCCGGCTTTATTTCGCACCACTTTATTCAGAGAGAATTTTACTCCAATTCATATATATATATATATAACTTCGATAAAATAAGAAAAATTTATTCTTAAAAATAATCGGTACGAAAAAAAGGCGGGGATAAAAATATTCCGGGAAAATTAAAATGGATAAGGGTACGTTACACTAACCAGGAAACCATCCCATGCTGTAATAATTAAATATGTATATATGTATATATATATATATCCGAACAAGTGTTAATCGAACGAGCATATATACATATGTTTTTTGACGCATAAGACAAATAGCCCTCGTCAGCTCGTATTTGATTTTTAAATTCTGAAAGTTCGCTAATATTCGGTGCAACCACGCCTTACTGAAATGATGAATGAAATCCAAAACAAGCAGAAATCGAAAGAGCATAGACAAACGTGTTGTTTGATGCATTAATGAGTTGTCCATTTCAGCTTTGAGATATATTCAATCCAGATATATTGTCTAAAGATTCGCTGAAATAGAATCTAAAAATGATAAAGGTCAAGGTTCTGGCAGATTTTAACGGGACTCCTCCCACTCCTTTCTCATTATTACACTTTTACTCAAACTTAAGTACAGTAAAGTCTCGTACAACGAGGTGTAAGAGATGACAAATAAATAAAACTGTTTTATTTTTTAACATGCCTGAATTTTCGAAGTACCAATATATTAGTTCGTACGCTCGATTTAGTTTTATATATAAATCAGTTCCTTTGATATAAATTAGTTATGTTAAAAAAATAAAATTGTAATATCCATGAGGCAAACTTTCACCCACGCTATACGAGACTTTACTGCGTAGGTTTCTCGGGAACGGGCTTACGAGGGCTAACAGTTTATGCGTAAAAATTCACGTTAGATTATGCCCTCTCGAATCGAATGAACATAATTTAATTGATTTCTATTATTACACTATTGGGATGTTTTCCTGCTAAAGGCACTGTAGCTAAGGACACGTCACCACTGTACCGATCGTTTTCTTAATAGCATAATATGAAACATTAGTTATTTTCCACAAATCTTTATTGCATTTTCTTAATATAAACAATTTCCTACGATTGTTAATATTGTTTGAGGGGAAAAAAATAAAGTTCCATTTCAATTATAATTTACCATATTTTAAATAACAAATCTTTATCAAAAAATTGTTTTGAGGTAATGAGGCAATGCTATCTTCTAGATAAATACTCTATATTAAAATATTTTTCTGACTTTTTGATTTTTAACTCAAACTAAGACTTTAATTCATATGTGCGTACAAATACTTAAGTTCAAATACTTAAGCTGCGATATTATTGTAGTTCTACTTTCAAAGACTATTTTCTTAATTCATAAATAGGGTGATTATATTGTAGAAAAGTAATAATTACTTTTCTGTATGATTTATGTAATAATAATTCATGTGACTTATGTGATACTCATTAAGTGTATTCAATCAGATTAATTGATTTTTAAAATTATTTTTTTTGTGCACAAAAAAAAAAAAAAAAAAAAAACATATTTACTATTCTTTACGTGCAAGACATTTCACTGACATCGCTAAAATTCAATTTTGAGCACGTGTCAATGTCATTTTAGCAAACATATTATCAAGATGTTGCTAGTTGATTTAGGATGTCTCTGTTAATTTCTCCATCATATATACATGTTGATTTAAATTTCTACTTAGCATATTCGAAGGCTAAAAGACCCAGCCCAATAGGCTACCCACTTTCATTTTGATATATTTATTTTATATTAGTTTGTTGATTTGTACTATTAGGGTCGATTCCTTAATTCTTTTTTCACGCAACTCCATACTAATTCCAATGCAACCCTTCCTGAAAATTAGTTTATAAGATTATTTGCCTTGTTCGGCCATGTTATAAAAATATTTACTAATTTGAAATAACTTAAGAAGGTTTTAAATTATAATTTTGATTTTCGACATATGTCAGAGAAATAAAATTAGATGATAAAATTCTTTGATAAATTTACTTTTAATGGGCGCTTGTCGGAAATAATACTATTCATTCGAGATTTAAAAAAAAAAAAAAAAAAAAAAAAAAAAAATTCAAATAACTTACACCATAAAATTCGTTTGAACTTCTTAATTAAAAATAGTATTCATGTTGGAAGCGCATACGGAATGTTTGTTTGATAATTATTGTTCAAGGAATTGAAAATTTCGTTTAATTAACGAAATTTTCGGATTAGAGTGGTAATAAAAACAGTAAGCTATGTACCAGTTGCATAAAACATTCTAAATCGAGTCAGTTTTCTTTGACTTCGTTGCTGAAATATAGTGATTAAAATCTAAAAAAATAACGAACAAATAAATAGAGTTTTTTTTAGACAGACATCATATCACTTTTGTTATTTTCGGATTACTCATATATTAAAAAGTGTAAAAACTTAAAATAGTACTTCAAATAGAATACTTTTAGGATTACCTAATTCCTTCATACCTAAAGTACAGTAAGGGACGAAGAAAAAAAAAAAAAAAAAAAAAAACCCCACTGCAGAAAAATTGACTTATACCTTTTTTATTTGGAATAACTTCAAAACTAATGGTTGAAGCAAATAAAACTGTCATGTTTGTATAATACTGAAGAGATGAAATGACACCTATGTACATTTTCGACTTATTAAATCGATAAAAAATCTACATAAAACTTTCTTTTTACACGTAATATAAAAAACCTATATACTTTGATTTTTATTATGATTTATTATATGAAATAAACAAGTTATACTTTAATATATTAACAGTTTTAATGCTCAGAGCTGCCAACCTAATCCGTCGAATTGTTGGTACCGCCCATTTTTCTACACCACTTAATTTTTGGAGTATTTGTTTTCTTAATTCATCGCAAATATATTTGAAGAGATGTACTCTAAAAATTAAGTGGTGTAGAAAAATGGGCGGTACTAACAGTTTGCCGGATTAGGTTGGCAGCTCTGAATGCTAAAGCACTTTCGAAACACACCCTTAAATTGCTGTAGGTTTTACAGGCAGCAATAAAAGTTTTTCCGGTGTAAATATTTAATTTTAGCTTTGTAAAAAATTCAAAACCCAATCATGCCTAACTAGAAAAAAAAAAAATATATATATATATATATATATATATATAAGTAAGCAGCAGTCGAAATAGCATATATAAATGTGTATTATTATGCATAAATCCTTTACCCTCGTAGCTCTTTCTACAGAAATAAAATATGAAACTTTCTAACGATCTATAATAACACACCTAATTTATGAAAACCACGCCTTACTGTAGTGTATGTAAAAGACAAATTTAAGTATCATTAAAGGATGAATACAAACAAAAAAAGTGTTTTACCATTAATAGTTGTTCACACATAATGTTTTACGAAAATTTAAGAGCAGCGAAAAAATCCAAATTTAACATTGTTTTCCAAATGTAACATTCAGCGCAGTGAGGGGTGTGTATTTTGATAAGATTTTACCAAGACTCCGCAATTTCTTTTCTTTTTCCAACTTATTTCACAAATATAAGAACATATATTTTTAAAATGATGAAACGAGCGTCGTAATAATTTATGCGTCGAAAATCAGGATAGATATTTCTCTTTTGAAAGAACTACATGTACTTGATATAAATGATCAGACTACTAACGTCGTCTTCTGTTGATATTTTTTTAGTATTAAAAAAAAAAAAAAGTTATTAAATAAAACACAATCACTCATACAATTATCAGTAAATTTATCAATTATTTTTGTGTTTTACAAAGAAATAATGAAAGAAAAGAACTTTATAAAAAAAAAATATATATATATATATATATATATATTACTTTCTTTAAAAGAAAATATAAAAGAAAAATAATGAAAAGAGGATGTTACCAATTGTATTTTCCTGCACAAAGGTTATGTAGCCTTTCTTTTTAGAGGGGGTCAGAGCAGGGCCTGATTAAGGGGGAAGCTCGCTCATACCGGAATATTTTTACAATTATTTTTTACTTCATGTCATAGAAATTCCACGCTTTGACGAGGAAATATTTTTTATAAAAAATAAACGGTGTGAAACAATCCAATTTACTAACCATTATTAGACACCAGAATTCTTTTAAAATAATTTTTAATGAAAATTTTCTGTTTATTATAGGAGGAAAGTATTTGTTAAAAAATAACGGTGTGAGTATAAATAATGTGTGAAGAGCGAGCTTCCCCCTTAATCAGGCCCTGGGTCAGAGCCTGATTAAGGGGGAAGCACACATTTTCTCCTCTCTCACCGGAATATTTTTACAATTATTTTTTACTTCATGTCATAGAAATTCCACGCTTTGACGAGGAAATATTTTTTTATAAAAAATGAACGGTGTAAAGCAATCCAATTTACTCACCGTTATTAGACACCAGAATTCTTTTAAAATAATTTTTAATGAGAATTTTCTGTTTATTATAAGAGGAAAGTATTTGTTAAAAAATAACGGTATAAGTATAAATAATGTGTGCTTCCCCCTTAATCAGTCTCTGAATGGGGTTGGAACGCTTTATCTCACTCTGCTTGTTACTGCAGACCACACATTGATGTAAATTTCGTCACTTTCTTCATTATTTGCTTCCAATGTCTCATCCTCCTTCGTACCATTATGCACCGAATCATCGTCCAAAATAATGTTGCGACGTAACATATGATAACCAACTGCTTCACATTATCTAGAAGTTCCGATTGACTGATTAATTATTTGTAAGTAAAAATTAAATTAAAATTCCGGTGTAATCTGAATTGTATCTCGCTGCATTGCAGTTTTCGAGACTAAACAGTCAAACGTTTAAATAAAACTACTTATTTATTAGATCTAAATAATTACTTTAAAAAATATATGTATTCTGCATTGGTGTATTCACCTTAAAATGGAATCACTTCTTTAATGCGCAGTGACATAGTATTATACAGTGTTTTAATATAAATCTCAGAAATTTCACTGAGCTAAATATCATAAATATTTTTTTTCTAGTTCTTGCAGAGCTGTAGGCTGCAAATTTCCAATCCCCCCCCCCCTTCTCCGCCCTCCTTTTTGACTAAACATTCTCGAGCGGACTGAGATTGATAATATTTTCAGGTCTAGTAAAGATGAAATTCCTTACTGTAATAAATTTTTGTATAACTGCACACCAAAATTGGTGGCAAAGCCAGGCATTATTTTCACTCAGTCGGAAAAATTAAATTTCAATAAATATGAATTCCGTAGTGTTGTTAGTCCCGCCTATTTTCTCACACCAGTAAATTTTTAGAGCAATATTCTCTAAATGCAATTACGATTAAATAAGAAGAAAATTACTTTTAAAAAATACTGGTGTGAAAAAGAAGGCGGCGTTAAAATTTCTACGGAATATTAATTAGGATGTTGGCAAGTATGCTGTAGATCATCAACCATGGATGCATTACTTTCAACATGAAGCGATAAATTTTTTGATTTGTCCCTACTATTCTTATCATTAGAAAATTCATTTGTTGAAAAATACATTTTCTCCTTTCCTTTCTTTAGTTATTTCTGATCTGCTTTTGCAATTTTTTCTTCTAAAGCTTCATTCAGATCAGATGCAGAAAGATTGGTTCCATAGAAATTTCCTTTTAGCATTTTATCTAGGCTTTCAGCTGCGCGACCATCTTCCGGGTATTTTATGCTTCTGACAACTTTGTAACCTACGGTGGTGCTAATTAAGTAGATGCATATATTTTAATTTATTCCGGAGTATTTTTAGCCCCGCCTTTATTTCATACCACTTGTCTTTAAGAGCAACATTTTCTTATTTTCTCAAACATATATATTGAAGTAAAGTATTATATAAACAATGTGGTGTAAATTAAAGGCGGGGCTAAAAGTACTCCGGAATAAATTAAAATGTTGGAATCTATGCTGATTGGCATGGAAAACTTGGATTTATTTTATAAATTTCTTCGAGGAGAAACAAAAATATCATTGATTGTCTGCATGTACAAACTTTCAAGGGTCATTTTCCGATAATGAATAATTTATGACTTTTGATGAGCGGCAAATGCAGACCCAGCTTAATACATGTTTTTATGGTGTGTCAATTAGTATACGAGAACTTCCCCTTTTTTTCCTCTCCTAACAACTAGTTTTCTTACAGAGATAACTTGGAATAAGAATGAATTAATGTTAGGAGGCTACTGCTACGCTGTTTAGTCTCAATAGGTGTTTCTGTTAATGTTGTGTCACAAGTGGAAAAACGTGTTGAAAAGTAATCAGAGCAATTCATTTCAATTTATTTTTACTTAAATCTGTAAAAATAAGAATCCTGGTAATCAATATATGCCTAATTTACACAATTAAAAATACAAAATTATTTTGTAATTAAAGAACAAACTTTATATAGATCTTAGTTGTTAAAACAAAAACAAAAAAAAAGGCTAGATCAATTTTAACTTTTACTTATATTTCTTTTTATATTTAACCTACTTGCACTAAATTCAAATGCTACTTTCATAATTCTATATTATAGCTGTTATAGATGTCTATAGAATATATAAAATGATTTAATATTTGTCCTGATATAATTCTTGTGTACAGATTTAAAACGGTAAACAATAGGAATGAATAGGACACGTCCCATTCATCCCCGTTCATAATTGTCCCATTCATCACAACCACTACATGGTTACATAAAACAGTAGAAAGGCTTAATGAACAATTGTCAATATTCTTTTTAAATATCATAAATACAATATCAGATTATGCCTTTTCATCATACAAGAGTTATATTAGCATTAAGCAAATACTTAATTCCTTAACTACTACTTTATTTAATCTTTAAAAACTTACTTTGGTTGTGAGAAAGGATACTTTAAACTTTTTCTGTCTTTCTGTGGTGACTATAATTCTGAAACTACACTTCACGACTGAAGTGCTGCTATTTATCAGACAAAATGTCAAGTTTCCTTAGTTTGCAAAACATAAAAATTTCGTTATTGCCCCATTCAACCCGAACCCGCTCTACCCAAAAATGAAGAACAAAAATATCCGATAATGTTAAAAAAAAAAAAAAAAAAAAAAAAAGTTTATTTTTCGATTAATTGACTAGCACAGTTATTTAATGAGTAAAATTATTACCATTTTATATGTGTATGAATAAATAAAGTCTGTCTAAGATCAAAATAACTATTTGCGCAGTGTCGCCAAATTTCGGGAATATTTTATTCAACAAACACCAATAAACTCGAGGAGTGATATTTGATATATATAATAGACGATTATTCTTTAACGTGATTAATCAACCGTCACAATTAAAATTTAGCGGTAGATAATGCAGAAATAATCCCGAAATTTAGAAACACTGTATGTTTCATAGAATTGCATTTTACACAAAAGTAAACTGTTTTAAAAAATCTTTTTAAAATTGTATATAATTAAATACGTATATATATATATAGCTATTCTGTTAAATGCTACATTTCCAGAAAATTCTATTTATTTCACGCCTCATATCTATCATTACCAATTATCTAAAAAATTCGTTTTCCAAATTTTTAAATCTGACATATTATAATAATTTAAGAAAACGTTCTTCAGATATTAAATAAGTCTATTATATTCAGTATTGAAAGAAATTCTTTTTTAAAAAATAAAACACATAATAGTTTCAGAGAATATTATTTACTAACTTACATTTATTATTTTATAAATTTAGAAGCGAATTAATTTCAAATACCGTAAATACTGGTAGATACCCCGTAGGTTATATAATCCAGCTTTGCACCAGAAATTTCAATTGATAAATAATTTTATATTTGTACGATCTCTTCCTTCGAAAAAGTATATATTTCTCTAATAAATAAAATTTCTGGTGGAGAAATGACGCAGCGTACCTGCGGGTTACCTACCAGAAGTTACGGTAGTAAAATAAAGAACCTTGAAAAGTGTCTTCCATTTATTATCAATAATTATTATATGAATAAAACATCATAATTTGCACCATCTTCAGACATGTCATCAGTTTTGAGATATATTCGTATTTTGAAATATATTCTTAACAGCTGTTTCTACGAATTCAAATAAGTAGTATGTTTTATGACTGCATATAATTTCCTTATTCTTTATAAATATTACATAGGCATAATTTCGTAAAAAGGAATCAATTGTCCGAATGAATCTTTTTTGATTTGATTAATGCTCTATTAAGCACTAGTTTTCCATAAATGATCGGACGCTTTCGATTTTAGAGGTTTTCTCAATTATTTAAAATATTACTAGATGAATAATCTTAAAATTCCATCAGCGTAGGGAAAATGTTACACCATATATATTTTAATGACATGTTTGAACTTTAAGAAAAAGGGGAACTAGTAAAAAGTTAAAGAGAACTGAAAATATTTGGTATCACCCTGTAAAAAATAATGTTCGAAATACATTCTAGCTATAGCATTTGATTATGAGGCTTCTTCTTGTTCTTAATATTTGCATACATTTTTATGAGGTTACTGTATATATTAACCCGTTAGTAGTCACTGGTTGGTCGATTAACCACCCATCCATTTAGTGCTGCCAGAATTTTTTTATTCAAAAAACACCAAAAATTTTTAGAAGGCATTTGATATACATAAAAGGCGAATTGACTCGAATAACCGTGGATTATGTATATCAAATACGACTTCTAAAAATTCTTGGTGGCTATTGAATAAAAAAGTCTGGCAACACTAAAGGAATGGGCGGTGAATCGATCAACTAGCGACTACTAACGGGTAAATGGAGAAGCAAATGCTTCTTTGAAAAATTGTAGAAAACAGCATCTTTTTTAACCCAGTGCAATGTCATGTTTTGTAAACTTAACATATTGTAGTATATACTGCAGACCGCAATCAGAATGCAAAAAAATATTGAATGTATAATGAAATATGAGCATTATTTCTAAATAATTTTTAACTATACATGTGCAAGTTTTTAAAAAATTTCATTTGCATAATATAATAGCCAATATTATTGAGCTACTTCTATGAAAACCCCAAAAAAATACTGTGTAAATAATAATAATAATAATAAATCGCGTTAGCGGGAACTTGATTTTAGTTCTTCCTGAAAAGAAAGAAAATAAAGATGTTTCATCAAAATTTATTTACAAACAGTGAACACTGTATTACCATTGACTAAACCAAAATAGAAATGAGAATTAAAACTCCTTATAGATTTTTTCTTTCTTTCTTTCTTTTTTTTTCTTTTTTCTTTTTTTTTTTTTTCTTTCTTTATTTTGAATAAAATAGAATTAAAAAGCTATTCATTTCATCATGTACAACTTTTTTAATTTACTGGATGCGTGTTTGGGGTTTTCATGTAAGTAGATCAATATTTTTGCATATTAAATAATGAAAACCAAATTTCACTAAAGATTACGCATTCGCCGTTAAAAACTGTTCGGTAAATTCTCATATTTCATTAAATATTTATTTTTTGTATTATCATTGCAGTGCTGTGTTTAATATAGTATGCCAAGTTTTCTATAAATGACATTGCATAGAGTTTAATGCCTTGAGTCTTATATTTAAAAAAAGTGAATTATTATTATTATTAGCATTGTTCTGAAGAAACCATTATATTTTTATACATATATCTAGTAACATCATACAACTTTATACAATTAATAAGATGGAGCCTCACAATCATAATCTATTACCGGAACACATTTTAAGCATTACGTCTTACAGGGTAATGTCAAACATTTCCATTTCCCTTTAATTTTTTACTGGTCCGTCTTTCAATTTCAGGAATAAAGTTTCACTGAAATATATGAAGTATGATATTTTCTTAGCATTTTTGATGTTTCAAAATGATTCGTCTTGTACTTTTTGAGATATTTAACAAAATGTCTGAAATTGAAAGCGTTCGGTCATTTATAAAAAGATTGTAGGTATGTATATATATATATATATATATATAATATTTCAGCGCTGTATGTGTGCTTAAAACTCTTTTCCGAATATAATTACTTTTAAATTTTTACAGCAGGATATTAACACTTTGATGGTTTTTGCGTATTATAAACAGAATTGTGAAATTGAAGGACACTTTTATTCTATTACCACCAATAACTTTGAGGAATGATATTTTGTATATAAAGTAGACAAATAACCTTAGAAGTAATTAGGCAACCATTAGAGTTAAAATTCAGTAGTGCTTATGGAATAAAAAGTCCCTAAATTTCGCAACATTGACCAGAGGAGTGAAATTAAGTTGGACCAGCTAAGGGTTAAACCGTGCTCTTTTTTATTGTGCAAAATAAGTTAGAATTTTTTTTTTTTTTTTCTGGCATAAAACAATCTGTAAATTGAGGAAAATTTAAAATTTGTATTCTTCAAAGAAAATATTCTCGGAGTTGCCAACATTTATTCTGCAGCATATTTAGCCCCGCCTTTACCTCGTAATATTTTTTTTTTTTTTTTTGCTTTCTCTTACCCATATATGTGGTATAGAAAGTATTGTTCCGAAGTCAAATTTTCGAAATTGAGTTTTTGTTAAATTTACACGTTTTAAGTTCCTGTGATTCAGAAAATCATGTTTTTGTGGTTGGTCTGTGTTGTATCTACCTGTGATGTCGCATACCCTTCCAGGTTCGAAAAACGTGGGATTGGCAAGCTCTACAAGATTTGGCAAATTGATTTTTTATGTATCTAATCTAGTTTATTTGTTGGAATATAATATGTGACCTTGAGGACAATTAAAAAAATATATATTATCCTTAAAATTTTCATCTGCATTGGAAATGACTTCCATCGTCTTCCATTGTCTGCGTATCTTAGCAACGGTTATTACGCAACTTATTTTTTTTTAATACATTCATTTGAAGGCGAATTTTTCTTTCTTCATTTAACAGATTGCGGTACAAATTGCGCGATTTTTTTATTCAACAGCCACCAAAATTTTTTAAAAGTGGGATTTGAAATACATAACTGGCGAATAGAATCGATAAAACGTCAATTATATATATCATATACTACTTCTTAAAATTATTGGTGAGAGTTGAATAAAAAAGCCGTGCAATCTGAACCAGGTGGCGCAGTCTACTGCTTGAACTGCTACCAAGTTTCTGAGCCACGCGACAGGCATATAGTTTAGGAGGCTATGGTTTTAGAGTGTTAGGTCCGCCAAAGGATAAAGAAACTCAAACAATACAAAAAATATACTTCACCTTCTTTTTATTTGTCTACAACGAATTACTATTTTAGTTTTCATTGATATTCATAACGTTTTTCAGATGAAACAAAGAATACTTATGTAAACTAATTGACTAAAAATGAGTGAAGTGTTTTTAAAAATAAATAAGCAAATGTTTTAAATTTTGTTTAATATTCATTCTTAATTTATTGTAATCAAAGCAGAGAAAATGTGGTAAATTTTATCCAAGACTGAATTAAAAACCTGAAATGCTGCACAGGTGCCGGCGGTACCCTTAGCGGCAATGCCTTTAACCCTTTCAGACGCCAGGTAATTTAGATCATTTAAATTGCACTGCAACCGGAATTCACAAACAAAATTAAAATATAAGAAATTGACGACCTGTTTAAAGTCTTTTGCTAAAAAATTTCCGGGATGAGTTTTTGCAGTCGGAACATAATAACTGCGTCCTCTCAGCGAGGACATTGTACCGCAAAGGGTTAATCTATAAACCGTTGTCCTTAGCGTAAATAACATTCCCCTCGTTGGCGGACTTTTAGCATAAGTGACTTTAGCGTAAATCTGTAATAAGTTTAAAAAAATAATAATAATAAAGTGAAAGGAAGAGAAAGAAACAAAGGAAAATAAATGAACTTTTCAACCTTCCTTTACAGTATATCCAAACTTAGGAATTTTTATATTTGTTTTCAGAAATAAACTATTCCAAAATAGGTTTAAAAGTTGAAGGAATGTCCTTTGTTGTCACATCCATACACTAAAATATTCTAATGTGTCACTCATACAACTTTCTTTCACCCTGCCATAGATGGCAAGTTTTTTAATTTATTCCGGAAGGTTGTTAGCCCCGCCTTTCTTCATATTTAATCATAATTATATATAGAACAAAATTTTTCTTCAAATATTACGGTGTGAGAAAAGGGTGGGGCTAGCAACATTCCGGAATAAATTAAAAAACTTGGCAGATATGCCCAGAATTTCAATACAATAAAAATAAATTGGATATTAAGTCGTAAAATCAATAACGTAGGATAATGATCTACTTTAAAAGTAATCAACAATAGGTTTAGGAACAGTTTTATTTAACTTATAATTCTATGTGGAGGTGGTACCACCCGCTCAGCCCACCCGTTCAATTACAGCGCCTACATTTATATATAAATATATATATATATATATATATATATATATATATATATAATCAAGCTTTTGTTAATTTGCCTTCAAATTTGCCAATCTCTTTCCAATTTTTCAAATGGCAACGTAATACGAACTTCAAAATACAAAATTTTAATTTTCTACAGTTATTTCTTTTCAAGCTATGGTGATAACAGACAAACATACTTATCAACCATTAAAAATTGGACTTTCGTATTCAGGACATCTCAACACGTGATCTTATATATATATATATATATATATATATATATATATATAAAAGGTGTTGATAACAGAGCTTGAAACAATAATTTGTTTACAATATAGGCATGGAAATTTAACTTTCTAGCCCAAGCACTGTTCGTCGACTTAAAAATGTAATTTAATGTTAAAAAAATGTAGCAAACCACTTCGACCAATTGCATTCAATAGAAACCAACGTTTAGCGTAATTTTTGTTAGCTCTGTACAGTAAAGTCTCGTACAGTGCGGGTGCAAGTTTGCCTCATGAATGTTACAATTTTATTTTTTAACACCACTAATTTTATACCAAAGCAACTGATTTATGCGAAAAACTAAATCTAACGTACAGACTTATAGATTGGTACTCCGAAAATTTAGGGATGTTAAAAAATAAAACTACTTTATAAGTTTGCAGGGATGGAACATGGGCGCAGAATTCATACCACTATCAATGTAAGAAAATTTTCTACCTCTTAAATCGACGATTTATAGGTAGAGAAATTTCTTAAACACATTCCGGTATGAATTCTGTGCCCGTGTTCCATCCCTGAGTTTGTCATCTGTGCCACTGCGTTGTACCAGACTTTACTGTATATTGTTTATAAAGTACATGCGCATCACATTTTGCATTCAAATTTACTTTTATATGAAAAACACCTAACACAAAAGTAAATACACTTCTTGTAATTTCCAAGTATAGCCCCCAATATACCCAAAAACTTTGAGTAGCCCTGTAAACAAATGACGAATAATTTCCATGCTATTATCAACACAAAACAAGCTTTTATGCATATAAAATAATCTGGTGTGTCCGTCACATGACTTTTTCGTACATTGTATTTCAATACAATAAAGACAGAACTTATATTCAGTGTTAAGATCAATAAAATAAGATAATAAATTTCAATTTACTTTTAAAATAATCTAAAATTGGATTAGGAAAACTTTTATTTGATATATCATTCTGTGTAAGGTGTGAATTTCAATTTCCTGAAGTTATTTGTGTAAAGTTATGCTGATAACAGATACACATACAAACCAACCTCTAAAAATTGAACTTTCGTAATCAGGGGATTTCAAAACGTGATATTATACAAAAACCAAAGTTGAAAATTTAACTTAAAAAAAAATACTTTATTTACAACATGGGTATGAAAAATTAATTTTCCTTCCTGAGCTGTGTTCGTAGACATAGTAAAATGTAGCAAAGCACTTCCATCAATCATATTCAATAGAAAAGAATGTTTAGCTCAATTCTGGGTAGCCCTGCATATTGTTTATAAACAACATGCACTATAAATAATATTGTGAACTTAAATTTAGTCTTATTTGAAAAACGTTTAACACGAAATTATTAATCCAGCAATTTCGAAATGTAGCACTAATATATCCAAATGTTTTGGATAGCCATGCAAACGAAAGATGGATTTCCATACCACAATCTACACAAAACATGCTTTTGCCCCCCCCCCCCAAAAAAAAAAAAAAAAAAAAAAAAAATTGCTCGTTCTATTTTGTTTAAGTCAGACTGTATACGTCACACTGTACTTACCAGAAATTTCCCCATAGAAATTATTATTTGAATTCTTTTGAATGTCCCTGTACACGAACCATTTGCTTGATCTTAACGAAAATTTAAGTATAGCGTTACTATATGGTACAGATTTAGAATACCGAGTTTGGATTTTCTGCTACTACTTGTTATTGAGATATACTGATAATGATTACAACGCACTTCCGACCGGGACAGATCCGACCGGGGTTAAAATCGTAGCACTTCCGACCGAACTCCCAAATCCATGCACACCTGTTCACCGCAAGGTAGCTTTTCCGACAGGTTTAATCAAAGGTGTGACAATCACTGCGTCTATGGATCTATCATATTTACAAGAGGCAAAAGATCACCCTGATTCCTTTAGCCATGCACATTAAATTTAATGAACATTATTTCAAAAGTTTATTTGTTGTTATATTTTTTCTTCAAAAATATTAAATATTTTACTACGCAAAAATCCTTTAAAATATGTTATAGTATAATAAATAACATGACCAATATTCTATTAATAGTTATATAAATTCAATGATTATACTTAATCATTTTTACAACAATTATTATAAACTATTATAGTAAAAAAATATACTATTAAACTAAATAAAGAGAAGTATATATAATGTTTTACTTATTAAAATACCTTATAAAACATCCTTTTATAGGACTCAGCAAATTAATTTCGGGTGTACTCACACCCATCATCAGTGCTAAGTGCAATGAGACGTCGTTCTTAGCTGAAAACATCATTTCTTTAGCGCCGTAGTTTCATGCTTTCACTTCTCTTCATTTGTCAGGGCTGTTTATTTCTTGTAATATTTGCTGCCATTCAGATGGAATTGCGTACTGCTCCCGGTCGTTGATGGTTTGAAAGTTAGATATTATTTCGATGGCCTCCTTTTTTAGTGCATAGCTATAATTGTTATATGGGGCTATTTTTTTTAATATTAATTGAATTAATGTTAATTTCGTTATTGCTGTGGGTGGAGGAGAAGACAGTAGAGGATTTTCCATATTTTATGTCTGCTCTGTGTTCTAATCGAGATCTAAAATATGGAAATTCCTCTACTGCCTTCTCCTCAACCCACAACAATAACCCAATTAACATTAATTCAATTAATATAAAAAAATAGCCCCATATAACAATTATAGCTATGCACTAAAAAGGGAGGCCATCGAATTAATATCTAACTTTCAAACCATCAACGACCGGGAGCACTACGCAATTCCACCTGAATGGCAGCAACTATTAGAAATAAACAGCCCTGACAAATGAAGAGAAGTGAAAGCATGAAACTACGGCGCCAAAGAAATGATGTTTTCAGCTAAGAACGACGTCTCATTGCACTTAGCACTGATGATGAGTGAGAGTACACCCGAAATTAATTTGCTGAGTCCTATAAAAGGATGTTTTATAAGGTATTTTAATAAGTAAAACATTAAATATAGTCCTTTTTTAAAAAATAATTTAATTTGAGAAGTTGTATATATGTATGTGTCTGCGCTTTGGTGCTCAGACTACTGATCACAGAGTTAATTGTAATACTCTAAGAGTAAAACTTGGAAAATGGGTACCTGGTAAGCTGCAGATATGCACCTCATCGAGATTTTTTCAAATTTTGGATTCAATATTTTTAATTAATTTTTTTTTTTTTCAATTTTATTCATTGACTTTACTGTTTCATTTCCTAAAATTTACTCTTTCATTTCAGTCGCCTGCGTATCTTAACAATAACTATTATATTATTTACTACTTCTTTCTTCTATATGAATATATATACAAAGTATTGGATTCATGAAAATTTTCGAACTCCAGTTTGTATGAATTTACACGTTTTGGGATGTCCTGAATACGATTTGACTGTTTTTATAAAATGTCTATCAGTCTGTCTCTCTATGTGTACATATAACAAATTTTGTGGACATGGGTATCTCCCTAACAAATGAAAGAAATTTAACCAAACTTGGCAATTAGTTGGACTTTGACATAATCTGGTGCTTATTAGATTTGGGGATCAATCGCAAAACAGGTGGTGCTGTGATCCTATTTTCTCTAAATTTTTAACATGGCAGTATAGGACAACATTTCGTATAAATGTACATAATGAGAGTTATTTTTAACGTGTAACTGTAAACTTAATATGAATTATTTATAATAGTAGTAGTAAACTAGGAAAAAAGGTTTATGCATGTGGGAGCATCGTCTCCCTCCGTGGGGGAAGGAGGGGGGAGTTGTAAATTTTCAGTATGGGTACCTTTTAAAAGATATCATTAATACCTTTAAAACGAATGGTTGAACAATAGATCTGTGACAATTTAAAGTTATCAATTTATTTCTTTTCTTTTCTTTTTTTTTTTTTTTTTCCATTTTTTAACGAAAAAAGAAAAAAAAAATCGCATTTCTTTTGATATTGGCAAAAAATTGACTTTCTTGAGGCATTGAATGATATAATTCTGTCAGATAAAAATCATCTGCATTTATAATGGCAAATAATTTAATAATGTAATAAATAACTTGTTTTGCTGGAATTTAGGGAAAAACTATATAGAAGGAAGGCTTGTGGTGGCCACATCATACAAGCTTTTTATTTATTTAACTTATCCATTTCAAGGTGAAATCTCTCTCTCTTTTATTATTATATTTAAAAATATAAATACATTATAAAACATTACGAATAATAATAATAATAATAATAATAATAATAATAATAAAGCAGAATTAATAGTCACATAAATGATATATTTTGTCAGATTAGATCAATTTATAAAAAAAATGCACTTTAAAAAAAAGCAAATTTATTTCTACAATCACTATTTTAAACTTAGCCGTGCATTAGTAATATAAACATAATCTATAATATTAAAACAAAAAGGTATTTCTTTAAGACCAAAATCGTTCGATTTGGGCATGCGCGAGAAAATTTCGAACCAATTAGAAACGGGAATATCCCTTCCCCTTTATACAATGCAATATGAACATCGATCACATAGCTGGAGCAGACGACGCCAGCAGACGCCTAATTAAAGCTCAATAATAAAAACAATACACGATACATTCATTGATTCATACTTTGCAATGTACACTGATTAAAAGACAACCAATTACAATCTTCTTCCGTGGCAAGGAAGTATATTAAAAACACAGCAGTTCGCGAATACTTGGCTATCATCGTATGCATGTTCATTTATTTCACCAAAAATTTTCTTACGCAGGATAATATTGCTAGAGATTTTGTGGTGCCATCTCTTTTCATATTAACATACCATACAATATTCCTTTTTTTTTTTTTCAATTTGTTAAAAGAAAAAAAAATCTTTTAAAAGTAATAAATTGTCGGAGTTTATTGTTCTTTAAAAATTAACTTTTATCAGTTGAAAACTTTGTTTAGAAAAAATGAAGATAGATGTTTAAAATCAAAGGAGGTTTTATTTTATTTTATTTATTTATTTTTTAATCTAATTTTAAATTGATGTCTTATATTTTTTTTCTGTACTATATTACAGAAAAAAATAATTAAAAAAAAAAAACCTTAAAAATATTGATATTTTATACGAGTAAAAATCTGCATAGAATAATTTATTATTAAAAATTTAATGAGCAAATTAACTTGCTAAAGTATTAAATGCATTCTTATTTATTCGAGCCCTGTGTAGCATGATCTAAGTGCACATAAATTGTAATTATAGAATATAAAGAAAGCAAAAACACTATTAAAATTTATTTAAAATTAAATTATTTTGCCGTATAAATTTATGATTTTTAAAATAATTTAAAAAATAATAATTATGAGGGTGTTTTTTATTTAATTTATTATTATTTTTTTAATCGACAGATTACAGATGGCGACACTGCCATATTGTAACTGAAATGGAATATTATCGATGCGAGCAAATTAAAATAATATATATGAAAAATATTGATTATTGATGTGTGCTTTCTTTCTCCATTCTTACTATAATTTATAAATTCTGTCTCTCTTTTAATTACTCGAAACATTCTTTTGGTCACATTCAGAGTAAAACTAAAAAAAATCTTCAGATTTTATTTTTATTATACGAAGTACGCTTAAATTTTGTATATTGTAATTTCATGAAATTTATTCACCCTTCCCCTCCAACCAAAAAATAATTCATTACAGCAATGGATTTTAAACTGGTTAAGAGCAATGCGGAATATTAAAATAGGGATGTTTAAAACTTTATGCCATGAAGATTAAAGATGCACATGATCCGTCAAATTTTGACGGGTATTAACTAGTATGAAGGATTATTTTAAATTAATGAAAAGGTGGAACTCATAAAAGTAATAGCAAAGTAGGCACTTTAACTCCCTTAAATATTCATGGTACTTCTTGAAACGGATATGTTATTTAGGATCACTACCAAATGTTCCCTATTGAAAATTGAGTAAATACCAACACTGGTTTGTATACAGGGACACAGGAAAGTATTGCAAAGCATTGCGTTCTATGAGAGGTATTTCTATAAACCAAATTTTAATAACTTTACTTTCTACGAATCTTAATGAAATTAAAATATATTGTTTTATGCACAAAAGAATGCTTTCTATAGAATGATTAGTATGATATTTACTGGGCCTCACAAACATATTCAGTTACATTAAGGCATACTTGCCAACATACTAATTAACATTCCGTAGTATTGCTGACTCCGTCTTATATTCACACCAGAATATCTTTAGAGTATTTTTCTTCTTATTTAATCCTAATTGAATTTGAAGAATATTACTCTAAAAATTTTCTGGTGTGAAAAGAAGGGCGGGACTAACAATACTACGGAATATTAATTAAAGTGTTGTCGAGTATGCATTAAGGGCTATTATGAGAAATTTACTAGAATTGTATTTGCGTTTATATTAAACGTTTTTATCACTTTCTAAATGCTTTTAACTGTGAATATGCTTTTTATTTGTACATCTGCCTGTCCGTCTGTCCATATTTCTGTCTGTCAGCTGCCCCGTCCCCATCGTCTTTAAATATTTTCAAAATTTTTAAAAAAATATGTGTTACTTAAGTTCACTATGGAATATTTTCTATTTAAAATGGCTTTAGTAGGTCCTGTACAACTTGTTTGTGTACAGGGACACCCAACATATTCCAATGTATTGCGTTTTAGGTGGCATTTTTAAAAATCACATTTATATACCTTTCTACTGTAAAAATCATAGAGTAATTTAGATTTATTGTTGAAATGCCAAAATATTTTTTATTTTTTTATTTATTTATTTTTTTTTTTTTAATTTTTTTTTTTTATAGAATACGATATGGATAACCTTCAGTTTTACAAAGCTACGCAAAATTATTCAGAAATTAAAAGGGATTATGATAACAATTAGTCTATTTGTATGATTTTCAGTCCTTAAGAACATTAAAAGTTAAATAACAAGTAGGTACAGTTGGAAAGCGTTAATAATCAATGCGTTCCGCATGATTTTTCATTCTTGTTTATTTATTTTTCTATATACCAACTACTAAACTAATTTAACATAAAAATAAATAGGCTGCTTTGTCTAACTGCGAGATATCCCTGCACTTGCACGCTGGCAGGCATAAATATTTAGTTAATTCAGATTACTATTTAAATAAATTATTCAAAATAAATTAATTAGATTGGGGAATATATATAACCATAAAAATACTAATTACCTAAAACGAGTTTCAAATTGTGTTCATAGCATATTGTAGTACTATATTTAGCGTGAATTTAAGCGGTCATTTTATAACCGAGAGTATATACATCCAATAAAATGTAGGAAATAACATAACAGTAAATACAATATACTATGTCTGGTGTTTTTTCAAAGTTCACGGGTGCTTATCGATGTCGCAGTAAATAGAGACACGGACTTTAGATTTTGCGGGTGAGAAAAACGCTGCCGAAGGCAGCGGCGTTACGAAGCGAGGTCCTGAACCATTTCAATGCATTTTCTTTTTAATTTTTCTTTTCGTTCTTTTTTAATTAATTTAAATATAGCGGATCAGCAAAGAGGGTAAAGCCTGCTAGTAAATAATATTTTAAAAGTTTAAATTAATATTTTTTTCTTTTTCTAAATAATAATTTTTATCTTTGATAATGAATTAATCAAACTTAATTATCGTAATTACTTATTTATCGTAACTTAACAATAAATAAATGCAGGCAATTCAATTGTATTTCGAAATTTTATCAGGTTGCTATTTGAAAAAAAATCGACATTTCAAGGAGTGGTGAGAATGAAAGTTATCTGAATAATTTGGAATAAACTTTTAATATAATAACAGCTTTGAATTCTATATAAATGTAGGTGCAATATTCAAACATGATTTAAGAGGGAGGTACCCCCAGAGACTCCAACATCCTAATTAATAATCCGAAGTGTTGTCAGTCACGCCCTTTTTTACACACCAGTAAATTTTTAGAGTAATAATCTCCAAATTCAATTACGATTAAATTAGAAGAAAAATACTCTAAATTTATACTGGTGTGTAAAAAAAGGCGGGGCTAACAATACTACGGAATATTAATTAGTATGTTGTAGTCTCTGTAACCCCCACATCACCACCACACACACACACACATTTCCAAGGAATTATTTGTCAAATAAGATTGTTTCTCCGTCTAGTTTGAGTTTTTTTTTTTTTTTTAACGTAGGTTTAAATACAATTCATACTTGTTATTTCACCCCTTGTTCTGCAGTCTGTCTTTATAAAACTGAAATGTAAGGTAAAAGAAATCCGTGTGAGTGCCTGATTATTAAGGTCGGGTAAAAGACCGTACTAGCATCACCCCCCCCCCCCACACACACACACCTCAAGCTACGCACCTGAGTTACACTACCATAATTGTTACTATTAATAAAAATTAAATAGTTGTATTATTTTACTCGTTTTTTTTTTTTTTTCCAAATCAAAAAAGTTATAACGTAAGAAAAACTATATTGTAATATATAAAAAAAAAAAAAAAAATCTCTGACCGTTGAAATTTATCGACTTTTGTACGCGTTTGAGTTTTCTAATTGGTAAATAAATGCAGTTAACTCTTTTTAATGAATTTGATCAGTTACCCCCCCCCTCCAACCCCTTTACACGCAAACATACTTCCTTTGTTGCTCCTGCTTTCGGATAAAACCCGTAGAGATTGAGAGAGAAAAAACATTTAAAACATGATTTTCGGATTGAGAGTTTTCAAAACTTGGAATTATAACAAAAATTCTTTTGAAAATTTGACCCAAAAACAATTCTTTCAGTGTAGGGTTAACCTCCAATCTTTTCACAGAATTACTACTGCGATGACTTTGCCAATATACATTCGATAACTATAGAAAAAATCTGTGATTGTCCAACCATTGTTCACTGAAGTAGTAGTAAAATTTGCATAATTATTATTTACGCTAAAGGTACGGCTTCTTGAATTTCTCCTACCTTAATTCCAACCCATTACGCTAAGGTGTAGAAGGCAATATTTTAACACTTAAAACTACAAAATCTACTTTTTTTTTAAGTTATGACTGCCAAAGACGGACAACGTAGATTTATGTTTGCTTTTTTAAAGGCCGGGGTTACGTGGATAAGTTATTGAATATGATATGTCAATTATGCAAGTTCCACTTCGTGAGAGTGGATGTTTTATAAAATATCACATTCATAAAAACTACTAGACATGTACATAAAAACATTATAAAATTTTATTCAAAAATATTACTTCGTCAATAAAACTAGAACGCCTGTATATATATGTATGTTTATATAATTCTTAAAAAAAAATTCCGGAAATCGGGACAGACAGAGAGAACACAACCCGTCTATTAAAGGTTAATTTATTCCGGAGTATTTTTAGCAGCGGCTTTATTTCGCACCACTTTATTCAGAGAAAATGTTTCTCCAATTCATATATATAACTTCGATAAAATAAGAAAAATTTATCCTTAAAAATAATCTGTACGAAAAAAAAAGGCGGGGATAAAAATATTCCAGAATAAATTAAAATGGCTAAGGTTACATTACGCTAACCAAAAAACCATCCCATAAAAAATACTACTACTACTAATAATAATAATAATAAATAAATCAAGTAAAATATCCGAACAAGCTTTAATCGAACGAGCATGTATACATATGTTTTTTGACGCATAAGGCAAAAGCCCTCGTCAGCTCGTATTTGTTTTTTAAATTCTGAAAGTTCGCTAATATTCGGTGCAACCACGCCTTAATGAATTAATGAATGAAATCCAAAACAAGCAGAAATCGAAAGAGCATAGGCAAACGTGTTCATTAATGAGTTGTCCATTTCAGCTTTGAGATATATTCAATCCAGATATAATGTCAAAAAATTCGTTGAAATAGAATCTAAAAATGATAAAAGTCAACGATCTGGCAGATTTCAACGGGACTCTTCCCACTCCTTTCTCGTTACTACATTTTTATTCAAACTTAAGTACAGTAAAGTCTCGTCAAACGCGGTGGCAGAGATGACAAATAAATAAAACTGTTTTATTTTTTTACATCACTAAATTTTCGGAGTACCAATCTATTAATTCGTACGCTCGATTTAGTTTTTTATATAAAGCAGTTCTTTTGATATAAAATTGGTGGTGTTAGAAAATAATATTGTAATATCCATGAGGCAAACTTTCACCCACGCTATACGAGACTTTATAGGTTTCTCGGGAACGAGCTTACGAGGGCTAACAGTTTATGCGTCAAAATTCATGTTAGATTATGCCCTCTCGAATCGAATGAACATAATTTAATTGATTTCCATTATTACACTATTGAGATGTTTTCCTTCTAAGGGCACTATGGCTAAGGGCACGTCACCACCGTACCGATTGTTTTCTTAATTGCATAATATGAAACATTTGTTATTTTCCACAAAAGTTTATTGCATTTTCTTAATATAAACAATTTTCTACGATTGTTAATATTGTTTGAGGGGAAAAAAATAATGTTCCATTTGAATTATATTTTTACCATTTTTACTTTCTTCTATCTTCAATAGAAGAAAGTATTGGATTCGTAAAAATTTTCGATTTCGGGTTTTTAATGGATTTACACGTTTTGAGAGATGTAGAACACGATTTTACCATTTTTAGAAAATGTCTGTCTGTCTGTCTGTCTGTCTGTGTGTGTGTGACAAAATTTTGTGGCAACTGTATCTCTGGAACTACTGCACAGAATTTCATACAAATTGGTATGTAGTTGCACCTTCACATAAATTAGTGCCTATTAACTTTTGGTAAAAATCGTCTTACAGGTTGCGTTGCCATCCCGCTTTTTCTAAATTTTCAACAGGGTGATAAAGGCAAAAATTTTCAAGATGGGTATCTTTCGAAAGGTCTCGTCAGTACCTTTAAAACGAATGGTTGAACTATAAATCTGTGATAATTTAAAACAAAGTTATCGATTTTTTTTTACTTTTTACGAAAAAAAAAAAAAAACTTAGAAAAAAAAATCTTTTTTTTTTTTTTTTTCTTTCCCCTTAATTTTATCAAACTCCCACGGTTTCCGTGTTCTGACAAACTTAAACTAATTTTTGCTTTTTTCCCCTAATTTTGTCAAAGTCCTACGGTTTCCGTGTTTTGACAAACTTTGACAAAATTTTGGTTAAAATGTGAAAATTATTCTAAATTTGTCAAAACACGGAAACCGTGGGACTTTGACAAAATTGGGGGAAAATGCAAAAATTTGTTTAAGTTTGTCAGAACACGGAAACCGTGGGAGTTTGATAGAATTAAGGGGAGAGGAAAAAGAAAGAAGTGGGACTTTGACAAAATTTTGGGTAAAATGTGAAAATTTGTTAAAATCCCACTTTTTTTTTTATTTTTCTTCTCCCCTTAATTCTATCAAACTCCCACATTTTCCGTGTTCTGACAAACTTAAACTAATTTTTGCTTTTTTCCCCTAATTTTGTCAGTCTCACGGTTTCCGTGTTTTGACAAACTTAGAATAATTTTCATATTTTACCCAAAATTTTGTCAAAGTCCCACTTTTTTTTTTTTTTTTAATTATTGTTGCTGAGTGAATTTGTATAGGAAAAGATAGAAGAAAGTCATGTGGTGGCCACAACATAATAGTTTAAATAATAAATCTTTATCGAAAAATTGTTTTGAGGTAATGAGGCAAAGCTATCTTCTAGATAGATACTCTATATTAAAATATTTTTCTGACTTTTTGATTTTTAACACAAACTAAGAGTTTAATTCATAGGTGCGTACAAATACTTAAGCTGCGATATTATTGTAGTTCTACTTTCAAAAACTGTTTTCCTTAATCCATAATTAAGGTGATAATATTGTAGAAAAGTAATAATTACTTTTCTGTATGATTTATGTGATAATCATTCATGTGACTTATGTGATACTCATTAAGTATATTCAATCAGATTAATTGATTTTTAATTAATTTTTAATTTTTTTTTGTACACATAATATATATATATATATATTTGTTATTCTTTACGTGCAAGACATTTCACTGACATCACTAAAATTCAATTTTGAGCACGTGTCAATGTCATTTTAGCAAACATATTATCAAGATGATGCTAGTTGATATATGCTGTCTCTGCTAATTTCTCCATCGTATATACATGTTGATTTAAATTTCTATTTAGCATATTCGAAGGCTAAAAGATCCAGCCTAATAGCAGGGATGGAACACGGGCGCAGAATTCATACCACTATCAATGTAAGAAAATTTTCTGCTTCTTAAATCAACGATATTATAGGTAGAGAAATTTCTTAAACGGATTCCGGTATGAATTCTGCGCCCGTGTACCATCCCTGTAATAGGCTACCCACTTTCATTTCGATATATTTATTTTATACTAGTTTGTTCATTTGTACTATTACGTTCAATACCTTAATTCTTTTTTCCTGCACCTCCATAATAATTCCAATGTAACCCTTCCCTAAAATTAGTCTATAAGATTTTTTGCCTTGTTCGGCCATGTTATGCAAATATTTACTAATTTGAAATAACTTAAGAAGCTTTTAAATTATAATTTTGATATTCGACATATTTCAGAGAAATAAAATTAGACAATGAAACTCTTTGATAAATTTAATTATAATGGGCGCTTGTCGGAAATAATACTATTCATTCAAGAATTAAAAAAAAAAAAAAAAAAAATTCAAATAACTTACACCATAAAACTAGATTGAACTTCTTAAGATAAAATAGTCTTCATGTCACACGCGCAATTAAACAGCACTTTAATGTTTTCTTGTTCAGGAAATTGAAAATTTCGTTTAATTAACGAAGTTTTCGAATAAGAATGTTAACATAAACAGCACGCTCTTTACCAGTTTCGTAAGGCATTCTAAAATGAATCAGATTTCGTTGATTTTGTTGCTGAAATAAATTGTTTAAAAAAATTAACGAACTAATAAATTAATTAATAGTGTTTTTTTTAGACAGACATCATATCACTTTTGTGATTTTCTGATTACCCATGCATTAAAAAGTGTAAAAACTTAAAATGGTACTTCAAACAGAATACTATTACGATTACCTAATCCCCTCATACCTGAAGTACAGTAAGGGACAAAAAAAAAAAAAAAAAAAAAAAAAAAAAACCGTACTGTCGAAAAATTGACTTATACCTTTTTTATTTGGATTAACTTCAAAACTAATGGTTGAAACAAATAAAACTGTCATGTTTGTATAGTACTGAAGAGATGAAATGACACCTATGTAGATTTTCGTCTTAGTAAATCGATTTTATTACAATCTATGAAATACTTAATAAAAATCTACATAAAACTTTCTTTTTAAACGTAATATAATAAACCTATGTACTTTGATTTTTATTGTGATTTATTATATGAAATAAACAAGTTATACTTTAATATATTAAATAAAATTACTTATTTATTAGATCTAAATAATTACTTAAAAAAATATATGTATTCTGCATTAGTATATTCGCCATTATATGAAATTACTTCTTTAATGCGCAGTGACATAGTATTATACAGTGTTTTAATAAAAATCTCAGAAATTTCACTGAGCTAAATATCATAAATATTTTTTCTAGTTCTTGCGGAGCTGTAGGTGGTAAATTTCCAACCCCCCCCCCCCCCTTCTCCGCCCTCCTTTTTGTCTAAACATTCTCGAGCAAACTGAGATTAATAATATTTGCAGGTCTGGCAAAGATCAAATTCCTTACTATAATAAATTTTTGTATAACTGCACACCAAGATTGGTGGGAACTACTTTATACCAAATATGGTATAATAAAAGTTCTGGTCTAATAAAACACCTTTAGTTTTGGTGCAAGGAAACAGCAAAAATTATTGATGTTTCATTACACTAAAAAATTTTCATTGCACTATTTTGGTGTAAAGTAGTTGCCACCAATTTTGGTGTATAGTATAAGTGGGAGTTCAACTTATTAGAATTTCTTTTCTTTTTACATTTTTTGGATTTTCTAAAACAGTAATTGACAAAACTGCCCGAGACTTCAGATTTGCAAAGAACACTTAAAAACTCACATTTTCAACTATCGATTTAGTTCATTGTGCATTTAGGGGCCAAACCACAAATTGAAGAAAAGCGATCTTACTTTGGATCACCCTGTATCATAAAAAGCTACAAATGACGTGTAACATTAACACATTTTTGCACATAGTACTGTGTACAATATTTTGGTGCGAAGATTGTGCAGTTATTAGGTACATGTAATTTTTTTTTTTTTTTTTTCAAAAATTATGATTTTTTTTTTTTTTTTTACTTTTTTGTTTATAATTAGAACGGATTTCCATAAAACTTTACAAAATTTACAAAAAATTTGACAAAACATTAGAGAAACATTATTCTGAAACATATTTTTTCCATGTGTAATATTCGCTAAGATATGAGCATTTATAACTTAAAACTTTAACGAAGTTAATAAACATATAATAAATGTAAATACCTTAAAATTTTATTTCGTACAGGGCAGAAGAGCTCTTTTCGGAAGGGGGGCCCCCTCCTTCAACTGTGCCGACTGCACTTCGTGGCTGGGGGTCTTGCGTTTGATGTTCTTCTCCTTTAAGTAGGTGACGCCATATCTCTCCTATCTCAGCCGACTCGTGGCCATTGATTGCGTCATTTTGATGCGCGATTTCTATGCTATCACGGATATATGCGTAGGTTGGGTTATTGTAATTAGCTATTTTCGCGACGTTTTCAAAGTCAATTTCCATATTGTTTTCAAAAAAATTTCTGGCTAGCGCGGTTGTGTTACGGTTAAATTTAATGTCATTTTTATGTTCTTTTATTCTGGTTTTTATCTTCCTTTTAGTAACGCCTATATATTTAAATTCTTTGTTTTTATGGTTTTTCATGGAAATTTTGTAGATACCTGCAATTTCAAGGCACATCAAACAAAATAAAAAATACCGCTAGTAAATTTAACATAAACATTCCTATTAAACTTAATCCTAATATATACCAACTAATAAGAAGTGATAAAGATCCGATCCCCCCCACCGAAACTGCAGGTATCTACAAAATTCCCATGAAAAACCATGAAAACAAAAAAATTTAAATATATAGGCGTTACTAAAAGGAAGATAAAAACCAGAATAAAAGAACATAAAAATGACATTAAATTTAACCGTAACACAACCGCGCAAGACAGAAATTATTTTGAAAACAATATGGAAATTGACTTTGTAAACGTCGCGAAAATAGCTAATTACAATAACCCAACCTACGCATATATCCGTGAGAGCATAGAAATCGCGCATCAAAATGACGCAATCAATGACCACGAGTCGGCTGAGATAGGAGAGATATGGCGTCACCTACTTAAAGGAGAAGAACATCAAACGCAAAACCGCCAGCCACGAAGTGCAGTCGGCACCGTTGAAGGAGGGGGACCCCCTTCCGAAAAGAGCTCTTCTGCCATGTACGAAGTAAAATTTTAAGGTATTTACATTTATTATATGAGCATTTATATTTCATATCAGTAAATATTGTTTTACTGCTCATGCGTGTAATATAGAAAAAAAAAAATTATTCCATAGGTTGAAAGCTAGATATATTGAGCAACTTTTGTCGAAAGCTCATTTGAACAGAATAAAAATTAAGCAAATTGTCGGCAAAAGAAAGAGACAGATTTTATGTATTTTCTAGTGTTAAAATTTCATAAGGCGTTTTACCCATGCCGCGTATTCAATTTGAAGATCGAACTATTTCAATCACGTTGCAAAAGTTCTTTTTTGTGAAAAACCCCTTATGATCTCACAAATTTTAGTAAATAAATAAAAATGTGTTAAATTTACAATAAGGAATTAAGCCTCTAAGGGATTTCTCACAAGAAAGGACTTTTGCAACATGGTTGAAATAATTGGATCTTCAAATTAAATACGCGGCATGGGTAAAAGCCCCTATGTAATTTCAACTCTGGAAAATACCTAAAATCTGTTTCGTTCTTTTCACGGCAGTTTACTTAATTTATACTCTATGCAAATGAGCTTTTGACAAAAGTTACTCGATATATATAGCTTTCATCCTACGCAATAATAATTTTTCTATCTTCCACGCATGTGCAGTAAAACAGTATTTACTACAATAAAATATAAATGCTCATATCTCAGCGAATATTGTTAGCATTATTCGCTGTATTATTGTTAGCATTATTCATTATATTCCTAATATATCAAAAAAAAAAAAAAAAGTTTATTTTTCGATTAATTGACTAGCACAGCTATTTAATGAGTAAAATTATTACCATTTTATATGTATTTGAATAAATAATGTCTTTCTAAGATCAAAATAACTATTTGCGCAGTGTCGCCAAATTTAGGGAATATTTTATTCAACAAACACCAATAAATTCGAGGAGTGATATTTGATATATATAATAGACGATTATTCTTTAACGTGATTAATCAACCGTCACAATTAAAATTTAGCGGTAGATAATGCATAAATAATCCCGAAATTTAAAAACACTGTATGTTTGATAGTTTTTTTTTTTTTTTTTTTTTTTTTTTTTTCATTTTCCAGCATTTGTTTTTCACACTAATTGCATTTTACACAAGAGTAAACTGTTTTAAAAAATCTTTTAAAGTTTTATATAATTAACTGCGTATATATATAGCCATTCTCTTAAGTGCTACATTTTCAGAAAATTCTATTTATTTCACGCATCATATGTATTATTACCAATTATCTAAAAAATTCGTTTTCCAAATTTTTAAATCTGACATATTATAAGAATTTAAGAATATGTTCTTCAAATATTAAATAAATCTATTATATTCAGTATTGAATGAAATTCTTTTTAAAAAAATAAAACACATATTAGTTTCAGAGAATATTATTTACTAACTTACATTTATTTTTTTATAAATTTAGAAGCGAATTAATTTCAAATACCGTAAATTCTGGTAAATACCCCGTAGGTTATATAATCAAGTTTTGCACCAGAAATTTCCATTGATAAATAAATTTATATTTGTACAATCTCTTCCTTCGAAAAAGTATATATTACTCTATTAAATAAAATTTCTGGTGGAGAAATGAGACACGTTACCTGCGAGTGACCTACCAGAAATTACGGTAGTAAAATAAAGAACCTTGAAAAGTGTCTTCCATTTATTATCAATAATTATATATGAATAAAACATCAGAATTTGCACCATCTTCAGACATGTCATCAGTTTCGAGATATATTCGTATTTTGAGATATATTCTTAACAGCTGTTTCTACGAATTCAAATAAGTAGTATGTTTTATGACTGCATATAATTTCCTTATTCTTTATAAATATTACATAGGCATATTTTCGTAAAAAGGAATCAATTGTCCGCATGAATCTTTTTTTATTTGATTAATGCTCTATTAGGCACTAGTTTTCCATAAATGATCGGACGCTTTCGATTTTTGAGGTTTTCTCAATTATTTAAAATATTACTAGATGAATAATCTTAAAATTTCATCAGCGTAGGGAACATGTTACACCTTATATATTTTAATGACATGTTTGAACTTTAAGAAAAAGTGGGACAAGTAAAAAATTAAAGAGAACTGAAAATGTTTGGCATTATCATGCAAAAAATAATGCTCCAAATACATTCTAGCTGTAGTATTTGATTATGACACTTCTTGTTCTTAATATCTGCATACAATTTTATGAGGTTACCGTATATATTAACCCGTTAGTAGTCACTAGTTGGTCGATTCGCCACTCATCCATTTAGTGTTGCCAGATTTTTACTTTCCGAACACTATAGTGAGGAAAGTATTGTAATCATGTCAAAAATCCGAATTCGAGATTTTGATGTTTCTATACGTTTCGAGGTCCCCTGAGTCCGTTTTCACTATTTTTACGATGATGTATGTATGTGTGTGTGTATGTATGTATGTATGTGTGTATGTATGTTTGTATGTATGTGAGTGAACACGCTAGCGTCTAAACGCTTTGTTCGAATAAGCTGAAAGTTGGTGCGTATATTTTAAGTCACCATAGTACGAACCCTATAGATTTTAGTGAATATAGTAGTTTTTTTACAGGGACACAAAGAAAAATTCTTTATCATTATGGTCTATGGGACCAAAATCTGAAAAGTGCGATAGCATCAAAACGCCTTTTGCAATTGAGAAAAAATTTATACGCGTATTATAGGTCACAGTTACTCAATATGTATAAAGTTTGGAGAATCTGGTACTTACAGTTTTTTTACAGGGGCACAAAAACAATTCTTTATCATTATGGCCTATGGGGCCAAATTCTTAAAACTGCGATAGCGTCTAAAGGCTTATTTAATCTGAACAAAAAATTTGTACACATGTTATAGGTCACAGTTGCACGAACTGTATAGATTTTGGTGAATTTAGCACTTACAGTTTTTTAACAGGGACACAAAGAAAAAATCTTTATCATTATGGCCTGTGGGACCAAATTTTTACTTCCTTCTATATTCAATAGAAGAAAGTATTGGATTCGTAAAAATTTTCGACCTCGGGTTTTTGATGGATTTGCACGTTTTGAGAGCTGTAGAACACGATTTGACCATTTTTAGAAAATGTCTGTCTGTTTGTCTGTCAGTCTCTGCATGGGTGTGACAAAGTTTTGTGGCAACTGTATCTCAGGAACTACTTCACAGAATTTCATACAAATTGGTATGTAGTTGCACCTTGACATATATTAGTGCCTATCAACTTTTGGTAAAAATTGTCTTACAGGTTGTGCTGCCATCCCGATTTTTCTAAATTTTTAACATGGTAGTATAGTACAAAATTTTGTATAAATGTGCATAAAGAAAACTATTTATTAATAATCATTATGAAATTTACCAAAATTATTTATAATAGAGATAGTCAACTGGGAAAAAATTTTTGTATGTGTAGGAGCCTCGCCTCTTCCCCCCTGCGGGTGTTGGGAATTCCCCCCTCGAGGGGAGTAAATTTTCATGATGGGTATCTTTCAAAAGAGCTCGCCAGTACCTTTAAAACGAATGGTTGAACCATAGATCTGCGATAATTTAAAATGAAATTATCGATTTTTTTTAGTTCCCCATCATACTATAGGTATGGGGAACTTAGGTAATCGTGAAAATTTTCGACCTCGGTTTTTTGACTTTTTTACACGTTTTCAGGTGTGAGGAATCCGAAAATGACAAAATTTCTATGGTGTCTGTCTGTAGGGTGTCTGTTCTTCTGTTAGTCTGTTAGTCTGTTAGTGTGTAAGTCCCTTAGTTTGTTAGTCTGTGTACACGATATCTCAAGAACAAATTGCCGCAGAGAGGTCAGATCAGTTTTAAAATATTACTTTCGACACTGGCAAGAACCCTATTTATTTGCAACATTCGAATTTTAAAACTTCGTAAGTTATTAGAAATTTACGATTTTCTTAACATGGGAGAATAGGACAAAAATTCACTTAAACGTGCAACAAATGGAAACTTTTTAAAGTAAAAATGTCAGACCAGTTTTAAAATATCAGTTTTGATGCCGGAAGGAACATCAGTAACTATAAATATGCTACTTTGAAAATTTCGCAAGTTATTGGAAATTTACGAATTCCTTAACATGGCAGTATAGGGCAAAATTTCACATAAACGTCAATTTTCAGAGATATTTTCATCGTAAAGATGTGAGACTACTTTTGAAATATTATTTAGGACACTGGTATGAATATTAATGACTATGAATTTTCCAATATAAAAATTTCGTAAGTTATTGGAAATTTACTAATTTCTTAACATGGCAGCATAGAGCAAAATTTCACATAAACGTCAATCTTAAGGGATATTTTCATCGTAAAGATGTCAAACCACTTTCGAAATATTATTTAGGACACTGGCATAAATATCATAGACTATGATTTTTCCAATTTAAAAAAATTCGTAAATTATTTGGAATTTACTATTTACTTAACATGCCAGAATAAGGTAAAATTGAGCATAAACTTTCATTTTGAGGCTCATAAATACATTAGACAACTTCAAAATTACATTTATGATATTTGTTTGAACATGATTGAATACAAATATTCTAATAGGAAAATTTCGTAAATTATTCGTAATTTACGATCTTACCAACATAGCGAAATTGTAAATTTTTCATATAAATGTGAATTTTGAGGATTATTGCATTGGAAATAGTAGCATGAAAACTAAACAACGGAATTGACCCTGATAAAATAAATTAATAGATTAGAATAAGATAAATATATCGAAGTGAACGGTGGATAGCCTATTAGGCGGGGTTTTCATTCTGTCACTGTATCAAGCTTTTGTCAAGTTCATTTCTTTTAAGATGATTATATCTCTCAAACAAGAATTTTATGAGAACATAAATATTATGGGAAACTGAGCAGAGTCCACCTATACCAACTAGTTTAATGTAATATTGACAATAAAATTGACTTTTTTTGGATATTTAGTGTTATACTACTTCTCTAACATGGAAATTATCTGCATTATCATGGAAGATAATTTTTTTAAATAATAAATTTAATAAATTATTTTTACTGAGTAAATTTGTATAGGAAAATATAGAAGAAATTCATGTGGGGGGCACAACATACTAGTTAAGAGTGCGATAGCATCTAAACGCCTTATTCAATTGAGCTGAAAATTTATATGAATATTATAAATCACTGTTGCACTAACTATAAGCATTTTGGTGAATCTAGCATCTATAGGTATTTTACAGGGACACAACGAAAATTCTTTATCATTATGATCTATGGGCTCAAAGTTCAGTAGCGTTAAATAAAACATCGTGTAATATATGGAGAAAAATACTCACACACTTTATTAGTGTTTTATCTCTTTTGTTTTTAAACAACTCCTCTTTCTTTACTTTATCTACAAAACTGTTAATTACTCAATGTTCGGAAAGTCGAGGGGAGTCACTCCAGATTTTTTTATTCAAAAATCACCAAAAATTTTTAGAAGTGGCATTTGATATACATAAAAGGCGAATCGACTCGAATAATCGTGAATTATGTATATCAAATACGACTTCTAAAAATTTTTGGTGTCAATTGAATAAAAAAGGTCTGCAACACTGAAGGAATGGGCGGCGAATGGATCAACTAGCGAGTACTAACGGATTAATGGAGATGCAAATGCTTCTTTGAAAAATTGTAGAAAACAGCATATTTTTAACACAGTGCAATGTCATGTTTTGTGAACTTAACATACTATATTATATACAGCAGACCGCAATCAGAATACAAAATATATTGAATATATAATGAATGAATGTATAATGAAATATGAGCATTATTACTAAATAATTTTTAACTGTAGATGTGCAACTTTTAATAAAATTTCATTTGCATCATACGGCTTCTTGAATTTCTCCTTCCTTAATTCCAACCCCTTACGCTAAGGAATGGAAGACAATATTTTAACACTTAAAACTACTTAAATCTACGTTTTTAAGTTATTACTGCCTAAGACGGGCAACGTAGTTTTATGTTTGCTCTTTTAAAGGGCCGGGTTACGTGGATAAGTTATTGAATATGATATGTCAATTATGCAAGTTCCACTTCGTAAGAGTGGATGTTTTATAAAATATCACATTCATAAAAACTACTAGACATGTACATAAAAACATTATACAAGTTTATTCAAAAATAGTACTTCGTCAATAAGACTACAACGCCCGTATATATATATATATATATATATATATATATATGTGTGTGTGTGTGTGTGTGTGTGTGTGTGTGTTTGTATAATTCTTAGAAAAAAAATTCCTGAAACCGGGACAGACAGAGAAAACACAACCCGTCTGTTAAATGTTAATTTATTCCGGAGTATTTTTAGCCCGGCTTTATTTCGCACCACTTTATTCAGAGAGAATTTTACTCCAATTCATAATTTCGATAAAATAAGAAAAATTTATTCTTAAAAATAATCGGTACGAAAAAAAGGCGGGGATAAAAATATTCCGAGATAAATGGATAAGGGCAGGGCCTGATTAAGGGGGAAGCTCGCTCTTGACACATTATTTATACTTACACCGTTATTTTTTAACAAATACTTTCCTCCTATAATAAACAGAAAATTTTCATTAAAAATTATTTTAAAAGAATTCTGGTGTCTAATAACGGTGAGTAAATTGGATTGTTTTACACCGTTCATTTTTTATAAAAAATATTTCCTGGTCAAACCCTGGAATTTCTATAACATGAAGTAAAAAATAATTGTAAAAATATTCCGGTATGAGCGAGCTTCCCCCTTAATCAGGCCCTGCCTATCACCCACCTTTTTTTAGAAATGGTCCCCTATTTTTTATCAATTTTCGGTGATTTTATGGCTATAAATTTGATTTTTAGGAGGGGAGAGAATTATTTTAACTGTTAAATACATTCTGAGGGGCTACAGATTTGGAAATCATGAACATTTGCGACAAGGGAAAAAATTGGGGGGGGGGGGGTATTTGATACTGAAATTATGCATTACATATCTTATATTTTTATAATCTGTCATTAATGTTATTTTTTAAATTATATATATATATATATATATTTTGTTTTTAGGTGTTAAATTATTATTTTTTATTTTTCAAATCAAATTCATGGTCATAAAATTACCGAACTGGGAAAGAAATTGATCGGGGGGGGTGGGGTATCTAGAAAACGGTGGGTGACTGGGCAAAACAGGAGTTATATTCGGATATAGGAGGTCATTTTACATAAGAATGGGCAAGAGTGGAATCAGATCTGGATTTTTTAGGACTGAGGGCCTATTAGTCTCAGACAGCGATTTTTGCGTTGTCGTTTTCGATAGTTGGACATTTGTCGAAATCATTTTTCGATAGTTGGACATTTATCGAAATCTAAAATTTATCGAAAATATAATTGAATAATTTGAAAGCGATGTTATAATTGGGAAGAAAAAAAAAACTAATAGTCCTTCGTCCTAAACTAAATTCTGCTTTTGCCAGAATTTCATCAAAATCTTTTTTTTTTTTTTGAAAGAAAAAGAAAACAAAATTAATAATAATCAGTATCATTACAAGAGATATCGAAAACGTTTTTTTTAAATAATTTTGAATTAGGAAATAAATAGTGCGCGTGCAATAATATGAAATAAAAATAAATAAAAATATGAAATTAATGATTTGATTTTTATATAAAACACGATCGCGTGCTATCTTAAAAAGTAGATGTAAAATTTAAAGTTTAATTTTCTTGGCAACAATTATAAATTAAAATAAATAATTTAATGTAAGTTTAGAAGTTAGAATTTCTAATTTTAAATTCTATTGCAAATATTTTGTTTTGCCTAATAAAGTTTATTTACAGACTAAAACATTGCTTTCAATTTTTAAATATTAATTTCAATTAATCAAATATTTCTGTTCGACGGCATGCAACAGCAGTCACAATACAGAGGCTCATTTTTTTTTTTTTATCCTTAAAAATAATCTGTACGAAAAAAAAAGGCGGGGATAAAAATATTCCAGAATAAATTAAAATGGCTAAGGTTACATTACACTAACCAGGAAACCATCCCATGCTGTAATAATTAAATATGTATATATATATATATATATATATCCGAACAAGTGTTAATCGAACGAGCATATATACATATGTTTCTTGACGCATAAGACAAATAGCCCTCGTCAGCTCGTATTTGTTTTTTAAATTCTGAAAGTTCGCTAATATTCGGTGCAACCACGCCTTAATGAATTAATGAATGAAATCCAAAACAAGCAGAAATCGAAAGAGCATAGACAAACGTGTTCTTTGATGCATTAATCAGTTTCCCATTTCAGCTTTGAGATATATTCAATCCAGATATATTGTCTAAAGATTCGCGGAAATAGAATCAAAAAATGATAAAGGTCAAGGGTCTGGCAGATTTTAATGGGACTCCTCCCACTCCTTTCTCGTTATTACACTTTTACTCAAACTTAAGTACAGTAAAGTCTCGTACAACGCGGTGTAAGAGCTGACAAATAAATAAAACTGTTTTATTTTTTAACATGCCTGAATTTTCGAAGTACCAATATATTAGTTCGTACGCTCGATTTAGTTTTATATATAAATCAGTTCCTTTGATATAAATTAGTTATGTTAAAAAAATAAAATTGTAATATCCATGAGGCAAACTTTCACCCACGCTATACGAGACTTTACTGTGTAGGTTTCTCGGGAACGGGCTTACAAGGGCTAACAGTTTATGCGTAAAAATTCACGTTAGATTATGCCCTCTCGAATCGAATGAACATAATTTAATTGATTTCTATTATTACACTATTGTGATGTTTTCCTGCTAAGGGCACTGTAGCTAAGGACACGTCACCACTGTACCGATCGTTTTCTTAATAGCATAATATGAAACATTAGTTATTTTCCACAAATGTTTATTGCATTTTCTTAATATAAACAATTTCCTACGATTGTTAATATTGTTTGAGGGGAAAAAAATAAAGTTCCATTTCAATTATATTTTTACCGATTTTTAAATATTAAATCTTTATCGAAAAATTGTTTTGAGGTAATGAGGCAATGCTATCTTCTAGATAAATACTCTATATTAAAATATTTTTCTGACTTTTTGATTTTTAACACAAACTAAGACTTTAATTCATAGGTGCGTACAAATACTTAAGTTCAAATACTTAAGCTGCGATATTATTGTAGTTCTACTTTCAAAGACTATTTTCTTATTTCATAAATAGGGTGATTATATTGTAGAAAAGTAATAATTACTTTTCTGTATGATTTATGTAATAATCATTCATGTGACTTATGTGATACTCATTAAGTGTATTCAATCAGATTAATTGATTTTTTAAATTATTTTTTTTTGAGCACACACAAAAAAAAAACATATTCACTATTCTTTACGTGCAAGACATTTCACTGACATCGCTAAAATTCAATTTTAAACACGTGTCAATGTCATTTTAGCAAACATATTATCAAGATGTTGCTAGTTGATATAGGATGTCTCTGCTAATTTCTCCATCATATATACATGTTTATTTAAATTTCTACTTAGCATATTCGAAGGCTAAAACACCCAGCCTAATAGGCTACCTACTTTCATTTCGATATATTTATTTTATATTAGTTTGTTGATTTGTACTATTAGGGTCGATTCCTTAATTCTTTTTTCTTGCAACTCCATACTAATTCCAATGCAACCCTTCCCGAAAATTAGTTTATAAGAATATTTGCCTTGTTCGTCCATGTTATGAAAATATTTACTAATTTGAAATAACTTAAGAAGGTTTTAAATTATAATTTTGATTTTCGACATATTTCAGAGAAATAAAATTAGATGATAAAATTCTTTGATAAATTTACTTTTAATGGGGGCTTGTCGGAAATAATACTATTCATTCGAGATTAAAAAAAAAAAAAAAAAAAAAAAACATAAATTTCAAATAACTTACACCATAAAATTCGTTTGAACTTCTTAATTTAAAATAATATTCATGATGCAAGCGCAGCCGTCATATTTTTTGATAATTATTGTTCAAGGAATTGAAAATTTCGTTTAATTAACGAAATTTTCGAAATAGAATGGTAATAAAAACAGTAAGCTATGTCCCAGTTTCATAAAACATTCTAAATCGAGTCAGTTTTCTTTGACTTTGTTGCTGAAATATAGTGATTAAAATCTAAAAAAAAATAACGAGCAAATAAATAGAGTTTTTTTCAGACAGACATCATATCACTTTTGTTATTTTCGGATTACTCATATATTAAAAAGTGTAAAAACTTAAAATAGTACTTCAAATAGAATACTATTATGATTACCTAATTCCCTCATACCTAAAGTACAGTAAGGGACGAAAAAAAAAAAAAAAACACTGCAGAAAAATTGACTTATACCTTTTTTATTTGGAAAAACTTCAAAACTATTGGTTGAAGCAAATAAAACTGTCATGTTTGTATAATACTGAAGAGATGAAATGACACCTATGTACATTTTCGACTTACTAAATCGATAAAAAATCTACATAAGGCTTTCTTTTTACACGTAATATAAAAAACCTATATACTTTGATTTTTATTATGATTTATTATATGAAATAAACACGTTATACTTTAATATATTAACAGTTTTAATGCTCAGAGCTGCCAACCTAATCCAGCAAATTGTTGGTACTGCCCATTTTTCTACACCACTTAATTTTCGGAGTATTTGTTTTCTTAATTCATCGCAAATATATTTGAAAAGAATTACTCTAAAAATTAAGTGGTGTAGAAAAATGGGCGGTACTAACAGTTTGCCGGATTAAGTTGGCAGCTCTGAATGCTAAAGCACTTCCAGAAAGTAGAAACACAACCTTAAATTGCTGTAGGTTTTACAGGCAGCAATAAAAGTTTTTCCGGTGTAAATATTTAATTTTAGCTTTGTAAAGAAATTCAAAACCTAATCATGCCTAACTAGAAAAAAAAAAAAAAAAAAAAAAAAGATATATATATATATAAGTAAGCAGCAGTCGAAATAGCATATATAAATGTGTATTATTATGCATAAATCCATTACCCTCGTAGCTCTTTCTACAGAAATAAAATATGAAAATTTCTAATGATCTACAAAAACACACCTAATTTATGAAAACCACGCCTTACTGTAGTGTATGTAAAACACAAATTTATGTATCATTAAAGGATGAATAAAAACAAAAAAGTGTTTTACCATTCATAGTTGTTCACACATAATGTTTTACGAAAATTTAAGAGCAGCGAAAAAATCCAAATTTAACATTGTTTTCCAAATGTAACATTCAGCGCAGTGAGGGGTGTGTATTTTGATAAGATTTTACCGAGACTCCGCGCATTCTTTTCTTTTTCCAACTTATTTCACAAATATAAGAACATGTATTTTTAAAATGATGAAACGAGCATCGTAATAATTTATGCGTCGAAAATCAGGTTAGATATTTCTCTTTTGAAAGAACTACATGTAATTGATAAAAAATGATCAGGCTACTAACGTCGTATTCTGTTGATATTTTTTTTAGTATTAAAAAAAAAAAAAAAAAAAAAGAGATATTAAATAAAACACAATCACTCATACAAATATCAGTAAATTAATTAATTATCTTTGTGTTTTACAAAGAAATAATGAAAGAAAAGAACTTTATAATATATATATATATATATATATATATATATATATATATATACAGTAAAACTTCCCGCGAGCGACCATCCTTCGTTCCGCAAAAAATTGGTCGTAAAGAGAGGTGGTCGCTCAAAGAAGTGTCAACATTGGACATTAAGTAGATAGGGTAACAAGTCGGTGCCTTTAAAATTGGTCGTTGGAGGAGGGGGTCGCTTAACAGGGGTGGTCTCCCGTAGAGGTTTCACTGTATATATATATATGGGTGATTGCCAATCTAAAGGGTAGAAAACGAAGACTAATTTGAAAATATAAAAATTTTACCAAAAAAATTTGAAAAAATTCCTTAATTCCTTTTTGACAACTATGAATCTAAATTACTTGATGAGCTATCTCGTTAGCTATTTTTTGGTTGGTAATTAATTAATTTCAAAATTAATGTGACAACGGAGCGGACATCACTGACCACGGAGTGGACACTTATAAATATCCAAACCTGAAAGTTATTTTGCAGCTGTATCTTTTCATCCTTATTGTTTTACTTGTGTTTTAGAAAATAATCAACAAATATTTTTACTTTAATTCTTTTGAAAAATGAAAATAACAGGAAAATAATTGTTGGTTCCGCATATTCTTTCTTTCTTTTTTTTTTCTTTTTTTTTTTTTTTTTTTTTTTTTATGTGATTGATCTAATATGTTGAAGACACTTGTATTTCCTTGCTATTTTTCCTGTTAAAACTTCGAAGATTTCTTTAAGTTTCTTCTTTGATTTTGCGCCTTTAAAATTTCTTTTATTGGCTTTTTTATAACTTCGCCAAAAATAATACATTTCTCAATTTCTTTTGAATTTGCTTCTGTGATAATTTTTTTCACTTTTCTCTTGGGTTTTTCAGAATCAGTAGTATTATTTTTTGACTTCACATCCTTAGATCTTTGCACATGCTTTTTGTGTTTTTCAAGCTTCCTAACCAATTTTTTGTTTTCTTCACAAAGCCTTTCACTGTTCTTTTTCGATCTTTTTCTTCCACTTTCTAGTCTGCTAGATGATGATACAGATGGTTTTGTTTTCAGAGATAGATTAATTTGTGGTAGTGTGATGTTTATGGCTGCTGAACGAGGTGTCTCAGGAGGTGTATCATCTCTGAGATGTTCTTCAAAGATTATTCTGTTTCTTCAATCTCTCCCTTTGATTTATGTTTTGGTTCTTCCATTTTTTCCTAACACTTCATTTCATTTGTTCAAACATTTTAACTACAGTATTCTTCCTTCTGCCAAATTTACAATTATCTCAAAAGTTGTGTGAAAACGTGTTGTGTGTAATAGAAGCATTAGTCTGTCTCTTGCTCTCTGCATACTTTTTCTTTTTTGTTCTTTGTTTTTCTGTAGTTTGGCTGGGAAGTTTCCTTTTCTTGTTATTTTTCTTATCTTTTTGATTTTCAACTCCACCTAATTTTCTTTTTGACTGAGTTTGAGCGAAGGTTTGTGCACATTTGTTTGTCCTGCATTGGGTTACATGCGAATTTCCATTTTTCTTGAACAGCATAATAAATTTCTGCAAAGAAAATAAATATATATTTTAAGTGTTGTTTATATATATATATATATATATATATATATAAAAAGTTATTCAATTAATAAAAATACAAAACAATTTTAGTTTTGCTGTAAAACAAAAACATTTTTATTTATTTTTTCTTCTGAAACTAAATTTAATTATATTTTTGCAATTATTTTTCTAAAGTGTTATATCACCTTTTCTACATTTTACCTTTAAAATTAAAAAGAAAAAAAAAAAAAAAAAAAAAAAGGACATATAGTATACATCATCCTTTTGCATTACTCTGTAAACAACACTCATAAAACTGTTCTTAAAATTATATTAATACGAATTCTGTTGTTACATTTAAACCATGAAGAGAAATGCTTAAGAGTTCAGTAAAAAATAGCAAATACTGTTTTAAAGACGTTGAAATGACATTTTTAGAAAATCACGAATAAAAATATAAAAGTTAGGGGGAAAAAATATTTCCATTGCACCTTAAGCAATCAGTAGGCTAACAAAAAAATATAATAAAGGGATAAAATTTATTTATCAAATTTATTTAGATTATTTCTCAAATGTATCTATTTTTAAGATTAATTTTGAAAGTATCCACTCCGTGGAAAGAAGTGTCCACTTCGTGATCAAATGATGTCCACGGAGTGGAAGTCCACGGAGTGGACAGAATGTCTGATTTTGAATTTTAAGGAACAAAGCAACAACGTCAGAAACAATTTAACTTTAGTGTTGAATTAAGTCTTATAATCATTAATTGTAATAATAATTAGATAATAAATAATCCTTATAATTACTTGTATACTTCTGACCACGGAGTGGACTGATGAGATAGCCAAACAGAGGTATCACAGATGAAATCAATTTTAACAGAACGAAATAAAGCATTGAGTTCAGCACACGTAGGTAAAAACAAAGATGGCTTCCCCCTCTTTCTTCTCAGTTACACACTGGTGACAGACAGTGCCATCTACTGAACTTTATGGGAAATTAAATAGTTGTCCACGGAGTGGACGCATTTTATTAGGGACATTTGTTATAAATTAATTAAAAAAACAAGATTCATTTTATAATTCTAAAATTTAATAAATATATTTTTAAGGATAATTATGTCCTGCTTAAATCAAAATGTAATTAAAAAACATTAATATTAAGCTTGAAAATAATGCTATATTCTGCAGACTTCCCTTGGGGACAGTCCACAGAGTGGACATTCCAGGTTTTATCGATCGAGTTCTAAGAAAAATAAATAACATTAAAAACTTTTATAATAATATTCAACTAGAGAAAATCGTAAGAAATAGCCTAGTTGTAAATTTTTTTCTGATTGAAAATATTTTCTGTTTTTGAGGGCTAAGGGACATGGTTTCTACCCCTTATGTTGGCAATGACCCATATATATATATATATATATATATATATTACTTTCTTTAAAAGAAAATATAAAAGAAAAATAATGAAAAGAGGATGTTAACAATTGTATTTTCCTGCACAAAGGTTATGTAGCCTTTTTTTTTTTTTTTACAGCGAGCGCAAATGGGGTCAGAGCCTGATTAAGGGGGAAGCACACATTTTCTCCTCTCTCACCGGAATATTTTTACAATTATTTTTTACTTCATGTCATAGAAATTCCACGCTTCGACGAGGAAATATTTTTTTTATAAAAAATGAACGGTGTAAACAATCCATTTTACTCACCGTTATTAGACACCAGAATTCTTTTAAAATAATTTTTAATGAGAATTTTCTCTTTATTATAGGAGGAAAGTATTTGTTAAAAAATAACGGTGTGAGTATAAATAATGTGTGTTTCCCCCTTACTCAGTCTCTGAATGGGGTTGGAACGCTTTTTCTCACTCTGCTTGTTACTGCAGACCACACATTGATGTACATTTCGTCACTTTCTTCATTATTTGCTTCCAATGTCTCATCCTCCTTCGTACCATTATGCACCGAATCATCGTCCAAAATAATGTTGCGACGTAACATATGATAACCAACTGCTTCACATTTTCTAGAAGTTCCGATTGACTGATTGGTTGTTTGTAAGTAAAAATTAAATTAAAATTCCGGTGTAATCTGAATTGTATCTCGCTGCATTGCAGTTTTCGAGACTAAACAGTCAAACGTTTAAATAAAACTACTTATTTATTAGATCTAAATAATTACTTTTAAAAATATATGTATTCTGCATTGGTATATTCACCTTAAAATGGAATCACTTCTTTAATGCGCAGTGACATAGTATTATGCAGTGTTTTAATATAAATCTCAGAAATATCACTGAGCTAAATATCATAAATATTTTTTCTAGTTCTTGCAAAGCTGTAGGCTGCAAATTTCCAATCCCCCCCCCCTTCTCCGCCCTCCTTTTTGACTAAAAATTCTCGAGGGGACTGAGATTGATAATATTTTCAGGTCTAGTAAAGATGAAATTCCTTACTGTAATAAATTTTTGTATAACTGCACACCAAAATAGTGGCAAAGCCAGCTGTTTACGTGTAAGTTTATGGTGCACTTCATCAATTTCTCTACAATATTTCTCCACTGTGATGGTTTCGCCTGGTTTTAGAAATCTATGGTGAATTAAACCAGCTGAGGACCACCAAACAGTCACCATAACCTTCTTTTGATGGAGTTTCGGCTTTGGGAAGTGTTGTGGACCCTTGTCACCATCCAGCCACTGCGCTGAACGTTTACGATTGTCGTACAGAATCCACTTTTCATCACAAGTTACAATTCGATTCAGAAAAGGATCATTTTGGCTGCGAAGAAGAAGGGCAGACGAGATTTCAAAACGTTTGCGTTTCTGATTCTCATTCAATTCATGAGGAACCCCTTTATCCATTTTTTTAACTTTGCCAATCAATTTTAGATGACGTGAAATGGTTGTAGGACATACACCTAGTTCTTCTGCAAAATCTCTAACAGCATTGCCTGGATTTTTTTTTCAACTATTGCTCGTAAAACTTCATTGTTCACAACAGTCTCTCGTCTGCCCCGGACTTCGTTCGTGAGACTCTCATCCCCACTTTCGAACTTTGTATACCAACGTCGAATGTTACGTGCATTTACAGAACCATTTCCAAATGCAGCATTAATATTTCGGGCAGCTGCTGCAGCATTATGCTTACTTTTACACTCATTCAAAAATAGCACTCTAAAATCTCTAGAATTCATCCTACGATTAAAACTATAAACTTACAACCAAATCACAATATTTTATTTGAAACACATGAGATGAAACAGACAAGGTTTTGCTTTGAAACAATACATTATTATCGACTCTATCAAAAAAGTTTATAAGGAACCAAATCTCAAAAACTTTACTGGTGAGAATCGGACATTTCATATGTTACAACCTGATACATATAATTTTTTTTCAAAAATTATGAATTTTTTTTTTAAACTTTTTGTTTATAATTAGAACGGATTTCCATAAAACTTTACAAAATTTACAGAAAATTTGACAAAACATTAGAGAACCTTTATTCTGAAACATAATTTTTCCATCTGTAATATTCGCTAAGATATGAGCAATTATGTTTCATATTAGTAAATATTGTTTTACTGCGCATGCGTGTAATATAGAAAAATTGTTATTTCATAGGTTGAAAGCTAGATATATTGAGCGATTTTGTCAAAAGAAAATTTGAACAGAATAAAAAAAAAAAAGAAAATTGTCGGGAAAAGAACGAGACAGATTTTATGTATTTTCTAGTGTTAAAATTTCATAAGGCATTTTTACCCATGCCGCGTATTTAATTTGAAGATCGAACTATATCAATCACGTTGCAAAAATTCTTTTTTGTGAAAACCCCCTTATGATCTCAAAAATTTTAGTAAATAAATAAAAATGTGTTAAATTTACAATAAGGGATTAAGCCTCTAAGGGATTTCTCACAAGAAAGGACTTTTGCAACATGGTTGAAATAATTGGATCTTCAAATTAAATACGCGGCATGGGTAAAAACCCCTATGTAATTTCAACTCTGGAAAATACCTAAAATCTGTTTCGTTCTTTTGACGTCAGTTTACTTAATTTTTACTCTATGCAAATAAGCTTTTGACAAAAGTTACTCAATATATCTAGCTTTCATCCTATGCAATAATAATTTTTTTATCTTCCACGCATATGCAGTAAAACAGTATTTACTAAAATAAAATATAAATGCTCATATCTCAGCGAATATTGTTAGCTTTATTCGCTGAAAAATTATTTTTCATGTAGCAAAAATTAAAAATTTAATTATTTTTCAGAATAATGTTTCTCTAATGGTCTGTCAAATTTTCCGTAAATTTGGTAAAGATTTATGGAAATATTTTCTAATTATAAGCAAAAAAAAAAAATTTTCAAAAAAATTAATTTTTGAAAAAAAAAAAAAAAAAAAAAAAAAAATCTGCCTAAATAATTACACAATTCCCACACCAAAATATATAAATATTGTACATAGTATGTGCAATAACGTGTTAAACTTACAAGTCATTTGTAGCTTTTTACGACACAGAGTGATTCAATGTACGAGCGCTTTTCTTTAATTTGTGGTTGATCTCTAATTCCACTCTGAAATAAATCGATATTGGAAAAGATGTTCTTGCATGTCTGAAGCCCTGGGCCATTTTGTCCAGTAATTTTTTACGAAATTCCAAAAATGTAAAAAAGAAAAAAGAAAAATCTATTACTTTGAACTCTTATAGAACGCAAAATATATTTTACAATGATATTTACAAAATAACTTCCTCAATACTGTTAAAGCATAAATAAATTAGAAAGAAAAGTACTTTAGTAAATGCTATTTGGTGTATAATAACACGGTTTGCTTAATTTCAAAATGAAAAGAAAAAAATATATATATATCCTATTTACCTACTTAATAATAGAAAAATTGAGTTTTATGAAAATATCATTTATCTATATTTTTTACGATCCTAATGTTAGTCTGATATTTTATCGAAAATATCTTATTATTTTTATATTTTTCCGCTAAGGTTTCTGAAATATTGTTTAGAACTTCATTATAATTCCTAATATATTATAAATACAGAGTTCTCTAACCTTCTCGATTCCAATGGCTATATAATTCACAAATTAAAAATTATAAAACACAAACATAATTTATAAAGTAAACGATATCTGTAGAATAATAACACACCCCAGCAAGAAATAGGACTGAATTCAAAAATGTTCTATTTGAGAAAAATCAATTTAAAATAATGGTAAATCACTGACTAAACATCCTGACAATTGTATTTTGTTTTTAACACTAGGCTCAATCCTAAAGTGTATATGGAAGAAGGCGTAATAAAATCTGTTAAAAAATTTGCTTTTAAACGATAAAATTCGCAGTTGTAGAATAAGATAAGGAAACTATCCAAGTGTAGTTTTTTTTTATTTTTTTGTCCCTTCGTGTAGGGGAGAGAGGGGATGAATGGGAGACATTTTATATTTTTATTGATAACGTTCGACCAGTGTATTTCAGAGTCTTGCAACGCTGCTCATCAGTACACTTCAGTATTCACTTACATATAAACATACTAACTTTAATAAAATTTTATCATTTTTAATTATATATATATATATATATATATATATATTGCATTGCATGTGCATTGTCCCATTCATCCCCATACATGACTGTTTCTGATGAAAGAAAGCAAAAAAATAAATTTTTAAAAGTTTGATTAGATCGTGAGATTTTCATTTCACAACTATGAATTTATTCGTATTAGCATTAATCAAAATTATTTGCTGAAATTAACATAAACTGATGTATTAACTCACATATTAACATCAAAAGACAAAGGTATTTTGGTTTATGGAACTCTTAGTCAGAGCCTGATTAAGGGGGAAGCACACATTATTTATACTTACACCGTTATTTTTTAACAAATAATTTCCTCCTATGATAAACAGAAAAGTCTCATTAAAAATTGATTTAAAAGAATTCTGGTGTCTAATAACGGTGAGTAAATTGGATTGTTTCACACCGTTCATTTTTTATAAAAAGTATTTCCTCGTCAAAGCGTGGAATTTCCATGACATGAAGTAAAAAATAATTGTAAAAATATTCCGGTGACAGCGGAGATAATGTATGCTTCCCCCTTAATCAGGCTCTGCTCTTAGTGCTCTAGGCTTTGGTAGCTTCATTGTGATAGCCTCTACATCCACAAAATTAATTTATGGTGAATCACTATAGTTAAATGGGTATTATCTTTCTCAAAAACTGCACTTGTGCATTATCTTCATTCTTGTTTAAAACATTTACAGCATAATGAACAATCTTTGTATTGCCAGATAACCTTAGAATAAAATCGTCTTCTGATATGTCATTCATAGTGTGCACCTGTAGATCATCAACAATGGATGCATTACTTTCAACATTAAGCGATAAATTTTCTGATTTGTCACTACTATTCTTATCATTAGAAAACTCATTTGTTGAAAAATACATTTTCTCCTTTCCTTTCTTTAGTTATTTCTGACATACTTTTGCAATTTTTTCTTCTAAAGCTACATTCACATCAAATGCAGAAATTTGGTTCCATAGAAATTTCCTTTTAGCATTTTATCTAGGCTTTCAGTTGCTGCGACCATCTTCCGGGTATTTTATGCTTCTGACAACTTTGTCACCGTGCTAATTGCATAGATGACAACATTTTAATTTATTCCGGAGTATATTTAGCCCCACCTTTATTTCATACCACTTATCTTTAAGAGTAACATTTTCTTATTTTAGCAAAGATATATATTGAAGTAAAATTTTCTGTAAACAATGTGGTGTGAATTAAAGGCGGGGCTAAAAATACTCCGGAATAAATTAAAATGATGACACCTATGCTAATTGGCATGGGAAACTTGGATTTCTTTTATAAATTTATTCGAGGAGAAACAAAAATATCATTGATTGTCTGCATGTATGTACAAATTTTCAAGAGTCATTTTTCGATAATGAATAATTTATGACTTTTGATGAGCGGCAAGTGTAAACCCAGCTTAATGCTTGTTTCTATGGTGTGTCAGTTAGTAAACGAGAACGTCCCCTTTTCTTCCCTCTCTTAACAACTAGTTTTCTTACAGAGATAACTTGGAATGAAAATGAATTAACGTTGGGAGACTACTGCTACGCTGTTTAGTCTCAACTCAATAGGTGTTTTTGTTAAAGTTGTGTCACAAGTGGAAAAACGTGTTAAAAAGTAATCAGAGCAATTAATTTCAATTCATTTTTACTTAAATCTGGAAAATTAAGAATTCTGGTAATCAATATATGCCTAATTTACGCAATTTAAAATACAAAATTATTTTGTAATGAAATAATTGACCTTATATAGATCTTAGCTGTTGAAAAAAAAGCCTAGATCAATTTTAACTTTTACTTATATTTCTTTTTATATTTAGCCTACTTGTACTAAATTCAAATGCTACTTTCATGATTCTATATTATAGCTGTTATAGCTGGTTATAGATTACAAAAAAGCAATTTAATATTTGTCCTAATATAATTCTTGTGTACAGATTTAAAAAGGTAAACAGTGGGAATTAATAGGACGCACCCCATACACCCCCATTCATAACTGTCCCATTCATCCCATCCACTGCATAGGTACATAAAACTGTACAAAGGCTTAATGAACAATTGTCAATATTCTTTTTAAATATCATAAATACAATATCAGATTATGCCTTTTCATCGCACAAGAGTTATATTAGCTTTAAGCAAATACTTAATTCCATAACTACTACTTTATTTAATCTCTAAAAATTTACTTTGGTTGCAAAAAAGGATTCTTTAAACTTTTTCTGTCCTTCTGTGGTGACTATAATTCTGAAACTACACTTCATGACTGAAGTGCTGCTATTTATAAGACAAAATGTCAAGTTTCCTAAGTTTGCAAGACATAAAAATTTCGTTATTGCCCCATTCAACCCTACTTCACTCTCCCCTATAATGGAAAACTTAATCCGACAATATTAAAAAAAAAAAAAAAAAAAAAAGTTTCTTTTTCAATTAATTGACTAATGATGACTAATAATTCTTACAGAGATAACTCGGAATAAAAATGAATTAACGTTAGGAGACTACCGCTACGCTGTTTAGCTACAACATGTTATACCTTATACATTTTAATGACATGTTTAAACTTTAAGAAAAAGGGGGACAAGTAAAAAAATTAAGGAGAACTGAAAATGTTTTGTGTCACCCTGTAAAAAATAATGCTCGAAATACATTCTAGCTATAGTATTTGATTATGAAACTTCTTCTTGTTCTTAATATCTGCATACATTTTTATGAGGTTACCGTATATATTAACCCGTTAGTTATTAATACCATTTATATTATTACCATCTTAAATGTATTTGAATAAATACATTTACTGTCTAAGTTCAAAATAACTATATGCGCAGTGTCGCCAAATTTAGGGAATATTTTATTCAACAAACACCAATAATTTCGAGGAGTGATATTTGATAAATAAAATAGACGATTATTCTTTAACGTGATTAATCAACCGACACAATTAAAATTTAGTGGTAGATAATGCACAAATAAACCGACATTTAAAAACACTATATGTTTGATAGTTTTTTTCTTCATTTTCCAGCATTTGTTTTTCACACTAATTGCATTTTACACAAGAGTAAACTGTTTTAAAAAGTCTTTTTAAAGTTTTATATAATTAAATACGTATATATATAGCTATCCTGTTAAGTACTACGTTTTCAGAAAATTCTATTTATTTCACGCATCATATCTATTATTACCAATTATTTAAAAAATTCGTTTTACAAATTTTTAAATCTGACATATTATAAGAATTTAAGAATACGTGCTTCAAATATTAAATAACGGAAGTGTGGGCAAAATGGGGCACTTAAGGTTATTCTGGCCAATAACTCTGTGACAAACAGAAAGAAATGAAATAAGTAATATTTATTTCAATTATGCAATCTTAACGGTTATTTGCAGTATTGGAATTTGAAATACACCACATATTTTATGATCTGCATATGAATATATGCGTCATCGTCTTCATCAACTTTGGCGCACAAGTCATGAACCTATTTGTTACATTCACTGCATTTGATTCATCCTTCTCCTTGAGCTAATCTTTCATATATTTTGTGGCAGTACAAGTATGTAACATCTACATCGTCTGGATCACTGTCTGACGATATGTCGTCTGCTGGTAGAGTAGGAACGCGATTTTACAAACCAAGAGAAATCGCGTTCTTACCCTGTCCAACTGTACCAACTGTCCAACACCCGACCTTTTAGTCATTTGACCTTTTGACCACACCTCGAGATACCCCGTTTTGCCCTACAAGCAGCCATGCAAAACAACTAGGACTACATAATAAATTACACTAAATGTAGTTCTATTCTTTCATGTAATTGACTTAAAAAAACATCCCTTTTAGCTAATACAAACTGTCACGTTCGTATCTGCAAGCTTTTTTCCTTTCCTTTCTTTAGTTATTTCTGACCTGCTTTTGCAATTTTTTCTTCTAACGCTTCAATCATATCAGATATAGAAAGCTTGGTTCCATAGAAATTTCCTTTTAGCATTTTATCTAGGCTTTCAGTTGCTGCGACCATCTTCTGGTTATTTTATGCTTCTAACAACTTTGTCACCTACGGTGGTGCTAATTGCATATATGCCAACATTTTAACTTATTCCGGAGCATTTTTAGCCCCGCCTTTATTTCTTACCACTTATCCTTGAGAGTAACATTTCCTTATTTTATCAAAGATATATATTCAAGTAAAATGTTATATAAACAAAGTGGTGTGAATTAAAGGCGGGACTAAAAATACTCCAGAATAAATTAAAATGTTGGCATCTATGCTAATTGGCATGGGGAACTTGGATTTCTTTTATAAATTTATTCGAGGAGAAACAGAAATATCATTGATTGTCTGCATGTACAGTCACCCAAAAAAAAAACGCCCCCCCCCACCTAATTTTGCCGTAAATTATCGTAGAAACATGCGGCTGGTACCAATCAGTTTGTAATAACGTCTAGTTTATAATGTTATAGTTAGATTTTACTTAGGGGGTCGTCTACATATTAAAACTGACATCAACTTCATTTTTTTCAATGGTAACCCCCATTTTTTATAATTTATTTGAATTCTTTGGATCAAATCATCACGGAAAATAGTTTAATTTATATATTTCGCTCAAATTTTCATAGAGTTATAAGCTGTCAAAGTTTGGGGATGCTAATGTTAAATGAATGTGACAAACATTAAATCATATCTTCCGAAATAATTATGATATTTAAATTCTATTTTTTTTATTCGTTAGAATGAAGTGACCCAAACATATTCCATGCGAATTTTTGCTAAAAAAACATTTTTTGAATTATGAAAATTATTAATAAATTCATATTTGAAAAAATTATGAATTATGACCTATGTTAATTTTTGAACGATTAGAACGAGCATCATCAAAAACATGGGTTTCCAAATTTACAGCTCGTTCCTAACATTATTTTTTGAGTTACAGTGATATTTCACTTTTTATTCCTGTTAGGGGGCCGTCACTTGTTATAATCTGTATCCTTTATAAGTAAATGTTTATATAATTTGACGGAAAACTATTTTAATTTACCTTTTTGTTATTTTTATTGTTTCCTAAGCAATATTTCGATGTTTATCACAATGTAGGCGAGGGATTGTGAAAGAATTTCAAAAGAAAAGAAGCCCCGCCTCTGATTCGCTGAAACACTATTTTAAAAAAAAAAGACAAATTTGCATATTCCTATTTGACTCTATATGTGACGCTGGTATGCATAAATCACAATGGTATTTACTACATCGATTATTGAAGACAAAACTTAAATGATTTAATTACAAATATGCAAAATTATTTTGTTTTATATTATAAAGTTTTAGAAAATTTGTGAAAAGGCGTGGCTTACGGTACAAAAGAAGAACATATCCGATCCTAATATGTTAAGTCTTTCTTCATAAGTATTAAATATCTTTTTCTAGTTTTTCGCTGCTAAAATTCTATTTTAACCCTGTTACACTTTTTTTCGCATTTCAGTATTCAAGAGTACGTACACCTCTAGTTAAATATCATGTTTTAGAAAACACGGTACTGCGAAACTGATTGCATGAAACAGCAATTATGCATTCGACAATCGTTTTATTATTATTATTATGAATATTTAATAATTTTAAAAAGATTTTTTACCATACATTTTCAGTTTAAATTTTGTTGTGACATATTTGCATTTGGTTACTGTACCGTTTGTAAGCTTTGTGTTATTTAAAATTTATCCCATAATGTAACATAATAAAATATCAAATTTCTATTAAAAGTTTTTTAATACAGAATCAAATAGTGAAAAATTGCTTTATTATTATTATTATTTTTTTTTTTTTTTTTAAGTTTATAAGATCTATTATTGGAACATAGCTCAATAGTATTTATTTTCAATTTCCTAATCACGAAATCAAAGTCACAGTTATTATGGAATAAAAATTTAAAACAAAGGAATTGTCTTATTACTTTCAAATATATAGATATTGATCTTACAGAATCCTGAAATTTCATTTAAAAGACTTTAAATGTCTAAATTTAAAAATTCAAAATAAAATTAATTAATCTAAATGCTTTTAAAGTTGAAACGGGAAGATTTCAAAATATATGAAAATTGGCATTTGTGTTTTGAACATTTTGGTGCGGCAGATATTAAAACAATATTTTTATGATAAGCTGAACCTGAGCTTAAGAGCGGATCCAGCTATTTAGCACGAGTGATATCACCTGACTAAAACCAGAATAAACATTTTAATTTATTCCGGCGTATTTTTAGCCCACTGTTATTCTTTTTTTTTTTTTTTTCAAATTTCAACACTAGCTACAGTACGCTTACGTCCTATTTACATTAAGCCTTGATATGGAAGCTATATTGCTGTTTTTCGATGCTGCGAAATTCACAAAATATATTTGTGTTAATATACTATACAGATAGAAGAATAATTATATAATATCAACAAATCTTCTTTAATCAATATGTTTATATGCATTACTGTATGGAAATGTTTATATATGAATATTGTATTTATTTTTAATGAGAGATATAAACACAAAATACTAAAAAAAAGAAGAAAATGTATTATAAATTTTTATAAATCAAGCAAAATATATATGCATACTTGCGAACCTAACCCGTAACATTGTTAGTTCCCGCCCCTGTGTGTACACAATTTAATTTTTAGAGTAATTAACTTCAAATACATTTACGATTAACTCATTGAGCGCCACGCGAATTCTTATGGAAATCCCATTCAGGCCACACGTGCTGCTTAGAAGCGTGTTATGTTTATCGAGTTTCAATAAACCCCATTAGGCCTTAACGATATAATCCTATAAAAATCCTATTAAAAAAAAAAAAAAATGAAGTAAATTTTAAATAAATTGTCAGTAATTACTTAAAACTATGTAAGTTCTGTAGTTTTATATCATATTTTACACTGCCGGCTGACTTAGCCTAAATGGAAAGAGCCACCGATGGCTGACACGGCTCTAAAAAGACTGATGTGAAAAAAAAGTACGGAAAGGGGCGGGACCAGTAATCTTCCGGGATAGGTTGACAAGAATGTATATACATAGAGCAATGCCAGAAAATGTTCTTTATTTTTCATGAACCAGATGAATGGTACTTTTTTTTCTGAATAGTCTATGTATTAAATATAATGCTGCTTTAAATACAACTTTAAATGAAAAGTTTTATTGCATAAAGTAATTTTCTGGCACTCTACAGCTCCCAAATGACACACAATACGAAACCCGTTATTAACGTTTAATATGCTTTATATTCGTTTTGATCTTTCCTTCTCCTCCTTATCTTCTTCTTTTTTCCTTAAAAAAAAAAAAAAAAAAGAGTTATGTAACATTTTGACCTTTTCAAGTGAAGATTTAGATTAAGGGTAGTCAGCCTTTCTACACCCACCGTCCACTTCGGTATCTGTGTTAAAGTGTAGAATTTTAGAACAACCCATTAAGTAGTAGGATTTATTACTTTGCATATTAATTTGTTACACATTATAAAATATAAAAACAAAAGAATATCGTGGAGATTTATGTAAAAGTTTTTAATAATGTCATGAAAAAAAAAAAAAATAATAATTAATTAAAAATAAAAATAAATAAAAATAAAAAAATCTGTTTTAATATTTTAAAAAAGTCAATTAAAGAAAATGAAAGTACTGCAGTATCAGAACAAACTCCCATTGTCACTGTGAAACGGCCGTGGGAACCAGGTTGAGTGCCGCCGTTTCAGACAATTATACGGCAGCTTGAGTTAAAATAATTTTGAATTTTCAAACAAATTTAAAACCATTCATCTTTTTTTTTTTTTTCTTTTGATAGATATTTTAATATCTATTCAAGCTATTTAATTTTCTTCGTCTGAAGTGAACTATCTGATGTTTAATCAATAGAAACCAATAAAAATCTTTTAATTCATGAACTAACTCAGAATGTTCTGTGAATTTGTCATTTTTTTTTATTTTATAATTAACATTTCTGAAATTTTTTTCCGGTGTTAAACTTAATAAATGATGTACACTGGATGATAGATCGTGATTTATATTTTCTAAATGTATAGACGGACCCCTAATACATTTTCACGTGTAACTCTATTTAAAATTGATTTAAGGTATATAAATAGGTATGTTTTTCGAACCGCCTTGATCTCAGAAATCTGAATATGAAGTCAAAAATAGGGGTTGCCATAGAAGAAAATGAAGTTAATGCCACTTTTAATATGTAGACATCCCCCTAGGCAAAATGTATCTATACCGTTATAAACTAGACGTTATTACAAATCGATCGGTACCAGTCAAATGTTTCTACGATAATTTACAGCGAAATTAGGTGGGGGGGGGGGGGTGGCGTTTTTTTTTGGGGTGACTGTACACATTTTCAAGGGTCATTTTCCGATAATGAATAATTTATGACTTTCGATGAGCGGCCAGTTAGTACACGAGAGCTTCCCCTTTTTCTTCCCTCTCTTAACAACTAGTTTTCTTACAGAGATAACTTGGAATAAGAATGAATTAATGTTAGGAAAACATTAATTCATTCTTATTAATGTTTTCCTGACACTAGTTCATTCTTATTCCATGCTACGCTGTTTAGTCTCAATAGGTGTTTCTGTAAAAGTTGTGTCACAAGTGGAAAAACGTGTTGAAAAGTAATCAGAGCAATTAATTTCAATTTATTTTTACTTAAATCTGTAAAATTAAGAATCCCGGTAATCAATATATGCTTAATTTACACAATTAAAAATACAAAATTATTTTGTAATGAAATAATTAACCTTATATAGATCTTAGCTGTTATAAAAAAAAGCCTAGATCAATTTTAACTTTTACTTATATTTCTTTTTACATTTAGCCTAGTTGTACTAAATTCAAATATTACTTTCATGATTCTATATTTTAGCTATTATAGCTGGTTATAGAATACAGAAAATCAATTTTATATTTGCCCTGATATAATTCTTGTGTACAGATTTAAAAAGGTAAACTGTGGGAATGAATAGGTCTACCAATTATCTAAAAAATTCGTTTTCCAAATTTTTAAATCTGACATGTTATAAGAACTTAAGAATACGTCCTTCAAATATTAAATAGGGGAAGGGTGGGCAAAATTGGGTAATTAAGGGTATTCTGTCCAATAACTCTGTGACAAATAGAAAGAAATGCAATAAGTAATATTTATTTCAAATATACAATCTTAACGGTTATTCTGCAGTATTGGAATTTGAAATACACCACATATTTTATGATCTGCATATGAATATATTCAAAGCTTTAAATTTCCCCATTTTCCCTTATCCCGTAGGGCAAAATGGGGTACCTCTCAATTTAACAAACTTTGCTGACACAGTTCACATACGAACCTGTCATCGTCTTCATCAACACTGGCGCACAAGTCATGAACCCATTTGTTACATCCACTGCACTTGATTCATCCTTCTCCTTGCGCTAATCTTTCATATATTTCGTGGCAGTACAAGTATGTAACATCTACATCGTCTGGATCACTGTCTGACGATATGTCGTCTGCTGGTAGGGTAGGACTCGATTTTACAAGCATCGAGAAATCGCGTTCCTACCCTGTCCAACTGTACCAACTGTCCAACACCCGACCTTTTTGTCATTTGACCTTTTGACCACACCTCGAGATACCCCGTTTTGCCCTACAAGCCGCCATGCAAAAGAACTAGGACTACATAATAAATTACACTGAATGTAGTTCTATTCTTTCATGTAATTGACTTAAAAAACATCCCTTTTAGCTAATACAAACTGTCACGTTAGTATCTGCAAGCTAACCCTACAATTAAAATATACTTGCCAACATACTAATTAGTATTCCGTAGTATTGTTAGCCCCGCCTTCTTTTTCACACCAGTAACTTTTTAGAGTATTGTTCTTCTTATTTAATCGTAATTGGATTTGCAGAATATTACCCTAAAAAATTACTGGTGTGTAAAAAAGGGTGTGACTAACAACACTACGGAATATTAAATAGGATGTTGTTGGCAAGTATGTTAAAATATTCAAACATCATACTTACTTTATATCAGGGTAATAAAAAAGTACAGTCGGGGAAAAAAAAAACGCAACACTCAATGTAACTTCGTTGCTAATCAATGTAGAAAAATGTAATGGGTATCATTCGACGGGGAATTGTGAGTAGTTTCAGAAAATGAACTGAAATTTTGAATTGGGGGTCGTCTACATATTAAAACTTGCACCAACTTTGATTTTTTCAATGGTAACCCCCTATTTTTATTTTATATTTGAATTCCTGGGGTCGCGACAACGCGAAAAAGTATATTGGTTGTATATTTTACTCATTTTTTCACAGAGTTATAAGCCTTCAAAGTTTGAAGGTGCTAATGTTAAATTCATATTTCAAACTTTTATTAATATCTTCATAAAAAATAACTTGATCGATATAATTTTTTTTTTACGATATACAGTGAAGAAACCCAAACATAATCCATCATTACTTTTGATTCTGGAAAATATTTTTAATTTTGAAAAATATTAATAAATTCATATTCATAAAAATTATGAATTATGACCTATATTAATTTTTACATAAAATGAATCCTAATGCTGAAAAATATGGGTGTGCAAATTTGCAGCTCATTCCAGTTATTAGTTTTCGAGATATAAATAAATCTTTCTTTTGGAGTGGTTTAGGGGGCCGTCTCTTATATAGTTTTGCATGAGATAACGAATTAAATCTTAAAAAATAACAAAGAAAATTAAACAAAATACTTTTATTTTTTATTTACGGGTCAAATTATATAACAGCAGCGTCAAACGCAAAGAAATGAAACAAAGATGATGATTTTTAGACATTAGTGCTAGCATCAAGAATTCCTGTTTTCTAAAGAAGACAAGCCCCGCCTTCATCGTTCTTCAAAACAAAACAATACATTAAAGAAAAGTAAATGCGACACTGAGTATTCGTGTTAATCCCCTTATTTTATGTTGACAAAAATATGCACAAGTGGTATTTACTTCATCGATTAATTGGTGATTAATTTTAAATCTTTTAAACAAACACTAGAAGACTAAATAGACGGGGTTTACTGTTTTAAATAGAAAAATAGGTTTAATGTGAAATTGTCAAATATAAAAAACTAATGGAATTGGAATGCAAGACAGACCTGAAAAATCGTTTCTTAACTACCGTCATAGTTAAAAAAGGCTTAATCATTTGCTTCATATATTGCTTTATTTTATTTTATTTATTTACTTATTTTGTAGGGGGACGATTATTATTTTAACGACACTTTATTCTTTAAAATTTTATTAATACATTTTAACTTTATACATTTTTAAGAACGTACTTTACCTTTTATAAATATATTTTAACACTTTTTGCCACTGCAGGATTTTGTCTTTTTGACAGTAAGACCCGCCTACGGGCATTATACTCTCAAAATAAAATATTTCAGAACAAATTTTCTGTATTCACAATTATATTACAAATGGATATACATTATAATTATATTCTTTCTAATCAATACATTTCTATCCATAGTATATTTAATTGCAAAAATATGAACACTGGGTACACACTTAAGAAATATGTAACACACAAATTAGGAAAGAAACGCCCACTGACAGAGTTACAGATTTTCAAATGGCGTGAATCTACGTAAGCGGTCGCGAAAGGGTTAATTAAGAAATTATATTTTCATAGAAATTATAAAACGAATCGTACAGTTCCAAAGATTTCAACTGATCCAAAACTGGTAAGTGCGATTAAAATTGTTTAATATTTACTTCATGAACACTTACAATAACTTATCCGAAAAGATTTAGTTTATGCGTTGTTGTATATATATATATATATATATATATATATATTATTTCATTTCGAAAATTATGTTACACCTACGAAAGAAAATTTAAGCCATATTGGTGATCAGTACAGCGCTTTTACTTTAAAAATATTGCGCTTTTTTCCCAGAGTACTGTATGGAGTAATCGCAAGTGTAATGTATTTAAATAGACCTAAAATTATCTAAAAAAGTACTGAAGTATATATAAATCTAAAAAATTTAATTCCGGATAATTAAGGAACTGAAAACGAGGCAACGTTTTATAATTATAAATATATATATATATTTCTTTTTTTTCTGAAAAATTTCCGGTGTGAAACATTAAAATTTTCTCTTTTTCTTATAGGATCTTAATTTTATTTTTCTACATTTATAGATAACCCCCTAACACATTTTTCTTTATAACTCTATAAATACTAAAGATAAAGTATACAAATAATATACTTTTCCGCACTGCCAGACTCTCAGAAATTCGAAAATGAAGTCAAAATTGGGTGTTGTTATTGAAAAAATCAAAGTTGGCGCTCATTTCAATATGTTGATGACCCCTAATTCAAAATTTCACGACATATTCAGAAAGTGCTTTGAATTTCCTGTTGAATGATGTGTATTAGATGTTTCTGCGTCAATTAATAATGAAATTACAGCGGGTGTTGCGTTTTTTTTTTCTCCGACTGTACATAAATCTTGGGAGCATATCTGTCTGCGACTCTGCAAACAGTATCTCACGTGGAAATGAATATCAGATATGGCGCGCACAACCTATAGCAATGACATACAAATGGCATCACTGTATAAGCGAAGTTATCAAAAACCCCGTTTTGCCTTACCACCCCATTTTGCCCACTCTTCCCCTAAGTCTATTATATTCAGTATTGAAAGAAATTCCTTTTTAAAAAATAAAACACGTATCAGTTTCAGAGAATATTATTAATTTACATTTATTATTTTAAAAATTTACAAGCGAATTAATTTCAAATACCGTAATGTTTGGTAGATACCCCGCAGGTTATATAATCCAGTTTTGCACCAGAAATTTCATTTGATAAATAAATTTATATTTGTACGAGCTCTTCCTTCGAAAAAGTATAGGTTTATGAATTAAATAAAATTTCTGGTGGAGAAATGACACGCCTTACCTGCGGGTTACCTACCAGAAATTACGGTAGTAAAATAAAGAACCTTGAAAGTGTCTTCTATTTATTATCAATAATTATATATGAATAAAACAACAGAATTTGCACCATCTTCAGACATGTCATCAGTTTTGAGATATATTCTTATTTTGAGATATATTCTTACCAGCTGTTTCTACTAATTCAAAAAAGTAGCATGTTTTATGACTGCATATAATTTCCTTATTCTTTATAAATATTACATAGGCATATTTTCGTAAAAAGGAATCCATTGTCCGCATGAATCTTTTTTGATTTGATTAAAGCTGTATTAGGCACTAGTTTTCCATAAATGATCGGACGCTTTCGATTTTAAAGGTTTTGTCAATTATTTAAAATATTACTAGGCGAATAATCTTGAAATTTCATAAGCGTAGGGAACATGTTATACATTATATATTTTAATGACATGTTTGAACTTTAAGAAAAAGGGGGAAAAGTAAAAAAATTCAAGAGAACTGAAAATGTTTGGTATCACCCTGTAAAAAATAATGCTCGATATACATTCTAGCTATAGTATTTGATTATAAGGCTTTTTCTTGTTCTTAATATCTGCATACATTTTTATGAGGTTACCGTATACTATACTAACCCGTCAGTAGTCACTAGTTGGATTCGCTACCCATCCCTTTTGCGTTGCCAGATTTTTTTATTTAAAAAACACCAAAAATCTTTAGAAGTTTCATTTGATATACATAAAAGGCCAATCGACTCGAATAATCGTGAATTATGTATATCAAATACGACTTCTAAAAATTTTTGGTGGCTATTGAATAAAAAAGTCTGGCCTTTTGGCGTTCTTTTAAAACGTCACAGGTATAGTTTCCAACTTACTACCTTTTGACTACCGAAAAATTGTAATTTTTTATTTATTTATTTATTTATTTTTGACTTTATCATTAAATAAAATAAATCTTTCTGTTAAAATTTTCCGGTAGCCGAAAAGTAGCCTATAGTTACACGTTTTAGTAAAATTACATATCATTTGTAGAGGAACACCTTAAGGTGTGGCTCGATTTTTTAATGTCCCCTCAGAAAGGACATACGAGCGATAAGGATTAATTAGGATGTTGGCAAGTATGCCACTGAGTGAACCAAAATAAAAATGCGAGTAAAACTCCTTATAGTTTCTTTCTTTTCTTTTCTTTTTCTTTCTTTTTCTTTCTTTTGAATAAAATGGAACTGAATAGCTATTCATTTCATCGCGTACAGCTTTTTAAAATTACAAAATACTTGTTTGAGATTTTCATATAATTAGCGCAATGTTTTTGCATATTAAATTAAGCAAACCAAATTTCACTAAAGATTACGCATTCGCAGTTAAAAATTGCTTGGTAAAAAGTCTCATATTTCATTAGATATTTAATATTTTGTATTCTCATTGTTGTGTTTAATGTAGTATGTCAAGTTTTCTATAAATGGCTTTGAAGTGGTATTTAATGCTTTGAGTCTAATAGTTAAAAAAGCGAATTAGGCACATTCGGGAATATGTTTGTGTTACACGCCGAGACTAAAATCACAAGTTTTTTTTTTTTTTTTTTCTTCCGAATATATTTTGAACAAAAATGAAACAAGTACTCAATAATACTGATTTTTTTCACCCTTTCCAAGCTGCTAAATGTGCGTACGCCTCATTGATTTCCGGCGATGTAGGGCGAATCGCATCCGCTGCTGAAGGAGGGCGGGGTAGAATTATTATTTTTTCCAACTTTCAGATTACAGTTTTCTTTTTGTTTATGCAATTAACAATGATGATTCATTTCACATGTGTTGCAGGTGTATTTTGATACACAAAGGTGTGCTACATGAATTTTATTAAAGTAGTTGATGCAAATTATATTACATTTCACGAAATCAAATCTTTCAGATATATTCATTTTAAGAAACTTGGAACATTTGTTTAAATTATGGAAATTTTTACATAGAATGCAATTTTTTTTAAAACTTTTGAATTAAATGCAGAATTAAGCATATATATTTTTTTTTTTTCGTTTATGGGTGAAAAAGTGTTCTTATTTAATATTTTTCAACGAGATTTCTGGATACGCTTTCTAAAGTAGCATTTCGACTTTCCAAATATGACATTATTTTTTCAAATTTTGGATATTCTGTTTTTGACCGAATATTGAAACAATTTTATAGTTTCTTTATCTACTTTTTGTAATATAATATTAAATAACATTGCACGCGACAGATTATTTCTTTTATAATATAATACGCTCAATGCTCTTATATTCTTATTTATGCAATTAATAAGTGACCTCAGTTCGTTGAAAGATTCTCGATGGATTATTTCATAATGCATTATGGCTGATAGTTGAGTGTGAACTAAGAATTGGTGGTTTTCGAATCTTTCTATAAGTATGTTAATGAAGGAAGTAAATGTGTGATCGGGGCTTTTAGTTTTTTCGCATCACCAGTTAAAGAAACACGAAGATAAAATATTTTTTGAGCATTATTCAGTTTAGTATTGTTTGACATCAAGTTATTGAACTGTGTCTTAAATAGGGAAAAATCTTCAATTTTACCATTAAAAAAATCTGGTGTGAAACAGCCAGACGACTTCCATTACCCACCATTACACGCATTATATGCATTTTTTTTTTTTTTTTTTTTTTTTTTTTTGAGATAATATGATCAGAAAACATAAAATTGAACTAACAATGTAGAAACCTAAAATTTGTCCAGTAAGAAAAACTTAATACACATGAAACACATATAAAACAAAGCTTACATAGCTATTTAAAAAATAAGAAAAAAAAAAAAAATAGAGTGTTTTGAAACACCAATTTCAAAATCTAAAACTGACCTACCAAAGCAGGATGACTGTTAATTTTCCTCTAATAACCACGTAATACATGAGAAAATATATCTAAAATGCATTTATGTAACAATTTTCAAGAAAATAGTAAGAGCCGTTTTGGAGGTTCCAACTTTTACCAAAACTTAACTTACTCAATTATTGACCGGAAAAGAATAATTACATAGAAAAAGATATTTAAAAGGGAGTTAATATGGGAAGTTTGAAAAAAAAAAAAAAAAATCCGAATAGCTGTTTTTATATTAACGCTTTTGCGAGGCCTGAAATTGAGCCATTTATACAGGACGCCTATCAATTTTCCTGAAATAACAAACTATATCATTCGAAAGGACATCTAATAGAGTCCTTATATAGCAAATTTGAAGAAAATCGTTAGAGCAGTTTTTGAGATACGGACTTACGGTCCCACTTTCGGTTTCCGATGTCCCACTTCCGATTAAACTCAATTATTGACAGGAAAACAATAATTACATACAAAAGCATATTTAAAAGTGAGTTAAAATGGCGAGTTTGAAAAAAATCCGTACAACCGTTTTAAAAGGAACGCCTGTGCGAGGCCTGAAATTGAGCTATTTATACAGGACGCCTATCATTTTTCCTGAACTAATCAACTATATCATTCGAAAGGACATCTAATAGAGTGTTTATATAGCAAGTTTGAAGAAAATCGTTAGAGCCGTTTTTGAGATACGGACTTACGGTCCCACTTCCGGTTTTTAAATATTCACCAAAATTTGGAAATTTCATCTGTACACCAGACGTATTCAATTCTAACGTTTTCCCGTTCTAGTCTTCCCCCAATTCTAAAGTGTTCCCGTTTCTCTATCTTTATTAGTTTCTGAGCTATAATAGCCAGAAGATTCTCCACATACATACATACATACACACAGACACACATACATACACACTGACCAATTGCCAAAAACCACTTTTTTGGACTCAGGGGACCTTAAAACGTGTAAATCAGGTGAAAACCCGATATCGAATTTTCAGACCTAATACAATACTTCCATTACCTACTGTAGTAGGGTAATGGAAGTAAAAATGTAAGGGCATGCCCGGCAGCCGGGCATTAACTTCATTAGAACTTTTAAATTCTGAATTATCAATATTACTAGACTTGGTCTATGATACTTTAATAGATTTAAGAAGCAATTTGAGTCTTACCTCAATCCTTTCAAGGCAGTCTTCCAGTTCACCTATTTTATTTTCTATTGCAGATAAATCTTTTACATCTGGGATCCCATAATATCCTAATACTGGATCCTGATATTACTGAGTTTACTTTTCATCTCCGATATCTTTCAAATTTTTATTTAAAGTTCAGTTGTGGAGCAAGGAATATTTCCCGTATTTAAATCAATAAAGGATTCTACTTTAGTAATTGCACCTTTTATGACGCTTTTAAAAATTTTAAATTTCACAATGGTAGTTGTAAAATAACACTCATTGGGCAAGTTTTATTGGGATTTTTGTCCTATACTTCCATACTAAAGAAAAAAAGAAACTTCGTCACCTGTTGAGCGAAAGACACCAATAAATGCTAAGGCGCAAAAAAATATAAAATTTCTTAAAATTCTATACGATAGTTCTTAATATTGAGCTTAGACAAAATAATTATTACACGCACACAGATCAAGAGCCAGACATACATGATCCCAAAAATGAATAAGACATTGTCAAGAGTTTTTTTTAACTGAATAAAACCAAAAAATATTAAAAACTATTTATGTGTCGAATGTTTTTTTCCCCCTTGCAAATATAAAGAAAACTGAAATAAAATAGAACAGGTTAAAACAACAGAAAATAAGTAGCTAGAAACGTTTATGCTAATCCCTTAGGTAGGAATAGACTTGGTCATACTACCGACAATTTATATTTATTTAATTTCACACCCTTTCCTGCACTCTTTCTCTGTTTAAAATAGACTGAGAGAGTCATCAGAATAGGGTGTTCTAATGTACTATAAAAAGAAAATAAGATATATTAGAAAATTAAAAAGAATCTGGTGTAAGAAAATAGTTTTAAAGTTAAAATATATAGCAATCGTTTATAAAATTAAATTTAAACTAAATTTAAATTATTTTTATTTCAAATTATTATAAATAAGCATTCACCACAATTAACTTTCCACAGTATGACACTCTATATTAAATATCTTGAACATTTTAATTTAAATTTTAATTAATTTAATTATTATTATTATTTTTTTTTAATTCTGGCAAATTTGATTAAACGGAAATGTTTAAATGTTGGTTTTAATATTTAAAAAACTCCCGAACAGGATAAAAAAAAAAAGGGTCTCGATGATAATTATTACAATTTACAAATAAAGGTGTGGTTTGCAGTAAGGTAATTTGCATTATAACGTGAAAAATTTCCATTATGTTGTGATATCATATACTTGTTATTGATCGTTAGGATTCATTGTGGATTTAGGTTTTCGACAAATAATCAATTTGCTGATGCCTGTGTCAATCTACACCGCTATTTATGTACAGTTTTTCTATATTATTGAATCAGATTAACATAATAGAAAAATCGTATTTTTATATTTTATTTATTATTATTATTATTATTAACAACACTTTTATTTATGAATAGTGGTGGAGAATGTTAATGAATGTGTAATTCAGCTACTGACCGCAATTTTCATGCCATAAATATAGCTGTTAATGATCCCGATTCACAAATGCCTAATTAGGAGACGTTTTTAAGGATCAAATTTATATAAAAAACAGCTCAACAATAAAAAGACTGCTATATTAGTGATAATTTTAATTTTCAACAACTCCCAGAGAAGTGCCTCACTGTTTTGCTAAAGAAAAAAAAAAAAAAAGAAAGACAAGGAAAGGAAAGAAAAAGAAAGAAAAAGAAACTTTAGTGTTACCATTTTTATTTATTTATTTATTATTATTATTATTATTTTAAGTTACATAAGTGCATTCTCAGAATATGCTTTTAAGTTACTTAAAAAATAAATAAATAAATAAATAATATATATAAAAAAAAAAGATGAATTTTACAAATTCTTTGTTCATTTACGACAAATTCAGTGCCCGCAGTAGTCCTATATTTTCACATGCATTTTATTATTTTGCCACCACTTTAATCAATCAGTATATTTTTACATATTGCATTAGCTTTAAAAACTTGACAAAAAACGTATAAAAAATTAATGGTATTAAAATAATTTAAAAAAAAAACGCAAAAATGTAGGACCGCTGCGGGCACTGCTAATGACTATTTTAATTTTCATAGATTTTCATTACATTTACCGTATTTTCCGGAGTATGACGCGCAGGTTTGTTAAATCAGTTATACATCGGAAATTTAAGTTTACCGTAAACTCTATTTTGAAAACATGCAGGGCTGCCAACCTAATCCAGCAAATTGTTAGTACCGCCCCTTTTCCTACACCACTTAATTTTTAGAGTATTTGTTTTCTTAATTCATCGTAACTATATTTGAAGAGAATTACTCTAAATATTAAGTGGCGTGGGAAAAGGGGCGGAACTAACAAATTGCCGGATTAGGTTGGCAGCTCTGAACATGCATTTGCTTATTACAAATATACCTTAATTTGTAAATTAGATTTTCTGGTGTGTAACTCATTTATGTGACCTGCGCGTTATCCGCAGGAAAATATGGTAATTATTATGGATATTTATGTAAAACATAATATTTTCTTTTGAGATTAAAAAAAAAAAAAAAAACATAAATTTCAAATAACTTACCAAGTTTAAGAAATAGAATGTTCATAGTCGAATTTGCCCATGCAGGTCTCTTTCAAAATATTTCTTGCTGAGAAAATATGTTTATAATCTGACAATATAACGCAGAAACAAATTAACAAACTAAAATCCTTATAGGAGGACACTAAATAAATTTTCTGATTTTCGAATTTCTAATACATCAGAAAGTGTAAAAAAGTAAAAAAATTCTCTAATTCTGGAGAGTTTTTTTTTTTTTTGTTCCTCCTCAGACATAAAACATAATGGCGAACAAAAATATACGGCAATATTGAAAAAAAAAAAGTTTCCTTTCAATGAATTGAATTCATTGTATAGTCATTTAGTACGGAAAAAAGTTTATTTTTTTACAGGTATTTGAAATAAATAACGTCTTCGTAATTTTAAAATAACTATAGTGAAATGTTTTATTAATTTGCACATTTCTCAACTTTTTTTTATGATATGATTGAATTTTACACAAGGTAAAACTATTTTTAAACGTATCATTTAGAAAAAGTGTATAACTAAATAAGTATATAAGTCTATTTCGTTGTGTGCTACATTTTTAGAAATATCTATTCTAATTATCTGACCTGTCAAATCTTTCATTGGCAATCATCTAACAAAAACCATTTTCATGTTTTTTTTTTTTTTTTTTTTTTTTAATTCTGACATATTCATAGTTGCCTACATTCTACTTAATATTGTGTAGTATTGTTAGTCCCGCCCATTTTTTACACCAATATATTTTTAGAGTAATATTCTCTAAATGCAATAACGATTAAATAAGTGGAAAAATACTCTAAAAATATACTGGTGTGAGAAAGAAGGCGGGACTAACAGTACTACGGAATATTAATTAGTATGTTGGCAAGTATGCATATTATAAAAGTTTAAAAATAAATATTTCAAATATTAAAATATGTCTATCATATTCATTTTTATAAAGACACTTCATAAAATGCAAAGAAATATCAGCTTAAGGGAATGTAATTAAACTACATTTATTATTTTAAAACATTTGAAGTGAATTAATTTCAATTAATAAAATAATGAACATGAAAGAGTATCATCTACTTTTTATCAATAAGCAAGTTTGAATAAAACATTCGAATTTGCACCATCTTCAGATATGTCATCAGTTTTGAGATATATTCGCATAATAAATCTTACCAGCTGTTTCTATGAATTCAAAGCAGTAGCACGTTCTCTATGACTGAATATAATTTCCATATTCTTTACAAATGTTAAACAGACATATTTTCTTTAAATAAAAAATATTGTTTGCTTGAATCATTTTCGAGTTGATTATGATGTAATACTTATCTAGTTATAACATTTTTAGCACCGCACATACGTTTAAAAACCTATTCCGAATTTAATTACTGTTTTCTATATCCTACAAAGAAATATAAAGGCCCACTCTTCTCTCTATACGTAAAATCGTTTGCCCTGAGTGAGTGCGGGAGTGAATGAGTTAATGACTGATTCACCATTGGCCAGCCCAAACCCCTGTACCTACACTGTAAAAAAAAAAAAAAAAAAAAAAAAGAAAGAAAAAGAAAAAAAAAAAATGTCTGCTTTGCTGCCAGAAATTTTTTGTAATGACAGAAAAATACGTTTTGTTAACGTAATTTTTCTATAAATTACGACTATTTTCTCGAGTTACAAAAATTTTCTAGCAACAAAGGAAACTTTTTTTTTTTTTTTTATAGCGTATAAGCACGGAACTTGGTGAAAACATTCCTTCTGTGAAGTAGACACCCACTAAAAAGTGATTTTAGAAAATTCGCCACCCAAAGGGGGAAGGGGGCAAAACATGATTTCACAAAAATATTTAATCCAATTCGAAATATCTTCTAATATATCTCAGAAGGGATTTTTCGGTGTATTAATTGATTATGTGTGCCTAACAATGTATGGAAAATGTGTAATGAATTATAATCTGTAAATGAATTTTGTAAAATTTCCCCCTTCCTCTCTTAGGGCGGACAAAGAAAACGTTTTCAAGCGTAACTCCATTTAAAAATATCCCAGAAAAACATTTTTTTCTTGGGTGTTTTTCTTTTTTTCAACTATGACTACCCAATACGCACTATAAAATGATTTTGCAAACTATCCCCCTGCACCCATTTGATGAAAGGCAAAAAAAAAAAAAAAACACATTTGCAATAGAATATATCTCAGAAATTATATATATATATATATATATATATATATATATATATATACACTAAGCGACAAAAAAAAAAAAAAAAAAAAAAAAAAAAAAGCCGCACTGCAGAAAAAATGACTTATACCTTTTTCATTTGTAATAACTTCAAAATTAATGATTGAAACAAATAAAACTGTCATGTTACCATAATATCAAAGAGATGAAATGATACATATGGACATTTTTGATTTAATAATTTACTTTATTACACTCTACGAAGTAATTATTAAAAATTTATATAAAATATTCTTTTTAAACATAATATAATAAACATATACTTTGTACTGTATTATGTTTTATCATATGATATAAACAAGTTATATTTTAATACATGAAATAAAACTATTTTTTTGTTATATCTAAGCCATTTTTAATAAAAAATGTGTATTCTGCATTCAGTTAATCCACATTTATATGGAATTACTGCTTTAATGCACAGTGGCATAGTATTATGCAGTGTTTTAATATAAATATCAAAAATTTCTCTGTGCCAAATATCATAAATTATTTTTTCTAGTACTTGCAGTGTTGTAGGCTGCAATTTTTTAATCCTCACCCCTTTTCCGAGCTTTTTATAGACTAAACATTTTCGAGAGGAGAGGATTAAGTTTAGGGCTATTTCCCCGTCTGATGAAAAAGAAATTCTACGATATTTTTTGTGGGATTTAACTTAAAGTTAAAAAAGATATGATTGCTTACAAAATTATAGGTGATCATGGGACAGGATAGGTAGTTTTAACAATTTGAATCGAATAAACGCACCGCAGGCGCCCTTTAGTACGGTGCAATATCATCTTGAAATTCTATTTGCAGGAAAGTCTGAGATAATTTCAAAATAATCGGTCAGGAGCCATTTTTATAACGGCTGCGTTTTGATCCCTTGAGCATAAAAAATGCCCGACTCATTGAAAATTTATGCACCTCCGTACCATAATGTACGGAGAATGTGTCACTGTTTTATGAATGCAATTTTCAATAATTCGCTCACATTTTTATCATCTTACAAGTTTTTTTTTTTTTTTTTTTTTTATCAGCCCGAAATAAAATAAACTTGACTCATCAGAGAAAACCAGTTCGGCCTAATAATTAACTGATATATATATATATATATATATTGAATTTTTGGTCAACTGAAGTCTTGTTTTTTTTAATTATTTTCCTTAGTAATGACTTTTTTCAGATCTTCTGGTTTTTAACATACTTTGTTTAATTGTTCCCGCACTGTTTTTAAAGAAATTACTCTGCTAAATATTTTTTTTTTAAATCTTTTCTAAGTTATGAGCATGTACAAATCGATTTTTTTAAACTTTTGTTTCTTAACTTGCCATCATCTCACTTGGATGGGCACAATTGCCGCCTAAAGACACATTTTCCGTTTAAACAGCCAAAAAATTTTATATGTTCCTTAAAATTACCGCAGGAATATTTCGTTAACATTTAATTAATTTGCCATCTCACGTATTAAAATAATTTTTGACTTTCATTCTAAAATTAATACTTTTTGTAACACCGTTAAATGCCTTATACTTGCCATTTTTTTGAAATACTTTCTAAAATTATAATTTTACTGACAGTTGCATTTTATTTTTAACACTGGGCTCAATCCTAAAGTGTACGTAATAAAATCTGTTAAAAAATTTGCTTTTTGAATGATAAAATTGGCGGATGCAAAAAGGGAAAAGGAAAATATCCGTGTGCGGCTTTTTTTTTTTTTTTTTTTTTGACGCTTAGTGTATGTATACCCAACACATACTATAAGTAAATTCCCTCCCCTTTTAAGGGGGGGGGGCAAAAAGCCTGATGTTTTTGACGGATTTCAATTAATCTTTTATTTATTTATTTAGATTTTCTTATATTAATCGTTTGCGCTCGAAGCCTTTTTCGCATGGGTGTACCAGCAACTCGAAGCTATTTTCCAGATATTTGGTGATCTGCATATAAACCTTTATAATTTTTCCGGTAGTCTAGAAAATGCTTCTTAAAAAGGCGTGGCTTGAGAACAGAATTAGAATTGTGTAAGAGATCTATTCAAAAAATATAGAAGTACAGCAGGGCTCGTAGTTTCCGCTTTTTAGCTTGTCTAGCTAAATCTAATCTAGCTTAATATAAGATCTGGCTGTCCTTATGTTATGCTGGCCGCGTAATAAAAGGCTAGTATAATAGACCTTTTACGAAGGCTGCGTCTTCTATTTTGTCGGTGACCTCTTTTATGTCGACCACTTTGTATTTTCCAAATGTGCAGGTCTGAAGTGAGATGGAAAATTAACATTTTGCATTCGAATTTTCTTTTAGTAAGCGTAATGAGCTACCCAACAATAGTTTTAATAAAAAATGCAAAATATGAATCAAAATTTTTTTAAATATAAACATTTTATTTCTATATTTGATGTATATTTACATAATATAAGCATTATATATGAACAGTTTGATTTATGATTTTCCATCGTGTGCAAAGCAGTCTTGTTCATTTACCAATGACCAAGGCGAGCAACGCCCGAAGGCACTTAATAAAAAAGTGTGGGTGGAGTCTCTTTCTTAACGAAGTATGCACCTATTATAGCACTTTTAGTTGTAGGACATTATTGGTGGATATAAGATATATAGTAAATTAATTGGTCATGGCGCCTCTCGAGCGCCGTTCGAGTTGAAATAATGAATCGGATGTCGCCTTAGAGGCGAAGTTCAAGTGCAAACGGTTAATAAGCTATATGTAATTTTGATAATTAATTTAAGTATAGTGACCAGCGAAGTCAGTAACGTCTGGTAATTGAACAAAAAAATAAAGTTAATTGCTTTTTTCTGGTAATTTAAACAAATTCTATACTTAGGGGAAAATGGAATAATTAGTTATCTTAATGTTGCTTTGCTGAAAATTAATGCTTAGGTATGAATAGCAAGTAAATTGCGCTTATATTTTATTCTTTTATTTTTCTTAGAAAAAATCCCTTCTCTTTTCTATAGTACGTGATAGTAACACTTTCGCGACCGCATGTTTTTGTCTTATTGACAGTTAGGTCCGACTTAAGAAATAAATGTCTTACAAATTGCAAAAGAAGTGCTCACTGGCTTCAAATGACGTGTATCTACGTCAACGGTCGCGAAAATGATAATTAAGACAATCATTGGTTTAAACCAGAGATATAATATCTGATTTTATCTGTTTACCACCATTTTTTAACAACTGTATATAGCAGTTAGCTTTATTATCCTTTAAAATCGTTTTTTATTTATTTCTTTTTACCCTCAATTGACAAATACAACTTGAAAAGAAATATAATTTAAGAATAGTTTTGAATATAGATAATTATGCCACCCGTTTCGAATTAAACTGGTTTATATATCTTACCATCTTAAATTCGAAATGGGGAAATGTTTTATCACTGCAAACAAATATACATGCCCTTTCAAAAGTATTATCTAGAGGTATTTTCATCAAAAGAAATCAATCATCCAAATAATCCTTTTTAAATATGAATAGGCTGTACAGTGGTAAAAACGGTCGGGATTTCTTGTAACTTATCTATTTTCTTATTTAAAAACAGAATTTTCGATTATAAGTAAAGAGATAATTTTCTAAAAAAAATTATAGGTATGAAATAATCGGGAAGATTACCACATTTATATATGACTTCATGAAAAAAAGAACTTTAAAACACGTAAAAATTTAAAAGCACATTTAATTAAAAAAGAGACATAGATATATTTGTTTTTTGCCTTGATTAACAGGGCATCAACAGGAAATCTACATAATGGGGATTTATAAAATGTGCAGTTATACATTCAAGTATATATAATATAATATAATATCGGGTGAAAAATACAGTTAAGTATATCTGGAAAACAGTCAAAACGCTAAAATTCTGCAGTTATACGCTTAAAAAATTCTGGAGTCCGTCGGTTGGAGCTGCTCTGGGTTATATTTTATATTTGGATTTTATATATATTTGTTGTTGTTTTTGTTTATAATTAACAACATTATCACCCTCCAAAATTATATTTAGAATAAAATTGCAATTTTTTATATCCTAAAACCAAACACGAAGGTTATTCTCTTCTGAGATTTCAGTGTAATAAGCACAACTCCCATCTGATGGACTAGTTAATGGAAGTGGATCAACCTGGCTTTCGAGATATTCCCAACATTAATAAAATGAGTATCTCATGGCGTGATAAAGTGGAACTTTGCCAACTATCGCTCATTGGTCGTATGAACCAGTGCTGGGCATAATTGATTAAAAAGTAATTCAATTACAATTGAATTATAATTAAATTACAATTATAATTATTTTATTGTCAATCGATTAACAAGTAATTGATTACAAATAAATTGAATTATTACAAATAAATTGAATAAATAATTCAATTTATTTTTAATCAATTACTTGTTAATTAATTGACAGTAAAATAATTATAATTATAATTCAAATACTTTTAATCAATTATACCCAACACTGGTATGAACAGATGAGGCCCTGTTTTTTAATCAATAGTCACCAATAATTTTGAAAAGTGACGTTTGATATACATAAAGGACTATCAATCTTCGAAGCAATTATCCAAACGTTACAAATAAAAATTATTGGTGACTATTGAATAAAAAAAGAAATAACAAATAAGAAAAATATCTCAATTAAATGAAAAGTGGTATGAAAAAAAAATCGGGACTTCGGAATAGATTATAAAAGTTGTCAGTTCTGCCAAAATTCGTAACTAAACCAATCATTGGCTGCCACTCTTTAAGTAAAGAGAACAACTTTAAGTCTCAAGTTCGATATATCGATTGTTTTTTGTACCAGCGTTACTTTCTGGTATCATAATTATTTGTTGAAGCGCAATAAACTGCACTTTAAGTCATCATAGCTGCCAAGTTTTTTAATTTATTCCGGAATTATGTTAGCCCCGCCTTTTTTTTTCCACACCGCTATATTTTTAGAGTAATTTTCTTCATGTTTAATCATAGTTATATATTGAAGAAATTTTTACTACAAATATTACGGTTTGAAAAAAAGGCGGGGCTAACAACATTCCGGAATAAATTAAAAAACTTGGCAGTTATGAATCATTGACACATTGTAATAAATTTTCTGTATCAATGTTTAACCTGGTAAAAAAAAAAAAAAAAAAAAAAAAAAAATCTGTAGCATTTTAGCTAAATGCTGAAGCAGTATTTTAGCTTTTTTGAAAGTCCTTTAGAATATTCTTTCCGGGGAAGAGAGAGATTATATTACGAAAAATCTTATTCCTAAATACTTTCAAAAAACTTCAATCTAAAATTATGAATTATTGTTAGTTTTATTATAACATATCACAAATGTTGCATAATTTAACATTTATTCTTTCGATTAAAAGAAAAAAAGCAGATGCGTTCATGTGCGCAAAATGATAAAAGGACTTACATAGGTGGCACGTCGCAGCAATTAAAAATAGCTTGTTGTAAAATATTAGTGCTGAGTTGCTGAGAATGTTTCTGTGAAGCAGATTCTAAACTTTGACATACATTCAAATATTTTTGCATTTAAATTTGCCTACAGGTCTTCCAGAAAACGACTTACTGATTTAAAGATTAATTATCTCGAAAACAAAGTAGAATAGAGGGATGAGACAAACTGTATATTTATTACGAAAGCAGTAAAAAGTAGATAAAGGAATGTAGAAAATTGACAACAGATGGCACTGCAAACGATCTCAAAACAATCCCAAGATACTGGACGAGCTTGAAGAGGCAATATGTGCGGCATGTGAGTCCATTTCCATAGACACACTACAGGGGGTGATGGCAAATTTTGTTTTTCGCTTAAGCCGCCACTGCATGACTAGCGGTAACATTTTGAACAGATTTTGCGTTGAATCTATGGACAACTTGCGAACGAACGGCTTTTATTTTATTTTCCATAACCCTGTACAGTGTACAGCGCCATCTGCTGGCAAATTTTGTTACTGTTTTCAAAATTCTTGTATCAAATTTTTCAGCTTTCGTAATAAATATACAGTTTGTCTCATCCCTGTACTGTCCTTTCTTTGCAACAGATTTAATTTTGAAATCAGTAAGTCTTTTTCTGGACACCCTGTATAAAAAATCAAGATTAAATCCAAATACATTAAATGAAATTAATGAATCCTAATATTTTCAGTAGCTTTGTTATTTTTGCCTGCAAATATTTGAGATTATTATAGCATACTAGTCAACAAACTAATTAATATTCCGAAGTATTGTTCGCCCCGCCTTCTTTTTCACACCAGTATATTTCTTGAGTGTTTTTCTTCTTATTTAATCGTAATTGCATTTGGAGAATATTATTCTAAAAATTTACTGGGGTGAAAAAAAGGGTGGAATTACAATCATTACGGAATATTAATTAGGATGTTGGCAAGTATGTTATAGGTATATTTTATGAAATTATCAGGTTTTTGCTTTTTAACGAAATCCATGTAGACATATTTTAACAAAATAGGACATCTTTTAGTAAAATGCTAAAAAAAAAAAAAAAAAAACTGAGAGCAGTTTAAACTCTAGTCTGTATATTTACTAAATAATAGGCTGTAGTTAGCATCAGTAATTACTCTAAAATCGAAAAAAAAAAATCAGTCATGTTCTAGATACAAGCGAATATTACTCGCAGGCAGTGTTTCGAGATCTGGCGAATTTTTTATTCAATAATCAAGTGATATTTTATATACACAATGGACTATCAACCTTCGAAGTGAGTAGCCAAACATTACAATAAAAAATTATTGGTAATTATTGAATAAAAAATCGCCAGATCTGGCAACACTGATCGTACTACAACTTCTTTTATGTTATTTTTTAGTTACTTTTCTCTTACAAAATGAAAATAAAATAAAAGAGAAAGATTTGAAGATTTAAATTATGTTTCAAACGTAAATTATTAATCTGATTTTAACACGATAGATGCGGTAGTTTCAAAAAACACAAATATTTATTCTAATTTTTTTTTTCTGTTAATACTACATTAGAAAAAAAGTCTCTATTTTGCAATTATATGTCACACCCCCTCCAAAAGACATTTTCAAGAAAATTAGTAAATGTCTTTTGAGCAGGATGTTCTGTGAACGAGTGTATAAAGAAAATTAGGTATGTTAAAAAACTTTCAAATTCTGGTGTAAAAAGTATTTTTACTGTGAAAAATTTACGCAATAGTAGTTTCTAAAATTAGTTTTAAAACTAAAATTATTTAAAATTTATTTACCACAGTTAATTTTTCGCAGAATGAGATTCTATGCTAAATATCTTGTATAATTATTTTTATTATTATTATTTTAGTTTTAAAATCAATCTCATAAAACAGAAAAATCTTAACATTGGTTTCTTTATTTAAAGAACGATTATATGACATTCAAAAGAAAACGCATCCCAATGTTATTTACCACAATTTACAAATAACGTAAGTTGCGTATGCAGGGTTGTCACAGGCGCCATTTATTTTATTATTTTCGCATCACTATTTCCATAAAAATGAATTTTAAAATATATTTATGCGGGTAACGCACACTTTTACCTATATATATTATAATTTAGTTTTTTGGAAATAGAGGTACGAAAACAATATAAAAATGTCGCCTGTGGCAGCGTTGCGTATACAGCGGGGGGGGGGGGATTATTTGTTTTATAACGTGAAAACTTCCTTTATGTTGCTCTATCACATACTTCATCATTTACCGTTAAAATTGATTCTAGATTTATGTTTCTGACCAATGATCAGAGCTGCTCTTCCCCATAACGTTCTAAGCCACATTTTTGTAAAGTTTTTTCTATTTTAGTGAATCGTATGAATATTTTAGAAAATCGTATTTTTTTTATTTATTTATGAATAGTGGTGGAGAACGTTATGGTGGAAAAATTAATTTATACTTTTCTTAACTTATCTCTTAATATTTGTCCCGATTCTGCTTTACCAAAGTCAGAAATCAAACATTCGAAAGGCTTTGCAATTAACAGAGGCCCTTCCATTCTAGATAAAGCCACCGAAAAATTATAGTTTCCTCATATTTGTAGAAATAAATTCATTATTTAACTACGATTAAACATGAAAGATATTACTCTAAAAAGTTTCCGGTTGGAAAAAAGGGCGGGGCTAACAACATTCCGGAACAAATTAAAAAACTTGGCAGCTATGGTACTCATTTGTTTTGAAAATTTTTGCATTTATAGGAGTCTTAAAAACCATGTTAATTGAGATTTCGCTGTAGCCTCTGTGTCTGCTTGTTCGAAATTTTACAGTAAAAACTCACTTACTTAACTTTTTATACATTTTCCCCGACTACCGTTTCTCAATATTCTTTTGACTATTCTTACCCTCCCTAATCCGCCCAATTTTATTAAATGATTAAAAAGTCGTAAAAGCAGATTTCTTTTTTACAAACAGGAACTCGTTCGTTGCGTTCCTTTTATCATATGATGAAGATATTTTAAATTCTACCGAAAAAGCTGTATGGCAATCTATTACTTCCTTTAGCGTTTACAGCGTTGTCTATTAATTCTCTCTTTACAGTAAGGGCTATAACGGAAAATTGCTCAAATTGTATTTTCGCTTGTTAAGCGTTTGTCACCTTTTCCTTTTAATGTGTAAGAGTAATTATCAATTACCTATGTTCTTGCTCTTCGTACTTATAAATACCTATGTTCTTGTACTTCGTACTTATGTTAAATACTTATGTTCTTTATACTGAAAATATAATGGGGAGCTAAAATGTGCGACGATAATTTCAAAAAATGTTTCTTTTTCAATTAATGTAATTATACGTTCTTTCAGAATTAAAATGTTATTATTTTTAGCCTCTTTGAAATAACAACGTCTGCTTAATTTCAGAATAACTATACGAAACTGTTTTATTTATTTCAGTAGTTTTCATCATTATTTCATAATTGTTTTAAGACAGTTTTGCGTTTTCACGAGATAAAACTATTTTGGAAAGTTTCTTTTAAATAAATTATATAATTTAAGAACTAATTTGCCATCTGCTTCATTTTTAGATAAAACTATTTTAAATATTTGACACATCATTTGTTTTTCATTACCAATCATCTAATATAAATTATTTTCAAGTGTTTAATTCTGACATATTATAAGAATTAAAAATGTGTTCTTCAAATTTTAAAATGAGTCTATCATATTCACTATTAGAAAAATATTTGTTTAAATAGAAAACATATATTAGCTTTATAGAATATCATTAAATTACATATATTATTATAATGCTTTTTAAGCGAATTAATTTCAAATAATAAAATATAAAACATGAAAAAAATTAGCCTCAGTTTTTTATCAATAAACAAATATGAATAAAACATAGGAATTTGCACAATCTCCAGAGATGTCATCAGCTTTGAGATATATTCACATAATAAATCTTCCCAGCTGTTTCCATGAATTCAAAGCAGTAGTATGTTTTATGACTGCATATAATTTCCATAATCTTTAAAAATGTTACATAGACATATTTTCATCATACGAAAGCAATTGTTCGCATGAATCATTTTCGATTTGATTATATTGTAATGCATAAATATATAAAATTGTTTTCGTAGCACCGTATGTACGCTTAAATAATTTTATAAAAGCAATTGTTATTTCTAATACTTCATGTAAAATTGAAGACCGTCCCTTCTGAGCAAATAAATATAGCACCTTTTTCTGGTATAAAAAACAAATTTTAAAAATAAAGATGTACAGTCTTTATCTTAATGTTTGCTTTATTGAAATATATGTTTGTATTAATAGCAGGTAATTTGGGGAGGGAGATATGTATATTTTTATTTTAAATTTATATTTTTGACGGAAAATAGTTTTCTTTTTTTATATAATAGGACGTAATACTAATTAAGATAATGATTGTTACAAACAAGTGATATGATTTCTGTTTTATCTTCTCTTACCACATCATTTTAACAATTACAACTGACGTTAATTACAAATTGACGTTAACAAAAAATGAGGTAGACATTTATTGTAAAGAAATAAGTAATAAATAAGGGATAAACAATACAGAAATAGCAGCATCAAATGAACATATATAAAAATGTAAAACATTTTAATACTGTCACATAGATTAGACTGTTTTGATTACTGTTCTAAAAGTTAGGACTATTAAACCCAGAAAGTAACATCTGGAACATCTAAAAGTAGTTTTTAAACGCTCGTCAAACTCTGGCTTAGTGATAAAAATCTCTAAAATCAAGTTTTTTGAGTAAGAGAGGAATTTTTAGGGCATTATGTTTTTTGAATTACGTTTTATTAATTTTGCTTTATATAACATTTTTTTTTTTTTTTTTTTGGTTTTTCGAATACTAGATACATTAAGTGAGTTTAGCATAATCCCGATCACAATTATTTTTTCTTTTGTTATTTCAAAACATCAAATGTCCTAATAAATATAAGGAGGATTGTTATTTAATAATATCCTACATTTATTAGTCTTAAAACATAACTATTTCAAGGGTAGGTTGAGTCCAAATATTTAAAATTAAAAGATAATTTCGATACCATATTAATCAGCAATTTTGTATTTAATGTTGGGCACAATGACTTTTTTCAGTACCACTATTTTTCAATATCTACTATATATTAAAGTGATCTTTGTATTATTCAATTACGAAAAAATATTGTATGTAATTACTAAATATTTCTCAGTAAAAAAATGATATTTAAAATTTGTTGCGTAGAGCGCTGTGAATGTAACCCTATGAATGTCGGAAATGCTGATGGGTTATTTACTTCCAAACTAATATATATATATAAACTTTTATTTGGATTACATTCGAAGAATGATGACAATCTTGAAAAATGAAACGATTTAAGAAAATGAGTATAAATAAAAGTTCTGCGGGCAAAGGAATTAAAGTAGCATTTTATAAGCTTGTACTGCGCTGAAAAAAAAAGAAGAATATATATATATATATACATATATATATATATATATAGAGAGAGAGAGAGAGAGAGAGATCCTCTCCCCAAATTTTTATCATTGTTCGTAAATTTTATGGTCATGAATTTGATTTGAATTTTGATTTGATTTGATACATGCTTAATGAATTCTAGCTGGGAAGAAACACGAAATAAGATGTTCTTAACGATCGGAAATGTCAAAGGTGGTTCGAAAAATTTCGCAAAGGAAATCTTTCACTGAAAAATGAAGCTCGTGTTGGTCGTGTATCTCATTTTGATCAGGATGCGTTACATGCACTTTTGGTGCAAAATAATCAAGCAACTCAGAAAGAACTTGCAGAAGCATTAAACTGTTCTCAGAAAACAATATGAAACCAATTACGATCGGACGGTAAGGTTAAAAAATGTGGAGAGTGGGTTCCACATGAACTAAACCAGGCAAACCGAGAACAAAGAGTTACCATTTGCAAATTTCTCTTGTCACGTCACAACTGTTCAGCATTTCTGGAACAAATTGCAACAGGGGACGAAACAATACATTATAAATACAGAGCTACTAACATTTTAACTTTTAAATCAGAATTGATACCGGTATTTTTAAGTGGAAAATGTTATATAGGTTTTCCACGATAACTATTGTCGAAAACAGCTGTAAAAATGTTGAAGTCTCCATTGAAAAACGGGATACCTGGCACATATGTAAATGTTGCCAGCTGCGTCCCCATCTTTTATAATTTATTCACGAGCATTATTAGCCCCGCCTTCTTTCCGCACCAGAAATTTTATAGATTATTTCTCTTTAATATGTGACAACGATTCATTACGAAGAAAATTATTTTTCAAAACTACTGCTATGAAAAAGAGGCGGGGCTAAAAGTACACGTGAATAAATTATAAAAGTTGGGAACTCTGGTTACCAGGTATGTATACTGTTGCTTATTCGGTGAAAATAATTATTAGCCAGAACCATTTTTTTGCTGGTGTCCTTGCTGGAGAAAATCAAAATTTCAGTTATGCATAAATACACTATTTGTAATACATAAATACAAATTATTGCATTTATTAAAAATTTATAAAAAGAGTTCATTTTTAAAATTATGATTTTGTGCTGAATGATGATAGATATTTAGCCCGAATTTTGAAGCATTGAAAATTGAAAATTGAAAATTTGAAATTTAATTATTTTTATTTTTTAATTATCAATAAAATTTGCTTGCTGAATTGGTATACCAACTGGAAACAAATGGCAGAAAATATGCAATGATAATATCTTTAACGAAACTGTCGGTGCTCTGTTTGCAAAACATTGATTTGAGCCATTTCTACATTTGTTTTAAGGGGACAGATTAGTTTTAAAAATGTGAAAATGAAGAAATTTTCGATAAATTTTCAGAACTTTTCAAAAAAGAATGAATGGCGTGTACAAGCATTTTTTTTTTTTTTTTCGCGAGCGTGTATGTGTTAACTAGTACTACATTGTCCTATTGATTAAAATATTTTTTGGTTTACTTTAAAATAGAGACATTTTTATATATTATTTTATTGCAGATTAATTTCAAGTCTGCTTTCTTACTGTGTGCAGGATATCTCAATTACAATTTCTTTTATCCTTATATGTTTTACGTTAAATGAAGCAAAACATTCAAAATAAGAATCTGAACTAAAATGTTGCAATTATTTTAATAATATGGAATTTATTAAATTTTAAATATAAAATTACCATTATTTATGTTATTTTTATTTTTTTTTTTATTTACACAATTATAATTTTTTTTTCCTATTGAACAGAACTTCTTATTTTTAATTCATTTAATTCATTATGTCAAAATGTATAGCTCAGAAAATTTATCAGTTCATATCCCAAACACTTTTCGAAATATCATGGGCACAGTGAGAAAGTACCCTTATTTTTTATCATTTATTTATTTATTTATTTTAAATAATGTGAAATAAAATAATTTTCTACTTTAAAGTAAACCAAAGTAATATTTTTAATCATTAAAGTAATATCATGCTAGTTACACACACACACACACACACACAAAAAAAAAAAATGTTTGTACATGCATTCATTCTTTTTTAATTCTGAAAGTTAATAAAAAAAAATTTGTTTTCTCATTTTTAAAAGTAGTTTATCCCCGTAAAGTAAAATGCGTTATTTTTAAAGACTGTGTTTTCTGATTAATTAATATCTCAATCATTTAATATTTAATACATGTAATGCATATTAGTAAATGACACACTCCCGATGAACTTTTCTCTAAGTCCTCGTGTTGCTGTAAAACGCATAATTGCGAAGCACCATGGCCAACTTTACGATAATTATCGCACACATGAATGTCAAGTCTCCGTTTTAGGAAGGGGACTTTATACCAGAAATTTTCGATAATAATTCGATATAATTATTCGATAATTATTCGAATAATATTTTCGATAATTTTCTCTTTATTCAATCATAAAATTATAATATGAAATATTCTTTCCAAAAAATATTGGTATGAAACTTGATTTAAAAATGTGATTACTTATTTAAAATGACCTCCTGAATCCGAATAGGAGGCTCATTTTGCCCTATCACCCACCTTACCTTTTTTTAGGAATGGTCCCCTATTTTTTTTTTTCAATTTTCGGTGATTTTATGGCTATAAATTTGATTTTTAGGAGGGGAGAGAGTTATTTTAACTGTTAAATACCTTCTGAGGGGCTTACAGATTTAGAAAATTCTAAATCATGAACATTTGCGACAAGGGAAAAAATTTGGGGGAGGGGGGTGGGTATTTGAAACTGAAATTATGCATTACATATCTTTTATTTTTATAATCTGTCATTAATGTTATTTTTTAAATTATATATATTTTTTTGTTTTTAGGTGTTAAATTATTATTTTTTACTTTTTCAAATCAAGTTCATGGTCATAAAATTACCGAACTGGGAAAGAAATTGATAGAGGGGGTGGTGTATCTAGAAAACAGTGGGTGAGTGGGCAAAACAGGAGTTATATTCGGATATAGGAGGTCATTTTACATAAGAATGAGCAAGAGTGGCATCAGATCTGGATTTTTTCTCTTTTTCCAGAGCAGTGTTATTTGTAAAGTATTTTACAGAAGTAGTGTTGCCAGGCTTGAGAATGTTTTTATTCATTAGTCACCAATAATTTTGAAAAGTTATATTTGATATATATATATATATGATAGACGATAAATCTTTTATGACGTTAGGCAACCGTTACGATTAAAATTTTGTGGTGGTTTTTGAATACAAAATACCCCAAATCTGCCATTACTGTACGGAAGTTTGCTAATTTTGGCGGAAAACTTTATAATTGAAAATTTCGACGGTAATTTAAAAATTATTTATTCGTAGAAAAATAACATAATAGATTGTTATTAACACTTAAATGCATAACGTTTTAGATTTGCAATGTATGTTTAAAACTTCTTATCTATGTAGCAACATTTGCATAGTGTTTTTTTGTTTTTTGTTTTTGTAACAAAACTGTTTTATCGTGTCTTAACGCAACTAGAATGTCTGTCAATTGATTTCTTTATGTCTGATATTTGCATAGTTTGCGCGCTCTCTGATTACAATTTCATTTCAGCGCGGTTGTTACAAATTACGATATAAAAAGTCATAAAACATACAAGAAAAATTGTTTTCGAATAAAAACAACCTAATAGTAACGAATATTACATATATTTTTGCATATACTAATAAATTTATGCAAGAAAAATGTAGCTTTTTTTACTTTCTTTTACCCACAAGGTAGAGAAAGTATTATGTTTGGGTCAAATTTTCAACATTCAGTTTTTGTTATATTTACACGTTTTGAGGTCCTCTTATCCAAAAGTCATGTTTCTAAACGGTTGGTCTGTGTGCATGTGTCTGTCTGTCTGTGTTTCTGTCTGTTATCAGTATATCTCAGAAACAAATTACAGCAGAAAGCCCAAACTTGGTATTCTAAATGTGTGCACTATATAGGGATGTTACGCTAAAATTTTCGCTGAGATCAAGCAAATGGTTCGTTTTGATTTTTTTAAATTAAATCATCCAAGAAATGGTATAACTTCAGAGTCTTTGCTACGGTTTGTATTTTTCCCTATTGTTTCCACCACAATATTTTCTATAGTAATCTTCATTAATATTATTCCATGACCTAGTAGGGTAAAATTTACTGCATGCACATTCTGATACAAAAATCAAGGGAGAAAATAGCGGATGCGTACAATAATTTTTACTTTATTTATTTATTTATTTTTCTAATTAAAAATATAAAAGCAATATGTTTAGGTAATTTTATTGTAAAACATTAAAAGAGGAAATAAGCTTAATGAATGCGTTCAGGAGCTTTGACAGCTTTTTAAAAAGAAATACACGTGCTATGTATTTCTAGGCTTTTTTTTTTTTTTTCCTTTTTTTTCCAAGTAATTAAAAAATAAAATGTGAAAATTGAGTGTTACCACTGGAAAGAAATGAGGTTCGTTCAAGTTTTATTATATGGACGACCTCTAAGCAAATTTTAAATAAAATATAAACTAGTCGATATTAACTGATTGACACAAGACACATATTTAATATTATAGATTACGATTTGCGACAAAATTAGTCGACGGTGGAGGAGTCTTTATTTTTTATTTATTTATTTATTCTGACTGTACATACTTAATGTGGTGTAAGATATAAATAAATTTCAAAAATAATAAAAATAAAAACTATAACCTCCAAATTAATATCCAAGTTTCTAATGGTTGTGATTCAACATACTCGAAATTAATAACGTTTCTCAAAAAAAAAAAAAAATCCTGAATATGAATTTTTTATTTATTATTATTTTTTTTAATTTCTTGTTATTAGCATCTGGCGTAAATAACAAATAGATTTTAAACAAGCGTTTAATTTTACCACCTAAATTTTACTGATAGGATCTACAAAAATTGTATAAAACACAGTAATGAAGTCGCTTTCCTTTCTAGAGTGTTGCTGGTGTTTGCAGGCAATTCATTAAGCTATCTGATTGCGACTCGAAAGTAATAAAAATATTTTAAATCATTTTTTTCTGAAATCTCTCAAAGTTTTTATTGTAAGTACCGCTTATTGCTAAATTACTGAATGAATATATATATATATATATATATATATATATATATATATATATAAATAAATTTTACTTTTATTTGCATATCTGTACTTTAAGTACGAAAAGCTGTTTAAAATGATAAGACGAGTTGAAAATCTGTTTCAGGCACCAGCTAAGGAAGGTTGAAGTTAAGGAATGCCAACATTTTATTTTTTTCCGGAGCACTGCCAGTATTCGATTTTTTTTTTTTAAATCAATTTATCATATTATTTAATACAATTGCATATTGGAGGAATTTTCACAATATATAAAGTGATGTTAAAAAGGAGTGTGTTCTAACAGCGCTCCCTAATAAATTGAAATATTGACATATCCGGATGTTCTCATCAACTAAACTGTAGTACTTCTTCGTATCGTGCCATCACAGAGATCAAACAAAAGGATTATATTGTACAGTATCTATCTTATACTACAGGAACAATACGTAAAACTGAATACACACCAGAGATAAGAACAGCACAAGACATTAAATAAAATTTTCCAATTATACTTATTTAATTATTATTTCTGGTATCAATGAGTTTAATTGCATGTATTTGAAAAAAAATAAATTTATTTAAAAAATTTGTATATTTGAGGCAGTCGGACTAATTTTAATAACATTCGTATATATCGAAATTACTGATTTAAAGAAATCAATATATCAGGGCCTGACACCGGTGCTTTTATATTATTACTTGCTATTTATTTTATTAATTATTGAATAAAATTTCACTACAAATAAAATAGTGTTAAAAGGAGTAGGTTCTAACAGTGCTTCGAAATAAATTAATATGTTGTGTGATATCCGAGTGTTTTTATCAACTAAGGAGACTATGTCATTGCTTCCTATCGCTATAGCGTAACTTCGTTAAACAGAGAGCAATCAAAAGGATAAAACTGGATGGAACGGTGTGTCTCGGTCCGATTAGCAGCTAAAGTGTAACCACGTTTCTCATGACTAGCAATGAGGACGAGTCGAAAGGATTGGTGGAGTGCCAAATTGATTGACAGACTGGAATTTGGTAAACATCCAGTCATTTAGTGTGCCCATATTACTTATTTTCTCTCCGACAAGGATTGTCACCCCAATTTTAACACAGAACTTGTTAAGTCCGCACTCGCGCGTGGCTTATTTTCCCCCAATGAACATGGTCATAGAACAATGACAGAATTATCTCCCATTGAGGTAGAGATAGGCATTCTCACTCCTTTTGAAAAACGAGAATGAACGGTTCTTTGAAAACTCGGAACGGTCCCGCGGAACTGTTCAGGAACGGGTCAAATGGAGAAAATCAACCGGAAATTCAAAATGAACGGTTTCCGGAACGCATATATATACAATCTTTACCCGAATTTGATCACGGGCGAATTTCAGTACTCCTGATTCGCTGTTTCCTTTACAGTCGGCTCTGACGTCAGACCATATGCTGAATTGTATTTGTTATAAGTTTTTATATAATGAAAACAAAATGTACGTCTTTTCGGAAACAAATATGCGATCTTCGTTTTCTAATGAAGTGGAATCAATTTCGGCGAATATCATTAAGATACGCAGCAATATTAAAAATTTAGAAGAGTTAATATGTATGGGTTAAAGAACTCGGTAAATTAACTAAAACTAAATGGAACTCAAGATCATCAAATCCTTCTGGAGAAAAATTTATTTACTCGTAAGTATTACTATTAGTAATTTTATTGTAGCGTATTGTAAATTTTTACATTGTAAATTTTAAAAAGAGTATATAAGAAGAAAAAATCATTATTAATCTAGTAAAATACTAATAAATGGAAAAAATGTAATACGGTGTTTGAATATTTCTTCTGGGGGAAATTAAGATATTAGGAAAATTGAAGGTAATGTATCCTAATTTTTTGGTGCGTCACATTAGAAGAATAACAATATCAAGCAAGCAGTTTTCAGTAACAATCATTCTTCAGTATAATTTTCAAACGTATATCAGTTTTACTCTTTTAAGTAATTTAATGAACTTAACCCTCTGTAACTCATGACCTTTAATATTTTTGTGTTTATTTGTTTCGTAATAATTGGAAAAAAATAAAATTCACGTGTTTCAGGTTTTTTTTTTTTTATTTCTCATAAATTTCGAAAAAACAAACAAAAACACCTACAGGCAACAAACACTTTTTAGCATAAAATCCTATAAAATACGTGAAATTGGGTCAAAATCAATATTATACAATGAATTTGAAACACTTACCTCTTCACTGTTTCAATATAAAACACAAAACACACGAAAAACTATTTTTTATTATTTTTTGAATCAGAGCCGGTCCGCACTTGTCGTTAGTTACCCACTGTCGAGTAATGAACTTCAACTTACGACATACGGCGCCATCCAGTTGTGTTTCTAGATACTAGATTCTCTAACTGTGAGTGTATACGACAGGCTACAGTGCGTGATTACGTTGTAGAACCGATTCTTTGAATTTGAACCACGATCGAACGGTATGTTGCCTACAGTCTACAGTATGGTACAGAGGGTTAATATAATTAGTTCCAATAGGATGTGATATATGTAAATTATTTCACACTTTCCTGTAAAAGAAATATAAATATTAAGCATATTGTTTCTCATAATAAACCAATATTAACAGAAAGTTATTACATAAATGAGTTCATAAACTCCAACGTTTAAGAAAGATATATTTCATTTCTTAAATACACGCACACACAAATATATATAATGTGAAAAATTTAATAACGTTATAAAATTTAGCAGTTAATAGATACATGATAATACTAAAAACATATATATAACATTTATTGTAATTCAATTTAAATGTTACTGAAAATCACAGCATATATATTCTGCATTCATGAAAATTTATATAATTCATGAATTGATGACTTGTAACATGCCTATTCAAATTTACCTTAATCGATTATGAAGTTTAATGTTAACAAATTTTAAATCATTTGAATCTACATAGAACAATTATAAAGGTTTTTCTTTGTATTTCTGTAAAAGAATATAATCATATACTCGTCGTAATGTATACAGGTTAAGCGACGATGACCTTGTAACATACCTACCAGCGTTTAACTGAATTTGGGAAGGTGTTTATATGCTAACACGTTCATTTGTTCACACATAGATGCATATTGTTAAAAATTGCGAATTCAGTAGGCCTCACAAAGTAGCATCAAAATCTCACAATCGAATTTTGCATGATTACAAAGCATAGTATATATTTAGAAAATAATAAATTCGACAAATTTAGCAAATTAAAACAATCTAAAAAGCCTTCTTGAAAATCTATTGAACAAAGATATTTTGATTAAAAAAAACTGAATAACCAGGGATGTCTTAATTTCAATTTAAAGGTAAAAATTTTCGATATCTTTCAACACCATTTTAATAATTTACACTATTTATTTATTTATTTGTTTTTTTATTGGGGAAGGGGGGGGGGAGGATTGAAGGCTAATTTATTTGGAGACATTTAATTATTATTTTAATAATGTTTAATAACAACATATGGATCTTAAATAATTTTTATTTCTTTTCTTCTTTTTTAAAATAATTTAAAATAAAATAAAATAAATAAATAAATAAACACTGCGAAAGGCAAAGAGAGGACTATTTCTTTCAAACAGCAAACAGGTTTTCTCACCATTTTACCATACCCCATCATGAGAAATATAGTAATAAAGTAAATATGTCGTAATTAAATACATCTCAAGAGAAAACTTATAATTAAGTAAGTAATTACTTTAATAATGGTATAGCGCATTTCTTACATTCATATCCATTACACCATACATATTTTTAAATAAACCTTTTGAGATAACTTAATTGTGTTACAGGTAAAAAATATATATTTTTTTATTCTACTGTTATTCATAATATTTGTAAGCTTTTAAAGAATTTTATTTTAAAAATAAAAAATATACACAAATTTATGCCTAATTAAATTAACTGAAGGAAATATAATTTAAAATGCAAATATAAAATAGGTATTCAATAAAACAACAGATGACGCCACTACATATTTTTAAATGTTTTTAAATAATTAGGTAATAATATCTAGCACACAATTGTTTATGATTTAAAACATATCAAAAATAAAATTTACTTGGATATTTAAACTCGAGGAATGTGGTGTATTTTTATTTAACAAGTAAAAAATAATAATTTTAGAAAAATATCATATAAAGATAGAATCCCTTTAGAATTTTTTTTTCATTTAATTCATCTATCCGTAGCAATCTTCTAAATTTTTAATTGCTACTTAATAGTAATAGTATTCCCTGAAGTAGATTGAACTTTATTAGAAAATGGAGATAACAGATTTGTTTTCGGAGAAAAAAAAAAAAAAAAAAAAAGATATTTTACCGAAAGATAAGGGGGAAAATACCACTACTACAGAATGTTTCTTTGCATGTAAAGCATGATGTCAGAGCCGACTGTAAAGGAAACAGCGAATCAGGAGTACTGAAATTCGCCCGTGACCAAATTCGGGTAAAGATTGTATATATGCTTCCGGAATCCTCTCTGAGCTGTGCGCTGCGTTCTGCCTATAAAATGGGCGTTGACTATTGGCATTTGTCTTTCAGTGGAAGAGATCGTTGTTTTCGAAATGAACTGTTCTTTACTTCAGCAGTTCTGCTGAGATAAAACACACACATGTACTTAAGGAATAAGTAAAACATCGCGATGTTTTTCTTTTTAATTGCACTTGTAAAAAACATGGTTCAAATTTAACTGGGAATATGTAGATTTTATTTTCTTTCGTTTTATAGAAAGCTAAAATACATTTTAAACATTTGATATCTAGGTTTCAGACACAGAATAAGGAAATTGATTTTCAGTGTATATTGTTATTTAAATTGATAATTAACTTTCTAAATTTATGTATTATGTTAAAATTTTCTAAAATCAATTTTTAATTTCTGAGGAAAAATGAAAAACAAACGCATGTAACTTTTGTAAAAAAAAAAAAAAAAAAAAAAAAAAATGGATATATATATATATATATATATATATATGCACGTGCATTAAGGTTTATAAACTATAAGATATTATAAATTTGACTGTAAACATAATATAAACATAGCATAACTTTTGAATATGGAAATGATCCGTCATGAAGACACAGTATATTCCCTTAAATTCAGTCGGTCTATCTATTTATCTATAGATATGGGCATAAACAAAAATGTCCCTTCGAAAATGTCTCTTTATTTATTTATTTAATTTATCTTAATTAAATAAACCACTAAACTATTTATTTTATTTTATTTTATTTTATTTTTAATTTAGCAGGCTAAATATATATATATACATACTTAGACAAGAGTCTATCAGAATTTTTTATTTTCAGTTATATTCATTTATGAATGTGTTGGGTTCGTAAAAAAATTCGACTTCCACGCAGGGTTGCCAAATTTGGCCTTTTTTTTATTCAAAAGTCACCAATAATTTTTATTTGTAACGTTAGACTAATCACTTCGAAGACTGATAGTTTATTATGTATATCAAATGTCACTTCTCAAAATTATTGGTGATTATTGAATAAAAAAAAGGCCAAATTTGGCAACCCTGCTTCCACGTTTTAAAATGTCTTAAACACGATTTGACCATTAAAAAAATAAATAAAATAAAATAAATAAAATAAATAATAATAAAAAAAAAAATCGCCGTCCATCTGTGTGAGTGACAAAAAGTTTACGGCAGCTCTAGATCAAGAACTAATACATAAAATTTAAAAATTTATATTTTTTTGCGTTTTGACATAAATTGGTGACAGTCAAACTCTCTTTTATATCACCAAACAAGCAGCGTTGATATGATGTGATTGTCCTCATTTCCGTAAAACTTTTGTCAGCTTCTATATTAAAAAAAAATCACAAAATTTAACACTTGAAAGCGCTCTTATGAAAAACTATGTTGGTCAAATAAGGTATAGATCGACTGGCAGGTGAATCATTTAAACAATAATTTCCTCCGTGTACGAAAAGGTTATATCTCAGCATCTATATCGTATAAGCATCAAGCTTGATATGTGAGATGGCCATTATTACTGCCAGGGAAAAGAGAGTACTTGAAAGCGTTTTTTTATTCTTGTGATTTGGCAACAAGAAAAAAATATACAAAAGAAAAGAAAATAAAAATAAAAATAAATATTAAAAATAAAATTGAGTGAAAACGTGCAAGAGAAATGGAAAAATGAATTTTTTTCATTAATTAACATTGAAAGTTAATTATATTGTCAAAAGTATTGGCAACAAGTTAAAAAATATATTAAAACTATGGCTCAAAGTAATTATGGTTCAAAGTTAGTAAAGTATGGTTCAAAATTCTAAGAAATGAATACGGTAAATGTTGCTAAGGAAAGCAACACAGTTACCGTATATTTTTATATAGATAATTAGACATAAAAAATAAAGAAAGAAAAAGTTGCTCTAAATTAAGTTTTATATTATAAAGAATTATTTATTTCAAAAATTTAAAATCGGCATGATTTTTTTTTTACACTAACGAAATTTAAATTGATAATGACCTTCGTCACATTAAACGGAAAAGATACATTAAATTTATCTTCTACATATAAAACTGAAACGATAGATTCAACTTTTTCATCAAATAAAATTGAAACATGTTCCGATGCAAATAAACAAACACTTGTCAAATAAGCATGAAATGAAACGCGTTTCAGAGTATTAAATCTATCTTCATCAGATAAGCGATTAAATTATAACAATAGATTTTATCTATTATAATCTGATCGAGCTGAAACAAATTTCCAATTTCTCCCCTCCTCTCTCTCTCTCCAGATAAAATTTAAGTGGTACATTCTGCATTTATCAGATAAACCGAAAACTATAGATTCAATGAATCATCACCGAATAAAACTGAAATGCGTTTCAATATAATAAATCTATCATCATCAGATAAAACTAAATTGAAATGAGTTTTGTTGCTTAAAAACTGTCTTCATCAAATTAAAATAAAATGAAGAGTGTTTCGAAACATTAAATATAGCTTCTTCATTTAAATTTAAAACGAACAGTGCATTTTGAAATAGTTTCATCACACCAAATTATATTTTAAATAAACAATTGCATCTATTTTCACTGGATTAAACATGTTTGTTCAGATAACATTTTGTTTATGATAATAATAATATTAATTTAATTTGTATAATAATTGATAAATCAAATTTCTTTAAATGTAGAAAATTAAAAAACCTCAAAATTAAATTTAGAATATATATATATATATATATATATATATATATATATATATTGGTTTATTTCCCGACACAAAAACATGAAATGAAATAAAGCAGAATTCGAGCTTCAAATCAAGATATGATTTCAATTTTTATTGCAAAAGAAAGCAAATAACAAAACAATATTCCCCTCTAAAACCTATGCAGTTAAAAATTTATTTTCCAGAAAAGAACGGTACATATCATATCTATATCCCCAATATTTTTCTGTTCAGAACTGTTCATCTGCTCCGAACTGTTCACCTGCTCCACTGTTCTGAGTTGCTCCTAATCGTCTACGGGTAAGGCTCCTATATATACGAGCTGGCGCATCAGGCATTTTGTTGCCTTAGGGTTGCCACGTGTACCCAGCGTGTTTCTCTGATAAACAAACGACAAACATTTTTTTTTTATTGTCTTACGATACTTTAAAGTAACTTATTTATTATATTTTATAATTTTAGCTAAGTAAACGATGATATGGAAGTTTGTTTAGCGATAAACTGCTATAATCATTTAAGAAATGAATATAAAAAGTTCGCAAACTGTGTATTTGAGTTTTGGCGACATTTTGTGAAAGAAACAGAAACCGCCCTAACAACACATATTACCCCAGTCCATCCATTGGATATCCTCAGAATAAAATGACATCCTGAGAATGTACTGTGAAAAAAAAAAAAAAAATGTGTTTTTAGGAATATTATTGTTGCTCATTGCTCTTATCTTGGCCGGATTAGCTTTAGATCAAGATTTCTTAAAATCATTAGGGAAGCGATAAGGACGCCAAGCGGGAATGCTGTCCTCTTTGGAGGCAAAAAAATGGCGGTGATGCACCGGCCTATTATTTTATTTAGGGGCTCTATCTACGGGCTGCTCATCTTCCCTCCTGGGGATCTAGAACGAGCTTATCGAAATGCACTCGTTATCGGGATTTCTCCGATGTGACGTCACATTCCGATAGTCTTTCTTATTTCGCTAGAACGAACTCATCGAATTGCTTTCATTATCGGAATTGTCCGGCGGAATCGTTTTCTGAAATTTCGACAGGTCTTTTCCGAGTGAAATCGTCGTGAGATAAACAATTCACAGTTCCAATGGCGTCTATCTTGGCATTAGGTGTTATTCAAGAAAATGAACGAACAAGTTTTAAAAATATTTAAATCTTAAAAATTAAGTTAAATGAAAATTGTTATATATATATATATATATATATATATATAGGTAACTAAAATTTTTATTTAAAAAGTATGAAGAATAATATTTTTTAATACTTAAAGTTATTGAAAATTAATTAAATTTAATGGATGGATGGATGGATGGGTTTTACGTCGCACTAGTGCTGCGCAGATGGGCAATTGGCGACGGTCTGGGACACACCCCTAGGGATGGTCCGGAGACATGCCATCACAATTTTGATCCTCCACGGAAGGGATGGCTCTTCCGCTTCGGTGACCCCCAGAGGTAAATTTTTGATGGGAACATGGAGGACATTGCGGCCACGACAGATTTTACGTGCACCAGCCACCATTAGTGTACACGACGGTCTTTGGTCGGCTCGAGTACCGAACCCGCAATCTTCCAATTACGAGGCCGGCGCTCTACCGACTGGGCTACCGCGGCCCTAAATTTAATGAAAATTACAATAAATACCTATATATTTTTTCGGTAATTAAAATTCATATTAATCATGTATAATATTAATAACATATCTATTAAGACTAACAAGCCTTAATATTTAATGTTATTAAAAATTAAGTTTAAGGAAAACTGCAATTATATATATATATTTTAAACTAAAAGTCTTATTTAAAGTATATTTATGAATGATGTAAGTCCCAGTATATAAAACATTAATAAAGCTTATAGGAAATTATGATAAAGATTTATTTCCCTGGAACTAAATTTTTCCTTTTTACATTTTATTATAACTGGATTAAGTCAGTTTGAGATACAACATGTCAACTCTATATTCACTTCCAATACTTCATTTATAAGTAGCTGTATAATAGAATCTAATAAGAATATCATTTCTTAGTGAGGGAAAAGTGAGCAAATTAAAAAAAGAATAATATTAATAATTATTATTATTTTAAAAATCTAAATTAGACATATGTAAACTCACTTACAAAATGAAAATTAATTTTAAAAGACTGTTTTACTTTTTCTTACTTTCAAGAGAGATAATTTTTTACGATGCTTAAAGGGTTTAAAATTATACTGTATATTTTATGGTATATTGTAAATTCTAAAAGAAATTCTAGAAACAGTACATACAAGCATGCAAAATACAAAAAGATAGAAGAAACTGATAAGTATTCAATTATATAATTGATTTAAAAAATATCTCTTAAATAAACAATATTTTAATATCAATTGCTTTTATATATATTTTTAAAATATGCAATGCATTTAAATTTATAGTTTTTTATCTAAAGCTTTAGAATAGATTAATAATATAAATCGAAAATACCAAATTTGCGTACAGATAAGTGAATGAAACACCATATTTTAATATAAAATTGCATCACAAAAGTACTAAATGAAAAGTAAGTGTTCCCAACATGTTCAAAAGGCTTTATATAAAATAATGATTACAAGAATTAATAAAGTTTTCAGAAGCAAATATATCGATTGAGATAAATTATTTCACTGCTTTCGAGAAATACAAATGTAAACACATCATTTTTTTATAATCATAAAAATTTTAAACTAGAAACAACTTACACAACATTAATATTTCATAGCTGTCAACTATTTCATTTTCCCCTTAGATTAAGAAATAATATTATCATCAAATTGCAGTTTTTTATTTGCTTTTTGCAGTTAAATATTCCAAAAATTATTATTCGAAAAACTCTGACATTAAATCTTTTAAAAAATGCAAACTGTTAAAATCCTTTCTTTCTTTTTTTGAAGGGGGGGGGGGGGGATTTGCAGAACTTTTTTTCCTCTGGGGACTGACATCATGATAAATTCTTTGAAAAGTAAAATGAAAACAAAAATATATACTATTACGTTTGCTTTAAGACATTTTAATACAATAAATCAATTATAATAATACATGTACAAAAATAAATAAATAAAATAAAATAAATAAATAAAATAAAATAAATAATAATTAAGGAAATTAAAAAAAAAATGATGATGTTAATGTTTATATGGACAAATTAAAAACATATTACCTGTAATTCATCCAACGTTTTTTTATCCATAGTAAATAATTCCTAGTTCGTAATTGTGTAAAGAAATAAATGCTAGCAACTAACACTTTTAAGGCGGAAAATCATTTACATTCACGGCCTTAAAGTGCCAGTAACTGGCAAAGATTGAATTTCGATAATAACACTGTTTTACTATATAGAAAATACGTACGTTATCTATTTAAAAAATGAAGCTAAACACTCTTCTCTTATTAAATAAAATAGAAACACACGTTTACACTTTCGCAAGGAGAGGCAGCCATCTTTATTTATCTGAAAAGTCCAAGTGGAATCTCGGGGAAGAATGAAATCATCCTTGTCTGTGATTGGTCAACTTAAACCAATTTCGAAAGCAGTTTGGGTGCTTTGGAAGAAATTTCTATTCACCTTTCCGATAAGGTGGTTCTAGGGTATAAAATGCATGTCGGAATGATTTGGGTTGGAAGCCGAAGATTACGCTAGCGAAATGTTTTCGCGTCGATTTCTTTCCGATGGGTTCATTCTAGAGCCCCTGTTCCGGAAAATGTTCCCTCTTCCGACTTGTTCCACAAACTAGCCTGGTTTCTGCCTCATTTTAGATGAATAATAGATTTTCTATCGTCGTCTCGTCAGTAAAGCGAAATTCCTTTTTTTCTAGAACTCCATAGTTAATAATAATAAAGGCTGATTGTCTGGTAATCTTTCTTCCCCGCTTAAAACCAGCATCATGAGAAGCAATCATACGCAAGCGAAAGATAAATATTGTGTTGGATTGGCAAAAGTGAAACCGTTCCTCGTTCTTTTACGCATCCCACACTGAAAAAAAAATAACTATTACCAGCTGCAAGAAACTCTCTGTTATTTTCTCCAATCACAGAGAGTTTCTTGAAGCTAGAAATAGTTATTATTATTTTTTTTTTTTACAGTGCATTGAGGATGATAGTTAATTCTCAACGTTACTTGAAGAAAAAATTGAGCAGATATATATATATTGCAAATACATTGAATTAAATTTTACCAATACTATCTATCACATTATTATTTCTGGTTTGAGTGAGTTTAATGTCAAATAAAAAAATATCTATATACAGTAAAGTCTCGTGTAGCGGGGGAGCGAGTTTGCCTAATGAATATTACAATTTTATTATTTAACACCACTAATTTTATTTCTAAGCAACTGCTTTATACAAAAAACTAAATCGAGCATACGAACTAATAGGTTGGTACTCCGAAAATTTAGAGATGTTAAAAAATGAAACTGTTTTATTTATTTGTCATGTCTGCCACCGCATTGTACGAGACTTTACTGTATAAAGGGTGTCCAGGAATTACTGTCTGAAAATTAAAAGACATATGTATATATGTTTTCATAGCTAAGTTTTTATTTCTATTTTCTTAAAAGATAAGCGAAACATTCAAAATTAAGCTGATAAAATATTTTGTCTCTTTAGATCAAGATGAAAACAAAAAGTAACCAAATTAAAAGAAATCAAATTATTGATTTTTTCCTGGCTCACAACTTTTACAGGAAAGTCACAAGAAATCATTTCAAAACTCAAGGATTTGGAGAACTATTCATCGATCGAGTATTGGAACAGTATACTGGGACATGCAGTGTTCGATATTAACAATCCTCAGGTCGAATCCCAAAAGTCTGCATATCTCACAATACTGCAAAGTTGAAGCGTCTTCTCATTAAAGATCCATCACTTTCAAACAGAGAAGCTTCCATGAAACTTAGAATATCAAAATCATGCGTTCATCAACTGAAGGAAAAGATGGGTATTGTAACTAGGACTAAATCTTCTGCACCTCTATATAAAAATGATTAGGCTGAAAGGGCAAAAAGGGGCTGCAAAAGACTCTACAAACAACTGGGGAAATCAGGTGATGAAAAATTTATAATAATGGATGATGAAACTTATGTGCCCTATGATTATAAACAGATTCCATGCAAAGAATTTTGGAATGCCATTCCTGGTTTGGAAATCCCAGATGATTCCAAAGTTAAAAGAAAGGAAACGTTTCCGAGAAAATTTCTCGTCTGGCAAGCGATATCACAAGATAAATGCATTAGCGAACCATTTATTTCCAAGCAGAATTCGAATGGAGAAAGATACCTAAAGGACATCCTGCAAGATCCGTTTCTGAAATTTTTTAACTCTTAGAGAAACAAAGGAAAGCTGTTGTTCTGGCCAGATTTAGCATCAAGTCATTACTGCAAAATTGTGCAGTCATATCTGAAAGAGAAAAATATTGAATATGTGCCCAAGGAAGACAATCCGCCGAATGTTCCCCAATGTCGCCCTGTAGAAAAATTCTGGGCACTATGCAAGTTAGAATACAAAAGAAGAAGGAAAAACCTCTCGAATTTAGCAGCTTTCAGAAAAGAATAGCTAAAGATCTCGAAGTTAGTAGCAGAAAAGCATGGGAAAAACTTGTTTCGACACTTCAAGTGGAACTTGCGATTATTTGGCGATTACGGCACCAGCGATGTCAAATGAATATATTAATTTGTGATTAAATAAATTTATTTTCATATGCAAATAATTACTTTAATTTTTCTTTCCTTTCTTTTGATATGTGTAAGTTTTAATTTTCAGACAGTAATTCCTGGACACCCTTTATATTGAACTTTTCTTTTTATCATTGAGACAGTCAGGCTATTTTTTATAACATTCAGATCAATTGAAAGACTAAGAGATGTCAATATATCATGGCCTCACATCGATGATTTTTCTAAATATTCTGCTACCAGTACTTTAGAAAGAGGTATTTTTTTTTAAATTAATACGCTTATTTCATAATAAAAGTTTTTATTAAAATTAATGATGTAAGAAAATGACTATGAAAGCCTTCATATTATATGCATTAAAATTGCATTTTTTGTACTACTTATAGTTTATAAGGCGTTACATTAATAATATTAGTATTGTGTTCCAAAATGATTGTTTTGAAAACAACACCTTTTGCGTGAACGTCACAAAATTTACATGCATATCATGTTCTGCTTCTCATTTTAAGTCTAAAAAAAAAAAAAAAAAAAAATAAATAAATAAATATTTTGACGGCAAAAAAGAAAAAAGAAAAGAAATATAAGAAAACCATACCAGAAATAATTTCGTCGCAAATCGTCTTATAAATATACTGTTATGCCATTCGGTCGTTTAATTTATAAAAGTATAGTTGTGTCTCGCAAAAGGAGTCGTCAATGTTTTAAATCTGACATGCCCTTTTTTTTTTAACACATTCAACAAGGTTGAAAAGTGTTTATGCTTTGGGTTTGTCTGTCTGTCTGTCCGCGCTCTAACTTCCGTAAATATTTATGGAATTTCTTGAAACTGATATATGTTATTCAAGTTCACTATCGGACGTTCCCTGTTGAAAATGGAGTTTATACCTCTACTGGTTTGTGTAGAGGGACCCCCGAAAATATTTCAAAGCATTGTGTTCTATGAGAGGCATTTCTATAAACCATATTTTCATACCCTTACTGTACAAAAATCTTAATGAAATTGAAATATGATATACAAGTTCACTATCAGATTTTCCCTGTATAAAATGGAGTAAATACCACCACTGATTTGTGTACAGGGAAACACAAAAATATTCCGAAAGCATTGCGTTCTATGAGAGGCTATAAATCATATTTCCATACCCATACTGCACACAAATCTTAATGAAATTGAAATATGTTATTCATGTTCACTATCGGATGTTACCTGTATAAAATGGAGCAAATACCACCACTACAGGGGCACACAAAAGTATTTCAAAGCATTGCGTTTTCTGAGAGATATTTCTATAAACTAAATTTTAATAACATTACTTTGCACGAAGTTTTATGAAATTGAAATGTGTTATTTAAAGGCACAAAAGAAAATGCTTTGCATAGAATACAGCATGATTAGCATTAGATTTACAGGGTGACACAAAAATATTCAGTTATATAAAGAGCTATTAATAAATATTTGCTAAAAGTGTACTTTCGTTTACATTAAGCGTTTTTAACCCTTTCTAACATTGTTAACACTTCCCAACAAGGTTAAAAAGTGTTAATGACTTCGGTTTGTCTGTCTGTCTGTCTCTCTGCGCTCTAATTCCCGTACATATTTGTGGAATTTCTTGAAACTGATATATGTTATTGAAGTTCACTATCGGATGTTCCCTGTTGAAAATGGAGTTTATACATCTACTGGTTTGTGTACAGGGGCACCCGAAAGTATTTCAAAGCATTGTGTTCTATGAGACGTATTTCTATAAATCATATCTTCATACCTTTACTGTACACATATCTTAATGAAATTGAAATATGTTATTCAAGTCCATTATTGGATTTTTTCTGCGTAAAATGGATTAAATACCAACTCTTTTTTATATACAAGGACACTCAAAAGTATTCTAAAGCATTGCGTTCTATGAGAGATATTTCTATAAATCAAATTTTAATAACTGTACTTTCCACGAAGATTTAGGATATTGAAATATGTTATTTATATCCACAAAAGAATGCTTTACATAGAATATAGCATGATTAGCATTAGATTTACAGGGTGACACAAAAAAAATACTGTTATATTAAGAGCTATTATTAAAAGTTTGCTAGAATTCTGCTTTCGTTTACATTAAGCGTTTTTAACACTTCCAAGCATTTTTTTAGTGTGAATATGATATCAATTTGTGTATCTGTCCGTCTGTCCGTCTGTCTGTCTGCCCGCGCTCTAACTCCCGTAAATATTTATGGAATTTTTTGAAACTGATATATGTTATTCAAGTTCACTATCGAATGTTTCCTATTGAAAATGGAGTTTATACCTCAACCGGTTTCTGTACAGGGACACCCGAAAGTATTTCAAAGAATTGTGTTCTATGAGAGTATTTCTATAAACCATATTTTCATACCTTTACTGTACAATATCTTCATCAAATTGAAATACGTTATTCAAGTTCACTATTGGATGCTTTCTATATAAAATAGTTTTCATACCACCACTAGTTTATGTACAGGGACACTCAAAAGTACTCCAAAGCACTGCGTTCTTTGTGAGATATTTCTATAAATGAAATTTTAATAACTTTACTTTCCACGAAGTTTTAGGAAATTGAAATACGTTATTTATATGCACAAAAGAATGTTTTGTATAGAATATAGCATGGTTACCATTAGATTTAAAGGGGGACACAAAAATATTCAGTTACATTCAGAGCTATTAATAAAAAAATTCTAGAATTGTACTATCGTTTACATTAAGCGTTTTTGACACTTTCTATCATTTTTTTAGTGTGAATATAATTTCAATTTGTGTATATGTCTGACTGTTCTTCTGTCCGTTTGTCTGTATCTCTGTCTGTTTTTCTGCGCTCTAATTCCCGTAAATATTTATGGAATTGCTTTAAACCGATATATTTTATTGAAGTTCCCTATTGAAAATGGAATGGATACCTCTTCTTGTGTGTGTACAGGGACACCCAAAAGTATTCGAAAGCATTGTGTTCTATGAGAGGAGTTTCTATAAATCATATTTTAATACCTTTAATGTATAGAAACTTTAATGAAATTTTAATATGCTATTCAATTCCCTATCGGATGTTTCCTATGTAACATTTCTAACTGGTTTGTGTACAGGAGCACTTGAAAGTATCCAAAGCATTGTGTTGTATGAGAGTTATTTTTATAAACCAAATTTTAATAATTTTATTTTCCACAAAGCTTAATGCAATTGGAATATATTATTCGTATGCAAAAATAGTGTGCCTTCTATGTAATATAGTATGGCTGGCATTAGATTTACAGGGCCACACAAAAATTATCAGTTACATAAAGAGGTATTAATAAAAATTTGCTAGAATTTCACTTTTGTTTACATGAGCGTTTTAACACTTTCTTAGAATTTTAGTGGGAATATGATTTCAATTTGTGCATCTGTCTGTCCGATTGTCTACCTTTCTATATGTTTGTATCCGGCTCCTATCATCCGTGAATATTTTGAGATTTTTTTTAAATGATACACTCAAGTTCCTATGGAATGTTCCCTATTTAAAATGTCATTAATAGGTCCTGTACAACTAGTTTGTTTACAGGAACGACAATAACAACAAAAATATAAAAAAGCCAATGTATTCGTTTTAGGACAGAATTTTTAAAAGTTATATTTAAAAAACTTTCTACTACAAAAATCTTAAGAACATTGACATGTATTATTAATATTCTAAAATATTGTTTTGTATAGAATATGATATGATTAACTTTCAGATTTACAGGGCTACAGTAAAATATTCAGGGATTTTAAAAGCTGTAATTATAATCTAACGGCTGCATTTTCTTTTGCGTTAAGCCTTTTTAACACTTTTCAAAATGCCTAAGAGTAATTTTAAAATCAATTAGTCTATCTGTATGTTTTTCAGCCCTTCTGTCTATTGTGCGATAACGTAGGCAAATAACATTAACAGTTTTTCGATGCAACAATTGTGTACAGTTGGAAAGTGTTGCTAATCAATGCGTACTGCGTGATTTTTCTTTCTTTCTTTTTTTTTTTTAAGATAGTAACCTCCATGTTTGTTTCTGTATTCAAATTTCTGTAATCAAGGATATTCGTAAAAAGACGCTATTTATACACGTTTAGTAATTCTTGATAGGGACTTACCTCTGGAAATATAGAGTTCTTTCAATATCATTTGTTAACTATCTGTATGTTTTTCAGCCCTTCTGTCTATTGTGCGATAACGTAGGCAAAGAACATTAACAGTTTTTCGATGCAACAATTGTGTACAGTTGGAAAGTGTTGCTAATCAATGCGTACTGCGTGATTTTTCTTTCTTTCTTTTTTTTTTTTTTTCAAGATAGTAACCTCCATGTTTGTTTCTGTATTCAAATTTCTGTAATCAAGGATATTCGTAAAAAGACGCTATTTATACACGTTTAGTAATTCTTGATAGGGACTTACCTCTGGAAATATAGAGTTCTTTCAATATCATTTGTTAACCCTTTGCGGCGCAAGACAATTTGAAGCATTTAAATTATACTGCCACCGGAATTCATGAACTAAATTAAACTAAAAGGAATTTTAAATTTTAAGGTTTAAAAAACCGGCCTTTTCTGATATGTTATAAACGTAAATTTTTACTAGAAATTTTCCGGGATAAATTTTTGCAGCTGGATCTTAAATTTTGCGTCCTCGTGGCGAGGACACCGCGCGTTAAGGAGTTAAACGATACTTTAAAAACAGGAATATATGAAGCATTATATTTAATTAAATTCTTATTTACAATTAAAATACTTCAGTGTCGATTCTTTTAGTTTTGATTATCAAAGCATCATCAAGAAAAACATTTTTTTTACGATCGTGTTCTTGAAGTGCAACTCAATATATATCACGATATTTTACAGTTATAGATGGTTAGGTCTAATTAGGTCACGCCTTCATACGTTTCTCGTAAACACCAAATTATTTAACAAAATTCATGATTAACACTTTCGCGACCGCATGCTTTTGTCTTTTTGATAGTAAGGTCCACCTGTGGGCTTTAATCTTCAGAGTTACAATATTTCAGAACAAAATTTTCTGCAATCACATTTATATTAAAATAGATATACATTATAATTATGTTCTTTCTAATCAAAGTAGTTGTATCCATTTTATATTTCATTGTAAAAATACGAATTTTGGTTATATGCTTAAAATAATGCATAAAAATTTCAAACGAAACACCAATTGGCGGAGTTCCAGATTTTCAAATGTCGTGAATCTACGTCCGTGGTCTTGAAAGTGTTAAATAACTGAAATTTTGTCATCAACAATCAAAAAGGCAACTTTCACTTGTTTATATATTCTAGAGTTCTATAAAGAGTCAAACAAACTAAAATTAAGGAAAGAAGCAATATTTTTTAAAGTAAAGTATCGTTTCAGAAAAAGCCAGAAGGTCGGGTTTATTATCCTTTTGAAATGCAATCAAAATTTCCCGCCTGAAATGCGATAATCTTACAAATATAGAGTAATTTGTGTAGTAAACATCGAAACTTAGAAAACAATAAAAAACAAAACAAAACAACAAAATTAAATTAAATAGAAAATTTCAGTGTTAGACTGAATTTTCATAAATTGGTCTGATAAAATATGTCCCATATAAAGCGATTTCCTATAGCCCAGAACGAATATCCGCCGTTATATAGTCGTCTACCGTACTTGAATTCTTAATTTTAAATTTGTAAGAGTTATATTTTTAAAAGTAATAAGACATATTACATTGTTTTAAATTGTTTTCACATAATAACAGTGAATTTTACGCCGTGATTAGAATAATCGAAAATAAAATAATATGGCGCTTTGTTTCAATAGTATATTTAACGAAAAAAAAAATCTTCCTTTGTTTGATTTTGTATTAAAAAAACATTAAATAAAAATTTAATATAATATTACGTCATGCGATAAAATTTAAACAACACAAAGCTTGAAAACATACAGAAAAATAATGCGAAAATGACACAACAAAATTAAAACAGAAAATACTTTTGAAAAAAATCTGATAAATATTATTAAATGTTAATGATAATAATAATAATAATAATAATAATAATAGTAATAATAAGCTTCATTACTGCGTATTCCTCTTTCACACGATAATCCTCGCCATGCCTCGCTTCCTAAAGCATGATATTTAACTTTAGATGTACGAGCCCTACAATATTCAAGTAAAAATAAGAGGGACAACTGAGTTATAATAGAATTTTAGCAGTGAGAAACTAGTAAAAGTTATGTAACATCATAGCCTTATAAACTATATGCCTGTCGCGTGGGTCGTCAACTTGGCAACAGTTTAAGCGGTAGACAGCGCCCCCTGGTACAGATAAAGCGAATTTTTTATTGAACAGCCACCAAAAATTTTTTTAAGTTGTATTTGATACACATAAAACGCGAATAGAATCAAAGAAACGTCGATTATATATTTCATTTATCCCTTCTTAAAATTATTGGTGCAAATTGAATAAAAAAGTCTCTCAATCTGTACCAGGGGGCGCTGTCTACAGCTTAAACTATTGCCAATTTTACTAGCCCCGCGACAGGCATCTAGTTTAGGAAGCTATGGTAACATTTAAGAAGAAAGACTTGACATTTCAGGATCGGGTATATTCCTTTTTGCAACGGAAGCCACGTCTCTACAAAATTTTCTAAAACTTTGCATTATAATACATTTTTTTTTACATATTTGCAAATTAAACCATTTAAATTTTGTCTTCATTATTCGATGTATTAAATGCCATTGACATTTATGCATACCAGCGTCATACATAGCGTCAAATACGAATATGAGAACTAGTTTATTAATATTGTTTCCGCAATATGGAGGCGGGGGCTTAATTTTTTTTTTCTTTTGTAATTCTTTCACAATCTCTCGTCTGCATTGCGATAACTAAAAAAAAAAAAAAAAAATAGCCAATTTGTATGATAAACGTCGAAATGTTGTTTAGAAAGCAATTGGAAAAACAAAAATATAAATTAAAATAGTTTTTCGTCAAAATATATAGAGATATTTACTCACAGAGGATACAAATTATAACAGGTGACGGTCCCCTAACAGCATTAAAAAATGATATATCACTGTAACTCAAAAAATAATGTTAGGAACGAGCTGCAAATTTGGAAACCCATGTTTTTTAGTATGCTCGTTCTATCCATGCAAAAATTAACATAGGTCATAATTCATAATTTTTTCAAATATTTTTTCAATTTATTAATAATTTTCATAATTCAAAAAATGTTTGTTTATCAAAAATATGCATGGAATATATTTGGGTCACATCATTTTATCATAGAAAAAAAAAGACAGAATTTTAATATTATAATTATTTTGGAAGATATCAGTTAATGTTTGTCACATTCATTTAACACTAACATCCTCATATTTCGTCAGGTTATAACTCTATGAAAAATTGAGCATATATAAACTATATCATTTTCCGCTATGATTTCATCCAAAGAATTCAAATAAATTATAAAAAATGGGGGTTACCATTGAAAAAAATGAAGTTGGTGCCAGTTTTAATATGTAGACAACCCCTTAAGCGAAATCTAACTATACCATTATAAATTAGACGTTATTACAAATCGATTGGTAATACACAATCGATTGCCAATCACAAGTTTCTACGACAACTTATGGCGAAATTAGGTGGAGGGGTGTTGTTTTTATTTTATTTTATTATTTATTTATTTATTTATTTATTTATTTATTATTATATATATATATCTATATATATCTATATATATCTATATATATATTTTTTTTTTTTTTTGCCGACTGCACCGTAACGTAAAGCATCGTAGGACTGTGTGTGGCCCTACTGACCCGCCTGCATCGACTTCGAAAACCGAACTTCATCCAAAGAAGGTGTTATTGAGTGCGAGTTGGGATGTGTAGGGAATAATTCACTAGGACGTCCTGCCACTTAAACAAAACATCTGTGCTGCCTTCTACTGTCTACAGTTAAACAGTCTGCATTCAAATTTTGTAGCAAAGTGGCTAGGTCTTGTCAATCGTCGCGTTGTTATCCTTCCTCACGATAGCGCCAGGTCATATGTTGCTATCATCACTTGCCAAAAGTTACTGGGCTTTGGTTGGGAGGTTTTCCCATACTCTCCCTATTCTACTGACTATCACCTATTTCATGCGTTAAACGATTCCTTCAGTCAGAAAATCTTTGATTATATTGAAGCTGGGAAAACTGCTATCCAAGAATTTTTTGACTCGATGCCGCTGAATTTTTACCGCTGTGGGATTCATCTCCTACCAGAAAGGTGGCAAGAGGTCATAAATAGCAATGGGGACTATGCACAGTAATAGGCAATGTTCATTTTTCGTTTCTTTGCTCTTCTTTATGCGTAATAAAAACAGGTAGAACTTTTGCACTCACCCAATATATATTGGAGAAAATTTTGCTACAAAGAAAGTAACATGAAAAAAGAGCGGGACCTAGCAACACTCCGAAGTAATTTACATATCTGGACATTTATTTTCTTCAAATAATGTGAAACTATTTTCAGAGCCTGATTAAGGGGGAAGCACACATTATCCCCGCTCTCACTGGAATATTTTTACAATTATTTTTTACTTCATGTCATAGAAATTCCACGCTTTGACGAGGAAATATTTTTTATACAAAATGGACGGTGTAAAACAATCCAATTTACTCACCGTTATTAGACACCATAATTCTTTTAAAATAATTTTTAATGAGAATTTTGTGTTTAATATAGGAGGAAAGTATTTGTTAAAAAATAACGGTGTAAGTATAAATAATGTGTGCTTCCCCCTTAATCAGGCTCTGACTATTTTCGCTATCTGTGTGTCTCAAATACGTAAAGAAAAAACATTTGGATAAAACTCAGTGGAACACTAGCTTCTACATCCGCTTCGCAATTAACTTTAGTATAAATCCCCGCTGAGGAAGATAGTTACTCCTCAACGTTACAGGAACTTGAAAATTATATTCTGGAGACACAAAATTAAAAAAATTAATTTACCAATAGTACATATTGAATTATTATTTCTGGTGTAAATAAATTTGATTCGAATCTAAAATAAATTAAATGATTTTTTTGTTTTTGAGGCAGTCAGACTATTTTTTATAACATTCGTAAAAATCGAAATTAATGATTTAAAGATGTTGATATATCAGTGTCTTACACTATTGCTTTCCTAAATATTCTTCTATCAGTACTTTTAAGGGAGGTATTTCATTTAAATTAATAAACTTATTTCATAAAAAGAATAGATAATAAAATTAACGATTGTGTAACATAATGACTGTGAAAGCCTTGCTATTATAGGCATTAAAAAAAAAATAATAATATTGTTGCGAGTTTGTAAATAATTGCATCTATTTTTGTATAAATTCTTTCAAAGAGGCTTAGTAAGATGATAAAATGTTAATTTTGTACATTTCTAGTTTGTTTTAGCGTTAAAATAGCCGAATGTTCCCTTAAAAACGCATTGAAAAGCTCTAACAAGGCAAGTAATGGATTCGGTGCCAAATTGGACGACTTTTTGCCCATAACGACTTTTGGCGAGAAAATTCTCATTATCGATATACCAAGCTGTACTCCGATTGGTTGACCAGTTTCTGGATTTTTCTACATTTTTCTACGTTTTTCTACGCGGGTATTTAAGGAGCTGTTTTACGCAAAAGCAGGCAGTCTCAGCTGAGTTTTATTAAACACTTTCATTGCTATTGAAAGGGCTTTGAGCCTCTTTGAATGGGCCTTGCTTTATGTTAATGTTTTCATACAGTTTGCATTGTGAATTTGTTGATGACAGCTGCTATTTAAGCTGTGTTTACAGGTGGAACTGAAGTTGTTACTCAATTTATAGACCTTTATTCTTCTGGAATTTTCTATAGATAAACTATTGAGATTTTGCAAGTTTCGCCTTTCATTCTCGGACAACTAACGAACCCCCAAGAACGAAACAATATGTATGGTTTATTGAAATGTTATGAGGTGGATATAAATAATATTAATATTATTTTCCATTATTGTTGTTCTTAAAACAACTTCTTTCATGTGAACTTCACCAAACTTACATACATGTCATGTTCCTAATCTCATCTCAAGTCAAAGTATAGTTGGCAAAAAAAAAAAGTCATTCTCAAATTAATTTTATTGCAAATCATTTTATAAATATGCCACTTGTGCCAATCGATTATTAATAACGTCTAGTTTATAACGGCACTTTAGAATGTAGAAAACGAGGGGAAAAAAAGCTAAAAATCTATAGAAATAGCATGGGACGAAAACCAAAAAACTCACAATGTCAAGTGTGTTAAAAAAAAAAAAAAAAGGCTCACACCGGAAGTAATTATAGGACAAAATTAAGTAGAAAAAGACATCGAGGAGCGGAGGGGTGCGGTTGGGGCATTAGACCTATCGTTCGGGGTTAATGCGTTTGATCTTGATTAGAAGCTCGTCTGTACGTTTAAACTCGCATCAACTTTTTTTTTTTTTTTTTTTTTAACTGGTTACCTCCATTTCTCCACTTCTTACTTCATATTCAAATTTCTGAGTTCAAGGCAATTCAAAAGAAGATGATACTCTACTTTTAATTAATTCTTTAAAGAGTTGCAAATGAAAATGCATCAAGGATCCTTTCATATATTAAGAAGAAAAAATAAATTATGATCAGAATGTAAACTATTTATTAAGATTCCAAACGAAAAAAGTTTTAAAAATTTTAAATATGTAATAAAATGAAGCTTTTTTTTTTTTTTTTTTTTTTTTTTTTTAAACTAATTGTGTTTATATTAAAAGTTATTTGAATAACTATTTGAACTCCAATGAAAAACGTAAGAATATTATATTGTAACCTCAAATAATTAAATTCCTTAAATTGTATCCGTAAACAATGCAGCTGATGCCACTCACGTAGATATACGTCGGCGTATATATACGTCACGTAAAATGCAATACCCGAACACGCAACTTCCTTTTTTATTTTTATTGTTTAAACAAACACTTAAAGGCGGGTCTCATTTCTCTTTTCAGAATATCCAGATATCCCACATTTTAATTTATTCCGGAAGTAATCTCCCCATTTTTTTTTCTACATCCTTTCATTTGTTAAGAAATTTTCTCCAATGTGTAATTATGATTAAATAGAAATAAAAATACCTTTCGAGAAAAGCGGTATGAAAATAAAAGGCGGACACTAACAATCAGTATCGGTAATGGGGTATATCGCCGATACTTGTATCAGTATCGGCGAAATATAGTTTATCGGTATGTCGTTACTCTACTGCTTTGGTGCCATACGCTTCATATTAATGCCGAAGTCAATATTAAGCGGAACACAGGCGATTAGGTGATTGATTTTTCACTTTTTGTTTGCATAAAGCCTCATTATTTTGCTGAAGTTATAAAAGAAATGATGAAATTTTTATTGAATAAAAAGAAATATCTTGGGTAGATATTTCATAAATCGACTTTTGAGAATCATGAAGTTTTTACGTGAGTGTACATTCAAATACTTATGACAGTATCATGTACGTATATTAAGTTTTCTCGTGGATTGTGGAAAATCTTTTTCAACTCAATACCATTGCCTTAAGAAATATGTTATGTTTGGGTCTGAACTACTGCAATTACGTGGTATTTAACCCATAGAATTATCAGATATATTATCTGAATAGTCAAAGTATTCAGACAACATATAATTTTCTGTATTTATTCGACCTGAATTGATCCACATGAATTTTCAGTTTTATAATGACCTGTATATACCGGGACAATTTTGGTTAAGTAGCAATCGGACCACACATTATGTAAAAGTATTTTTGCCCGCAGTAGTATTTTCGGTCTCAAAGTAGTTCTCAGTTTACCCATAACGTTGTAATTAGGGACCAAATGACTTTTATTCGAATAGATCGGCATGTAATAATATCCGACACTGGATCGTAATAATATCCGACACTGGATCGTACAGATAGCGATAATTCTGTGTTTGTTGGGATATTTAGCTTGAAGGGAAAAGGCGGAAATGGAGTAATTGAAATAATAATAATAATAATAATAACCTCAATGTTGGAGAGAAAATAAATTTGTTGTTCAGATTAAAAATCTTTATCTCCATCAGATATGGTTAATAATAGTTAATAATATGGTTATTAAATACTTAAATAGTGCCACCGTCTCCTGGACTCCGTACAATATGTGCAGCTAATAAGCAAAGTTACAGGTTGACCATTCTTTTAAATTTGACACGAGACCGAGAGATGGCGCTGACTGAAAGCTGTATTCTTTGAAACTTTTTTAAAACCTTCAAATGTTTTTATCTTGCGTATGTTTTTTCATAATTTTAGGACAAAAGTATATTTTTCCCTCAAGTCAATAATATCATAACCAAGACTTGGATAAGGAATGGTGAAAATTACCCATTTATCAATATATGAAGAAGAATAATGATATCGACAAAATTAAAAAAAAGCATCAATCACTGTAGATACTGATTATATATATATATATATATATCTTATATAATGTTTCTACAGTCAGTGTCAACCATTTTTGCATTGTCATTTTCAAATGCTGTGGTAGAAAAGAGATATCTTTAAACAAATGTTAAAAATAAGTTTCAACCTCAAATTCTTTCAAAAATGAGCTGGAATTCTGTGAAACGGGTCCATGCGTCACCAAGTTCATTTTATCTGTAAAGGAAATTTGTATTTGATTGAACAAAAACTATAACATTAGAAATTTAGATTTGATTATATTTAAACAAAATTTATACTGTTATGATTACAGTAATTTCCAGAACTCTGATATTTTAATCCAGGCTCTAGGAAACACAATTAAGTCCTAATTAATCTCATAAAAAGATAAAATTCCAAATTAATTTACTGTCTAAATAAATTTACTATCCTTGCTATTGATAAAAACAGAGCTAGGAAATTTTAGCGACATACGTACAGAATTCATGACAAAATACTTTTAAATAGAGGTCAGCAAAATCTTGAAAACTACATTTATCGGAAAAAAAGAAAGAAAGAAAGACCCCCCCCCTCCCCCCCCCAAAAAAAAAAAGCAAAGATGGAAAGATTTTTTTTTTTTTAATCGCTCACACCAGAAAGTATTCCAACTGGAAAGCTGCCGGAGATTTAACAGCTCTTTAAAATGATTGTAACCCGTGTCTGTATTGTGTTTTACACTATTACATCTTGAATTCTTGATTATAGTGTTGAAGGAAAAAATGTCACCAAATTCTTCTAGCCGATTGAGCAACTCGTCTTTTAAGGCGGCTGTTAGCTCAGGATCGAGAATTTTCGTAAACTTTTCTCGAGTGAGTCGCTTTCCGGATCTGTGCCCCTTAGTCTCTTTTTCGTACTTATTAGCTGGACCCGTTTAAGACTCAAAAGCGAGGTAAGCTCGGTGTCATTCAGGCGCCCCCTGCTGTGACCATAGATATAGTAATATATATAGATCTATCATCCCCATGTTATCGAGCAAAAAATTTTGATGCCGAAAAAACGTTCTAAAATTAGCCATTAGAGAGTATTGAAAAAAAGAATAAAAAGAAAAATGAATTTGAAACTGTATCTGGAGTTTTTCATTCACCTTTACTAAATAAATTATTCATAACTTTTATTTACTAAATTATCCGTGTGTATTCCTGTGTGTGATTTACTCGGGGAAAGGCAGCCATTAGAGTGAATTTTCCAGAAAAAAAAAAAAAAATCACTTTTTCCCTCTCACTGATCAATCTATGTCTTATTACTATATCTATGGCTGTGGTCCCCCCCCCCTGATCTTATACGAGTCGTTTGTCCTTTATTATATATACATAATTTTATGCAAGCTTAAAAAAATGTGACTATTCGCCATACAATTTTTAAAGAAACGAAAAAAAAAAAAAACCTTATAAGTTAATAGTCTAATTTTATGCAAATGATGTCAGAACAATAATTATTTAACATATAATGCTAATTCTATGTTAATTTGGCATGGTGCAAAAAGGAAATGGCATTAAAATACACAAAAATCTCATGTAATTACACGATGCCTAATAATATAGTAGATACTTAGTCAATGAAAAAGAAATATAAAACATCCTGATAACAAAATGGTAGTGAATGCTGCAGATAATTTTAAACAATATCAAACATTAAATACTTAAATCTTATTCAAATTAAAACTTCTTTTCATTTCAAACTATAATTATGGACTTTATTTTGAGAAAACATGAAATGCATTAATATGAATGCAAAATAAATAAATAAATAGAAAGTTCTATGACATTTAAAATACTTTTTTTTAAAACAAACACGAGACTGCCTACCTATATCTATATCGTGATGTCCTCTTAAAGAAAAAAAAAAAAAAAAACGGTTTTTTTTTTTTTTTCTCTGTATTAGGTCTGATAAAGAATATTAAAAAAACATATCTGACTATATTTTCTCAACTTGTTCTGGTTAAAAATTTAACTCTGAACGTTTTTCCTTTCACCAATATATTAAAAATATGTAGCGAATTAAAAAAAAAAACTCACTTTTCTATTTTCTCAAAATAACTAACATGTTACCTAAGAAAAAAGTGTAAAAAGACAAAGAAATAAAATTATTACACCGCAGACTATTATTTCTTCATCATTATTAAGTTTTATATAATATTTTGCAAAGAACACTGTTTAAAATTTCATTATTACACTGTAAAAGTGAGTTTCTTATTCTGGATAAAAGTTTTGAAAAAAAAAAAAAAAATGTTCTTCGACAAAAAAATATTACAAAAATTATTTTTAAAAGGGAATTTGGGGCTCCCCTTGGAAATTCTTGAGTAAGCCCGGGCTGCACGGGCTTATTCGGTAAACAGGCCCTGCTTATTAGTATGTGAATTGATCGAATCATTAATTATTATCGTCACGCAGCCTGTTTTCAGAACTTTTGGTATTATCTGAGTTCCTCGAGAGCAGATTGTCTGCCAAACTTTTCAGCAACCATTCTTGACAGAAATTATTGAAGCTGGTATAAATAAATCTCTTTCACACCTAAAAATTTCACTTGCGATGATCATAGCTGCTTCTGCTTCTGGAACTGGTAGATTCAGCGCACATATCTGCCGAACCGATTTCGTAATCTATTTCGGCAAACAAAAGGCAGTCTGATTCATTTGATGCGGTATTGTCTGAAGGAATTTCTGAAATTGAAATTCTTCAGTTACACACTCTGTGTACCGGAAAAAGTCCCATCCAAGTACACAACTGCCGATATTTAATTTTATTCCGGAGTAATTTTAGCCACACCTCTATTTCGTACCACTTAATTAAAAAAATATTTTACTTATTTTATTGAAGTTATGTTTTGAAGAAAAACTTTCTATAAATAAAGTGGTGCGAAATAAAGGTGGGGCTAAAAGTACTCTGGAATAAATTAAAATATGGGCAGCTATGCAAGTATCATTTCGTGGCTACAACTTGAGAACACAAAGAATTAAAATGGTTTCGCAGTTCCACTTAAATTTACGTTTAACACAGAACTTCTTGAGACAGTTATGAGTTTTCCATATGCATGTCTCAATATTGGTCCATTCTCAGAGAACATGGGTGCAGTTAATTGCCTGCGTAATTTTTCAGAGATGGCAGAATAATCGGCACCTGAATAAATAATAATATCAGGAATATACTGAATGTCTGAAAAAAGTAACAAATAAAATATTTTACCAAAAATTGAATGGATTAAATTGTTAAATTATGCATTTTAAATAACTTTGTTTGAAATAAAATCAAAGATTGTTTTCAGAAAACATAATTAGAGGTCGCATTTTTAATCTCACCATTTTCTTTTCTTTTTTTTTTTTTAAATAATGCTCTACTTTTAAGAATTGGGAGATTTCTCTGAGAGAATAAAGAATATATATATATATATATATATATATATATACGAGTATATATATAGGAATATATAAACAAATGAATGAAATTAAACCCCAAAAAAACTGAGATCTTCATCAGGGAGGCCCCTCAGTGTAGGGGTGAAAGAGAAGTTTCTGAAAGGACAGTAGCAATTAGCTAATAACTATCCTTAGCCCACAACTTCTCACCAAACAGAAAACCACCAATAACTGAAAAGAAATCAAAGTATTTTTAGTATTTTTATTTATTATATATATGTTTGATTTCTCTTCAGTTATTGGTGGTTTTCTATTTGATGAGAAGTTGTGGGCTAAGGATAGTTATTAGCTAATTGCTACTGTCCTTTCAGAAACTTCTCTTTCACCCCTACGCTTAGGGGCCTCCCTGATAAAGATCTCAGTGTTTTTGGGGGTTTAATTTCATTCATTTGTTTATATATACCTACATTTAAGTTTTGCATTTCCTGTCGCTGCAAATTTGCGCATTGGTTTGCAATTCTCCTTTTGTTTTTTCTAATATTTAAACTTATATATATATATATACATATATATTAGGTCTACCGGAAAGTTCTGTCCTTTTGAATTAAAATAGTGACATCGGAAAGTTATCTTGGATAATATTTAAGATATTCTTGCGTAACATTTAAGATAATAATTGGTAAAGTACCATATAAATATTGCTAAACAAAAATACCCGGTGTAGTTTATTAATTTAAAAGTACAGAATTTTCCGGTAGACCTAATATAAATTCATTTCAATAGTTTTCTATATATATATATATATATTTTCTTGCCTTACGGGTGACGTTGGGCATAGAGTGTTGTAAATTTTCAGCAAATTGCATACAGCGCGAGTGAAATATCCCTTAATTTGCAACCAGCATTCATTCTAAGGCCCTGGAAAAAATTATAAGGTCGATTAAATAGCCTGTTAAACAAGGATTTATGCTGATTTGTCGAATGAGAAGGCAACAAAAGTACAAAGTATGCATATGAATTGTTAATTATAATACACTTTAACTAAAATCTAATTTAAATTAATCGAACTAATTACCATATTAGATTTTACTCCTATTTGCTGACGGATAAAGTATAAGGTCGTCGAATTTTTTGGAGGGATATGCAAATTTTCTGCGATCTCGAAAATCACGAAAAATAAAAGGCAATCTATCAACGCATTTAGGGTTACTTTAATCATTCTTTGTGCTATTGACAACGATGCCGATACAGAAACAATTGTTCGATGTAGAACGCTGGAAAATCCTTGGAATGAAAGCGAGTTGAATGAGTGGTGTAGCTATTTCCAGGTCTGTGGATAGGTCTAAAACGGTAGCAATGAGTGTTTTTAAATATCCTTCAAAGAATGGTAAATGCAAGTGCCCAGGAAGACCAAGTGCACTTTCAAGGCCCCAAAAATCGACCGTTTTTTCGATAGGCATGCGATTAAAAATGTCTTTTTTTAAAAATATTTCGCTCTATAATCATATCATGTTCTAGCGAAACTATCTGCATTTTTTTTAAGTTCCAACCCGTGGGTAGAGTTCGTAAAATTACAACCTCGATAACACTTGACAAAGAAGCATAAATTAGCTCGCATTGAATTTGCTAAAAAATATGTTTCGTTTGGAGATAAATGTAAGGATATAGTTTTTTGGGGTGATTTTTATTTTTTTTTTTGATGGGCCAGATGGCTTTAAAAAGTACTGGCATGATAGTAAAAAAATAGTACTTTACTTATCCAACCGACAATATGGAGGAGGATCAGTAATGGTATGGGAAGCGATTGCTGCTAATAGCACAATACCAATTAGGGTAATTTATACCAAAATGAATGCAAAAGAGTATCAAGATATCCTGGACGATAGTTTGTTTCCCAATTACCAATACCACTCTAGCTACATTAGTAGATTAGGCATTTTACCAGGATAATGTCAGTATGAATGCTGCTCATTCAACAAAATCTTGGTCTGAAGGAAATGAGGTCCATTTATTTGACTGACTATTCTGCAGTCCGGATTTAAACCCATTAGAAAATATTTGGGGTATACTTGCGCAATCTGTTTATAAGGACATGTGACAATATCAAGGGAAAGGCGAATTCATCAGCGCGATCAGGAATGGATGCGGAAATATCAAAAATGAAACTTTAATTCGACATGGTTCAACTGATAAAAGTCACTGAAAAACAAAAAATTGAATTTATAGGATATTGGTTTCATGTTTTCATTCACAACTCCTCGACCGAATATTTATTTCCAAGATTATGTGACTTCAGATTTTTAAATTGTCATTTAATGCTTTGATTATATTTTACATATGTTCATTACCTATGTTTATGCTTTAATTTCATTTCTAAGAAAGGGTGATACTAATTTTTTTGTGTTTAACTATGTTTTATACCATTTCGTTAATATTTTTTGCGACCTTAGACATTTTTCCAGAACCTTATGTACTTGAAAAAATATTAATGTTGTATGTTTAAATATCAGGACGCTCAGTTTTTAGCAATCTTTATTCATGTTCTTTTTCTAGTTCTTTGTGTGATACTTTGTTTTATCTTCTGCAATGTTTGAAAATGTTTTCAGTATATATATATATATATATATATATATATATATATATATATATTAGTGGTGTGCAAAAGAAAAAATGCCGTGAACACTGTATGTTATAAAATAATCCATTTCTTTCTATTTTATGTTTACTTAGCTAAAACGCTAATTTTATTTTGAATTGAAATAAAATATCTTCTGTATTATATTAAACACCGGAAAATTTTCCTGCTCAAAACATATATAAATTTTAAGAAGGGTATGTAAATCATACTTTAAAGTTATGTAAATGCTGTCCAGAAAATGTTTTCGAAAACGTGTACACTTGGGGCTACAGAATTTTGACTACAATATTCACTGCAACATTAAGACAACTAACTACATTAAAACCTAGAAATAGGACTGTTTGTGCCAGAATTCGCACGTTACAAATAATTTTTAAAACAAATTTAAAAATAAAATAAAGTAAAAAAAAAAATAATAATAATCTATGGTTAAAATATAACAGACATGCACACATTTTTATTTATTCTGGAGCTCTGTTAGCAGCCATTCTTTTCTCACACCAGTTTTTATCTATAGTAAAATACTCTCTAATATGCAATTATGATTAAATAAATAGAAAAAGCCCATTGAAAAAAATTACGCGAAAAAAAGTACGTATATTAAAAATAAATAAACAAATATATTTTGGCATTTCTGAGATAGTGGAGGAAGAGACGTTTAACCCTTTGCTAGTCCTATTTAATTTCACTCCTTTGTTCAGTGTTGTCAAATTCAGAGATTTTTTATTCAATATTTAACTCTAACGATTTGCTAATCACTTCAAAGTTTATTCGACCATTATTAGGGGCCACCGCAATCCTATACTTTTACGAGCATTTTATTACATTGGCTCTACTTTAATCAATCAGTATACTTTTACATATTGTTTTAGCCATATTCGAGACGTTTAAATTGAACGTTTTTTTGTACGACATTATATTCTATTTAATGTCGTATAAAATAAGGTTCAATAAAAAAGTCGCAAAGTCTGGCAACCATGGTTTTAGCTTTAAAATCTTCACAAAAAAATGTATAAAAAAAAATAGTTGTATTAAAATAATGAAACAGATGTTAAAATATTGAATTGTTGTGGTCCCTATAATCAGTGCTGTCAGATTTGAAGGAAATATTTATGCAACATCCACCGTTAAATTTTACTGATATTGGTTAGCTAATTACATAGACTTTTTCTGTAAAAGAGGTTTCGAAACAATTAACAAACCGTTTCAATTAAAATTTAGTGGTGGGTGTTAAATAAAAATTTCCCTCGATCTTTCAGCACTGTATACAATATGTGTATCAATATCAAACCTCAAAATTATTGGTAACACAGTGAAACCCCGATCTATCTTTCAAGCATCCAACGTTTTCCCGCATTAATCGTTTTATTTCTATGCTTCCTGCACAAATTGTATTTAAATAATGTTAACGAAACCCACGTGTATCATTACCCGTTAAAAATCGTTTTCCCGCATTCATCGTTGTGAAATTTTTCTCCTGAACTTGTAAAAATTTTATTTTGAAGGTCAATCGTTTCCATATGGCATACACACTGGAATTACTCCTTTCATCCTAAAGTAACACTTTTCCTTAGTTCCATGGAGGATAAAAATTGTGATGTCATGTCTCCGGACCATCTACAGTTGGCTGCGAAATTATTGAAGCGCTAGTAATAATTTTATTTAAAAGATGGTGACCTAATACTATTTTGTTTTGTAAATATTTGTCGAGTCATAATCTTGTGGTGGATCAAACAAAAAAAAGAAAAAAAAAAAAAAAAAAAAAAAAAAACATGAAAAATATGGATGTATGCTTCAATAATTATGCTACCGACTATGTTCACTTTGAAATTTTAGCATTGCAGGAAGTAACCTCTTTCGTAAACAACAAAATTGTTTCGTAAAATGCGGTTATATGCGAAAAAATGATGAAGAATGCCAAACAGAAGGTCAAGAAGACGATGATGCTGATTCTGAAATTGCAGATGAAGAGTAGTTGCGTGTAGCAGAGGATGCTCTAGTACACAATTTAGTGATAATATTTGCATTAATCGAGACGTTGCGACATGCGATATCCTAAAGCATTGAAGAAATGTGTGATTTCAAAAAATGAAAGCAATGGCGAAGAAACAGAGAATAATTTTCACGCTGATGACTCAATATGGGGTTTAAAAATGCACAAACTTTTATATAAGCACATGAAATTACAGAAAAGGATCAGAAAAATTTTGTAAATTGAGAAAAAATCCTGTTTAATTTATAAAAGTAACAAAAAACCCAATATAATGCATTCGATTTTTAAACTTTACTTAAATTTTATTAACATTGATGTATTTTTTTAACAGTTTGTAAAGTAACAAATTAGATTTTATTAGTAGTATACTGTATTTATTGTGTGTATTAATTCATAAACATTGTTTTCTTCGTGTTTTGACTTTAACCCACATTCGTCGTTTCCCTGCTTATTTTTTTATTTATTATTATTATTTTTTTTTTTGTCATGCCTCCCGTGAAAAACGATAGATCGAGTTTTTACTGTAGTTGGATAAGCAAATCCTTAAACTTGGCAACAGTGTTTAGAGATCTAAAGAGTTCGAACCGGCAAAGGGTTAAAAAAGATGGGTTTGTGTAGATCCTATATTGTAAAGCTACACAGATACAAAAACATCAACAGCAATTTATGTCTCCAAACTCCTAATTTTTCGTTCAAGTGTAATTTTTACTACAATTATCTTTAATTTCTAAAGTGGAAAGAAATTGTTTTATTTTCTTACTACGAATAAAATTCTTTATAAAATTCTAAATAAAAAGAAACAAATTTTCGCTAATATGGATTTGCTAATAATATTTTGATTATTTTTATATTCAGCTAATTTTATAAATAATAATTTTGAATTTTGCATAAAAAAAATACATAAAAGCCGTTTAATAACTGGTAAATAACCTTTTTTCAGTATTTTTATTAACATAGCGATTATTTTTTAAAAAATTGTAAAAAAGTTTTTAAAAATAACTTTATGTTCAAGGCGCCTTGAAATACCCGTAAACAAATGTTATTCTTAATTTTTATTTTTCAGTTACTAAAAAGAACATTTCTTGAATAGTTTTTAATTTGAATAATTTCCAATTTCTTGAGCATTTGTTTTCGAATACATTTAAAGAAATTCTTTTATTAAAAATTTTACAAAATAATCATTATCTTATTATTATAAGACAAGCCATTATTTCTTTAAATAGAAAAATATCTTTTAAAAAATAATACAACTAATTATTGCTATGTTACTTAGCTGATGCAATAATTTTATGTAATGTTGAAAAAAAAAAAAAAAAAAAATTAAAGCTAAATGCTGCGTTGTTTATGTAAAGTTACTGCGATACAAAATATTTCTAAACGAGCTAATTCAGCAGTAAATAACTATTTCACGAAAAATAAAATCTTTTTTATTAAGAAACAATAATTTATTTTATTATTTATTATTATTTTTTCATTAAGAGAAATAATGTACTCTCAACTTTTAAACTATGTTGTTATTCGCATATTTATCAGTTACGTAGAATGAAAGAATATATTTGTCACAGCTTTTGAGAAAATTTGAAGGATATTTTTACATAACTGAATAAAGAACAAGTATCGTCTTTCATGTTAAATTACAATGATATAAAAAAGAAGAAAGAAATGACACTGTTATCAGTGAAATGTTTCGAAGATTTTCAAAGTATAAAAATTACCACATGTTTACATCAAACACATTTTTTAGGTTTGAGGACTATTAGTCTCAAACTGGTATTTTTTCGGTGTCATTTTTCGATAGTTGGAAATTTATCGAAATTAAAATTTTTCGAAAATATAATTTGAAAGCGATGTTATAATAATAAAAAAAAAAAAAAAACTAATAGTCCTCCGTCTTAAACTAAATTCTGCTTTTGCCAGAATTTCATCAAAGCCTTTTATTTATTTATTTATTTATTTATTTATTATTTATTTTATTTGTGGGAGGGGGGGGGGAGAAAAGAAAATTAATAATAATCAGTATCGAAACAAACACTATTGAAAAAGTCTTTTTTTTTTTTAAAATAATTTTGAATTAGGAAATAAAAAGTGCGCGTGCAAAATTATATAAAAATAAGTAAAAAAATGAATTTAATGATCTAATTTTTATATAAAACATGATCGCGTGCTATCTTAAGAAGTAGATGTAAAATTTAAAGTTTATGTGGTGCGTGCGGCATCTATACAAATTGTTTTTAATAATAGAATAGAATAAAGAAAGCAACGATGTTGGTAACATTTTGTTATATAGTTTGGATTTTTGAATTTTATAGAAGTAGTATCTACCGTAGGATTAATTTCTTATCTTAAAACTATAGGGGACTGTTATGCGAGCACAAGCGATGCTACTTTTTTATTTTACTTTTTTTTTTTTTTTTTAACAACTCAAGATAATACAGTGTTTTTATGTAAATGGTATGGAAATTAAATATGTAAACAACCTGGAAAAAATAAATGTAGGAAAAAAAAAAAAAAAAAAAGAATATGTTTGTTATGATTGCATATTGCACTTTTGAATACTTTTCCCATTAATTAAAATTTTGACAAAGTAAAATACTTAAAATATGTATATATATATATGTAAACGAAAAGATGAAATTAAATTAAAAATTAAAATCTAAAGATCTAAAATATTCAAAACCAAATGAAAACTAAATTACGCGTGTAATTTCGAAGCATCAGACGTGAACACCTGTCTGTAGATAAGAATAATCAATTTTCGCAGCGTGGACCGCTGAGTAACGTGCAGAAAGACAATTAAAGAGGTTCTCTAAGGTATTCAGAGGGATGTTAATCCAAGCTTATTCCACTGTCATAGCCAACTGCGCAAGATTGCATTATTGAGGATGCATGGCACGAAAAACTTGACCAACTCATTCCGCAGTTTCTCGTCTGGGCTTAAATGTAGGCTGTTTGGCTTACAGGGAAATTCGGTAAACTTGTTTTTGTGCTTTTCGAACGATACACGTACACTACTATATCAAACGTCCCGTTGTCTTGCTGGTAGATGCCATCGTTCTAAGGTAAAATAATTTTTATGTAGATGTGAAGATGGTCGGTAAGGACTAATATCCTTGCCTAAAAAAATGCATCTAATAACATGTACTCCTTATAATCAATCGTGCTTTCCACATTGGTAACTGGACTCAGACACGCCACAAAAATATTCTCCAGACTGTATCGTTCCCTCCTTCTTCAGCTTGGACCCTTTCAGCAATTATTCCATTGTTTTTGCTTTCAGACGTTTCATGTTGTGTACGCAAACTTTCATCTGTCCAATAAAGTATTCCTTTGAAAAAGCCACATTTTATCACTCAGTGAATGTCTAATTCTAGTACTGGCCTTCGTCACTAGTGCTGGCTTTCGTCGCCTATTCCAGTCTTCGTCACCGATGTACTGCTATCGACGTTGGACTTTGACCACGTGTCTGTTTCGGGGCCTTTCTCTAAACTGTCGTTGAAAATACACTTTGGGTAGCCCCTCTGTTCATCTGGTTGGTCAGTTCTTCACCATTTCCACCTCTATTTGCCCAAACGCTTCTCCGCAGCAGTCGCCAGTCACTGTCAGCTATGACCCATGGTACACAAAATACGCCGCGTCGCTGACTCTGGACAGCTTATTTTATTCTTTTTGTCATGCACGGCGCACTTTTGAGACGGTGGCACGGGAACAACTTGCATAATTAGCCGTTTCAGAAATTCTTTCACACTTCGTGTGGTAGACAATTACGATGCTTTTTACAAAACGTACAATTCACTCTGTTTCTGCAATTCGCCAAAGGTTGAAATGTTTTCCATTTTCTTCCGATTTTTTTTTTATATATGCCACACTGCTAGTGCTGTTACTTTCCATCTGTGATTGGTTATTTCAGGTTCACGCCGAAAGTAAGCGGTGGTCACATAAATATGAATGGATTGTGTACATGAAAATATAAGAAAATGCGATAAAATTATATTTCATGTTTTCAGTTACTCATCTTTTTTAGATACACGAAATATGTGTATTTTTTTCTCTATCAAAATGAGTTGAGTGTTATAGCGCGTACATTGTCTCTGTTGTAATTTTAAGAAAATACTGGCGAAATAGGAGAACGGATATTTACATCTTATCGTTTGTGCCAGCCTTAGCGATCATCCCTTTGTGGAGCATAATTACCCCTGTTTGTTTGTGACACTCAACGGAAAACGAACATACATAAGAACAACAATTTTGCACTTTTTTTAATTGCTGCCTGTTTCATTTATTTTATTTTCTTTCTTTCTTTTTTTTTTTGTGTGTGTGTGTATGTGTAATTAAGAAAATCGTGTGTTTTTGTTTGTGTTGCATTAAACTTTATATTATTTCTGTTTTCATCCGGCACATTAAAGTTAATACAATTTCTATTTTTTACTGCACATCAGTGGCGAAATTATTTTTATACTCATATGCTGGATTACAGACTGAAGATTATTTTGAATTCTCTGCTATATATTTTGTGCACATAAATTAGATATTAAAACTGTATTTCTATAAATTGATAAAATAGTGATTAACGCAATTATAATTTTTCTAAACACTCCAATTTAGATTTTCATTCAACAGCAGGGATGGAACACGGGCGCAGAATTCATACCGGAATGTGTTTAAGAAATTTCTCTGCCTATAATATCGTCGATTTAAGAGGTAGACAATTTTCTTACATTGATAGTGGTATGAATTCTGCGCCCGTGTTCCATCCCTGCAACAGCCATTCTTTTTTTTTTTTTTTAAATGAAACATTTAATTTTTGAGTCTACTCAGATTCTTACTTTTTTCTTCATATATGTATACAGCAATTCAGTTACTTCATTACTAAAAACAACTAGTGCAGCATTGTATTTGCTAAATTAATAATTACGTAAAAGGTAATAAAATTTAATTATGATATTTGAAGCGTAAAAAACGCTTTAAACAAAAATATTGATTTTAAAAACGTGTATTATACAATAATAAAAAGATATTATGTTTCAAAAAACTGTTTCAATTCGAACAACTTAATAATGTGGATATTAATGAAGATTTAATAAAATATGTGTGATATTGTTAGTTATTTGGGATCTTTAGACGAACAGCGAAAAATCTTAATGATCCCAGCAAAAATATTTTTTTACGAAATATTGTCATTTTTTAAATGCTAGGAAGAAAATTATTTCGTTAAAAGAGAGAGAGAGAGAGAGAGAGAGAGAAAGAAAGAATATTATATATATATACACATAAATAATAATAACAGAACGCATTTAGAATAACAACTGCACAAAAAACGAACACAATTATTGTGCTTATTTCAAATCCGTCGGGACAAAAGATATGATTAATTTGTTTACTTGCAATACATTTCTTTACCAATTCAGAAAGAAGAAAATGAATTATCTCTTTTTGACAAGTAATTCATAAAAAATAAATTAAATCCATAATAATGAAATGTATGAATATACTTGCTTCTAAGATTATAAAAATTGTATAAACTTTTTCTTTTATTGTTATTGTTGTTTTGAAAATGGAATAAAGGTCTTTGTAAATATGTGCGATATTTAATTACACAGGGGCAGGAAGCAATTACCTAAGCAATACATTTTGTACGATAAGTACAGTTTAAATTGGTTAAGCAAAGTTATGTACAAAATGTGGTTTATAAAAAATAAATGAAAAAACATAGTTTAGATGCATTGATGTCACAATACACTTTTTCAATCATATCCTCCAATCATCAATCATCATCATACAAGGTTTCAAAATATTCATGATTACATTTTTTTTTCTTTCGTGTAATTGTGAAATGCAATAGAATTTATTTTCTAATCGCAGACTTGATATCCTCCTTACGCACATAGAATTTTGTATCCCTGCCTGCAGTATTTAAAAAAAAAAAAAAAAAAAAAAAAAAAGCTGAAAACAACAGAGCTGACCTAATATTTTGAAATTCGTCAATAAGAATAATATAGGTATTTATTACTTCATATAAATTTTTTCGTCGTATTTGTGAAGAATAGTACTGTTGTAAATAATTTTATGATTTAAAAAAAAAAAAAAAAAATATATATATATATATATATATATATATATATAAACTTTTTTGAAAGGCATTGCTATCTATTAGACAGCTGATGAATTTCCACATAAAAATGTTTCAGAAACAAACAAACAAACAACAAATATATATATATATATACCATCTGCATCCGGTACATATATAAACAAATTCCGATTCTTCAAGAGACTCTCCGAAAGCATAAAGACACACGCAGTAGACCTATCCAAGTTTGGAGCTGAAAAAAATTAAATAAATTTAGCGAAGGTTTTGCGTCTGTTACTGAGATAAAAGCATACTTACCAACATACTAATTAATATTTCGTAGCATTGTTAGCCCCGCTTTCTTTTTCACACCAGTATATTTTTAGCGATTTTTCTTCTTATCTAATCGTAATTGCATTTGGAGAATATTACTAAAAAAAAAAAAAAAAAAAAAAAAAAGAAAAAAATTACTGGTGTGGAAAAAGGGCGAGACTAACAATACTACAGAATATTACCGTAATTTTCTGCGTATAATCCGCAGGTGATGTAAGACAGTTTTGCACCAGAAATTTTAGTTAGCAAACGAGGTTCTTTTTGTACGAGCTGTTTTTTCAAAATAATACAAATTTTTGTGTTAAACAAAATTTCTGGTGGAGGAATGACATATTTTATCTGCGGATAATACGCAGAAAAGTACGGTAATTAGGATGTTGGCAAGTATGTGGAAGCCAGTGATACATTTTAAACAAGCAAATTTCGCATTGATTCTAGCGCCTCTAACATGAGACAAACTCCCGTGATTTTAAATCACGGATCACACAGCGATTTTGTCATAAATTTGATGTGTATAAAGATTTGGCTAATTTGCTCCTTTGCTGCTTATATATATATATATATATATATACATACATACTCTGAAAGAGGGGAAAAAAAAGCTCTGCATTTTTATTAATATTATCAATATACTAGATAACATTGCATTCGAGGTAAATACACTTATGTTTACAAAATATACAATTTTTCCTTTGTTGTACAAAAATTTTATTTCACCTGTCTTTTTTTATTTCCTTATACAAAATGTAAGGAAGTATAGTAATCCTGATTTCCGAAACGGATTTTGTACCTCGCACAGTTAAAAAACGAATGATCGTAAATTGTTGCAAATTTATATGTGTGACTGCATACTTGCCAACCTCCTAGTTAATATTCCGTAGTGTTGTTAGTCCCGCGCTTTTTTTCACACCAGTAAACTTTTAGAGCAATATTCTGCAAATGCAATGACGATTAAGTAAGAAGAAAAATACTCTTAAATGATACTGGTGTGAAAAAGAAGGTGGGGCTAACAATACTACGGAGTATTAATTAGTATGCTGGCAAGTATGGTGACTGTCGTGATGTCTAATTGTACACTTGCAAATTCAATCTTGACACGAGCTCCCGTTTTAGCAATATCTACGATTTTTCATGGCATCTGCATGTAAGCATGTGTGTGTTTGTATCTCGCATAACTCAAATCTTTACAAAATAAATAAATACAATGTCGAAATCATAATTAACCCTATTTGTGACTGACGTTACATTTTTCATGGAATTGCCCAAAACTAAGGCTCCTATATATACGAGCTGGCGCCTCAGGCATTTTGTTGCCTTACGGTTGCCACATGTACCCAGCGCGTTTCTCTGATAAAGAATCGACATTTTTTTTTTTTTTTTTTTTTTTTTAAATCGTCTTACGTTACTTTAGATTAACTTATTCTATTTAATAATTTTAGCTAAGTAAACTATGATATGGAAGTTTATTTAGCGATAAACTGCTATAATCATTCAAGAAGTGAATATAAAGTGTTCACAGACCTTCCATTACTGTGTATTTGCGTTTTGGCGACATTTTGTAAAAGAAACTGAAACCGCCCTAACAACACATCTTACCCCAGTACATCCATAGGATATCCTCAGAATAAAATGACATCCTGAGAATGTACTGTGAAAAAAATGTGTTTTTAGGAATATTATTGTTGCTTATTGCTCTTAGCTTGACCGGATTAGCTTCATATCAAGATTTCTAAAAATCATTAGGGAGGCGATAAAGAAGCCAAGCGGGAATGCTGTCCTCTTCGGAGGCAAAAAAATGGCGATGATGCGCCGGCTTATTATTTTATTTAGGGGCTCTACCTAAAACCGACTGGATGTAGAACATTACAAATTGGTATATAGGTTTGTTAAAACATCTAGTTGTGCACCTCCTTTCCGGACTTTCTGTAATTTTCCGTTTTGAAGATATTTAGGAAAATCTTTTTTATAATGATGTTGTTATAAAAGTTGTCGACATTTTTGCATGTAGAAAGTAATTTTTGAATACATAGACAGATTCTAGTCAACGAATGCACTTTATTTAATAAATATTCAGCTTGTAGATAGAGCTCGTAATGAAATTGTTATAAAAGTTGTCGAGGTTTTTGCGGGTTGAATGTAATTTTTAAAGACATAAACCCGTTCTAGGCGATGAATGCATCTTCTTTAATGAATATTCAGCCCATGTACAGAGCGCGCAAAAATATTTTTATAAAAGTTGTCAACATTTTTGCGTGTAGAAAGTAATTCTTTGAGACATAAGCAGGTTCTAGTCGATGAATGCACTTTATTCAATGAATATTCAGGAAACAGTTGAATAAAACTGTTTTATTGTGCCGCAGAAATCAATAACCAATGATATTCCAAAAACAATAAAATGAAATATTCATTCTCTCTACAGAAATCAAATAAACATTGTTAAATATACGACAGAGCAGAAATTTCGCTTATTCAGGAGCAAACAAATTTCGAAATTTAAATGCAATTTGAATTCATCGATAGAATTGTCAGTGGTTTTTTTAAATTTTCGAGGTAGTATTGCGCTAGGAACCAATGAATCATTCTGGAAAATTCCTGAACTCGACTCCTTCTGAAGTTAGAGTTTCCAAACATTTGAAATAGTGAACTACCACTTTTCACCATATTTGAATACCTATATTGACGCTAAGTCAACGTCTACCTTCGTGGAAATGAAAAAAACTTCCATCCGTTTCCACTTTTACTGTATTACTCACAAAGAGTAGCACGTAAAAATATAGACAAGCTCTAGTCTGCAATAATCAATAATCATTCTTCTTCTTTTTTTTTTTTTTTTTTTTTTTTTTTTTTTTACAGTTTTGTTAGTCATTTATAGAACTTTTGAAGAGTTTAGTTCTGCGCTATGAACCGATGAATTTTTCCGGAAATTCCAGAAATCTGTTCTTATGGAAGTTAGAGCTTCCAAACCTTGGCAACCCTAAACTTCGAATTTTTTCAAAATTCAGTCGCCAAGTCGCCAAATTCTACGACAAATCGCCAAACCGATGCCAAAACCGTTGTGTTGGTAACAAATTGGGTGGTATGGGAAGATTAGCATTTAAATTTGGTAGCAAATATTGTTTCAGGAAAGCTAGAATTTAAAACATTTCTTAATTTTAACTGAGTTAATTGTTTTGATAAAATGTATCATTTCGCGTCACTAATTTTTTCCAAAGAGAACACATGTAGGCCATATATACTCGAATGATTTTCGTTGAACTCTAAGATGTGCATTTCACAATGAGAGAATCTATAATAATCCGTGGAATACTATTCTTGAAAATCGACTATTTTTCTCTCGGTGATACATATATATTGCTATTTTCGGCGCTTTTGTGGTTGAAGCAGCAGTTTATTTATTTATTTATTTATTTTTAAATGTTTGTAGACTGGAACCTGCCTATTTTATTAACGGATCAGTTACTTCAGACGAAAAGTCAATGTTTTCATAACAATATGTATAATTCCAATGGATGTATGAGGAAGTCATGTGATGTCAACATCGGATTTTTCTTCCTTTTTTTTTTTTTCTTCGAAACAGATTTGAAATCTTTACAAAATAAACAGATACAACGTCGCAGCGCTCCTACTCTCTCACTGTGCTGTCGTCACAAATTTCTTTTAAAAGATTATGGTGACAGTAAATCATGAAAATAGAATCATAATTGGAAGGAAATCTTTTTAAGTTATTTTGAACGACATTATATTTTATTTAAGGAAATTTCCGGTATGAAATGAATGCACCTGACGCAGTGGTACTTGGCAGGCGAATTCATTTCATACTGGAAATTTCAGGAAATAGAATATAATGTCGTATGAAATAATGTTCAATATGAAAAGTGACAAAATCTGGCAACTACGCACCTGTAAAAAATAAAAAACGGAAAATTTAGAAGAATTGCGATTTGAATAGAAAAAAAAAAATCGTGAAGTAAAAGTTTCTAGTATTTGGAGTGTCCAATTTGCACGTTTTTGTTCTTATAATAATTTTTTTATGACTAGCTAGGCAACCATATTTATATCAAATGCGAATATTCTTTGTAGCAGAATTGGTGACCACGTTGGCAGTATTGGAATGGAAGGAAACCTCCTCCATATCCATGTTATTTTCAATAATTAAATTTTTGTCAATGATTTCGTTCAGATTTAGAAATTTCTTTAATAAAACTACACCGTTTTTCGGGACATTCAATGTTTCCCCAATTTTGTTTTAAAATTAGAGTAATATGACCGTTAAAACTGTGTAAAACCTTTTTAAGTTAGATGGGGCGTTTTGAATTTCTTTAGATTATATGATATAACATCCTCATTTTTAGTTAAACTAGAAATAAGTTTAGACTCTCTATTGAAAGCAATAGAAGCATGGACCATGCAGCTTACCCTTTGTTTCAAAGCCGTATCCTAAGCATTAGGTTGTGTGCTAATTGAAGTATTCAATATATAGTACCGGTGATTGAGGCCGCTTGATTGTCAAATTTGAAACTTTATTCAAAGAGTCAAAAAAACATTAAATGTAGAAGACAGCACTTACTGCCTCACAGAAAGTTAAGGCATCTGCTGATCATTTGCTTAACGCTTCATGAAAAATGTTTTATTACACCACAGAAATTTGAAAATGTTCTGGAGTTAAAATATCTTTTCTAAATTGAATAATTTTAATTGTGTTAGCTAATAACTGATGATTTTAGATGATATTATTTTTTAGAAAAGTTTTTATTGTTTAATAGCAGAAAACTGCTACAAAAGTGTATAAAGATTTCTTTAAACAAATGCCGCTATAGAAAAATTGAAATGATTGACAGGTATGTTTATCAATGATAAAATTAATTTATAACAAGGGAAATTTAATGTTTTTTAATCTATTTAACCAACCTAGTGCATTTAAAGATTTTGTACAGTAGGGAAAAAAAAAATACTAAACTAATTTCATTATAAATCGTCCTATAAAATGCAGTTGGAGCCAATCGATTAGAAATAAAGTCTAATTTATATTGACATAGTTCGATATTGCTTTGGGTATCGTCTACATAATAAAACAAGCATCAACTCAATTTTTTTTCAATAGCATACCGTATTTTTGACCTCATATTCAAATTTCTATGTTTTAAGCAGTTCGGGAAAATATCCTATTTATATACTGCAAAATAATTCTTGATAGACTTAAAAGCGACAATCTATTAGTGATCCGCCGATATATTTAGAAAAAAATAAATTATAATCTCGCATATAAAGTAAATTATTTATTAAAACTCACAATGGAAAAAACTACAGAAATTTTAAGTATGAAAATTCTTGTTTTAAGCATTGTGCTTAAATTTTAATAATTTGAGTGGACTCCCGTGTAACGCGCTTCCAGCAAACTAAAAAAACAGATGTTTGCAGATCATACTCGAAGCTTTCTAGAGTACAGTCGGCATCAATAATTCCTATGTAAAAAAAGGAAAAAGCCACTAATATATACACTGCTCAACATTGAAAATGCTACACCAAGAAAGAATGATAATAACGGAATGAAATTTGTTGGACACATACAATAAAGTAGTAAGAACAATTGATTAAAATTTCAGGAAATTTGGAGTAATATGTACTGAGAAAACAGTACATAAAGCAGCGAAGTCTGTGAGCAATAACAGCACATATCTGCCTTAGCATTGAATCGAACAGCGATTGGAGGACATGTACGGGTAGAGCACTTCATGAAGCTTCAACACGATGCCACAATTCATCGATCGAAGTTACTGATGAATGGTGGGGGACCAGTCGCTTTTCAATGATTAAACAGTCATTTTCATTGGTGCGAGATCAGGAGAACGCGCTGACCAGAGCAACAGTCGAACACATTCTGTATCAAAGAAGGTCCGGACAATACAAACATCTTGCGGGCGTGCATTATCTTGCTTAAATTTTGCGCTACGGAGGCCTCGAATACAGGGCAGAGGGGCGGGCCTTAACTCATCAGAAATTTAATGGTCGCTGTTCAGAGTGCCAGGAATACGAACATGAAGTAAGCGAGACGTGTATCCAATGGAAACCGATAACATCATTGCAAATGATGGACAGTATGATGATGTCGAATCCCCGCTGACGATGTGTATTATTCATAATGCCGTTAAATACGGATAAGTCAATCTTGATGTTGTAAACAGGATTGCGATTTGCCTGAAAAGTGACTTCACGCCATTCCAGCATCCAGGTTGATCGTTAACCCCTTAACGCGCGCTATCCTCGCTGCGAGGACGCAAAATTTAAGATCCAACTGCAAAAATTCATCCCGGAAATTTTTTATCAAAACTTTACGTTTATAACATAGCAGAAGAGGCTGGTTTTTTTAAACTTAAAATTTGAAATTTCTTTTAGTTTAATTTAGTTCATAAATCCCGGTGGCATAAAATTTAAATGATCCAAATTGTGTTGCGCAGCAAAGGGTTAAACACACATTAATGGCGCCCATATCAGTGATGCAGTTTTGAGGGTAATCGGAATTTTGGTAGCCGCATACTGAGTCACCACCTGGATTGATGGTATGTTGTACCATTGGATACACGTCCAGGTCAACTCTGGTTTTCATTCCCGCCACTCTGAATACCAGCCATTACATTTCTGACGACTTAAGACCCATAGCTCTGCCCTATGTTCAAGGCCTACGAAGCGCAACGTTTAAGCAAGACAATGCACGACCGCAAGTTGTCCCTATTGTTTGGACCTTCATTGATGCCGAATGAGTTCGACTGTTGCTCTGGGCAGCGCGTTCTTCTGATCTCACACCAATGAAAATGACTGTTTAATCGTTGAAAAGCGACTGCCCCCCACCACTCACCAGTAACTTCAATCGATGAATTGTGGCATCGTGTTAAAACTTCATGAAGTGCTGTACCCGTACATGTAATCCAATCGCTGTTCGATTCAATGCCTAGGCTGATATGTGCTGTTATTGCTCACAGAGGTCGCTGCTTTATGTGTTGTTTTCTCAGTACATATTACTCCAAATTTCCTGAAATTTTAATCAATTTTTCTTCCTACTATAATGTATGTGTCCAAGAAATTTCATTCCGTTATTATCATTCTTTCTTGGTGCTGCATTTTCAATGTCGAGAAGTGTATATATATATATTAATAAATCCTTGTCGAATTATGTTTTTGTCAATCTAAGAACATATTTCGACCAGGATTTATTCAATAAAACAGTATTAAGTGTACATTTTTTAAATATAGTTTTTTTTTTTTTTTTTTTTTTAATGAAATATTTTGCTAGAAATCCATAATTTGTTTTTAGAACAGAAAGAAATTCGTAATATATAGATCATTTTGCGTTACAGCTTTAGTATATGATCCCCTTGGTGACTTTTAAATTTTTGTCATTATTTGGCGAAGAATTGTATGTTATAGTTGCTTGTTAATATACATATATATATACATAGTTCCTACAATCCTTGAATTTTCTTGATTTTCTGCACCTCTAATATTATATTGCACTTTTTGATAAGAAAAAAGCCGTAAAACCTAAGAGGAAATATATTCTGTAAAAATACTTGCGGGAGAATCCTTGAAAAAAGGCGTGGCCTTACGAACCATGATATATATATATATATATATAATGTTATGATATTTTTGAGGAGCAGAATGTTTCCTTATCCGTTATACGCAAGTGTTTAAATTGGTGATATTTTTTTTATATTTACGTTTGTATTATAACAAGTTCTTTTTTTTTTTCTTTTTTTAATGTAGCTGAATTTAGGCTTGAAAACTTGATATGAAAAATAGCATTACTTATGATTCTGATTATTTATTCCTACCATCCTTGTAAGCGCTCATAACTCTATTTATCGGGAATGCCAAACAAAAATTTAAATTAAACTTTTTCTTGAGAAAAAGTTTCTGATATCTAAATATTTTGAAAGAGATAGGTAAAAATATAGATAATATCTGTATAACTGACTGCAAATATTTGTGTCTTTAATGTGTATTCATGTCATTTGTTTAGAAACATGTTTTAAAATAATTCGGATATATTTTGGTATTAAAAAAAAAAAAAAAAAAAAAAAGTTCAAATTGAACTCATTTATTAGGAAAATTTTATTTAATCGCACATTGTTAAGTTTTACCATTACAGAATTAAACATTTCTGTGATACATTTCATATTTCTAATTATTGAAAAAAAAAAAAAAAAAAAAAAAAAAATCAACAACTAAAAGTCTTATACAGAACAGGGTGCATTTTATCCTTCGTTATTTTGAGAGCTTGGCAGATAATTAAAAAAATGGAGCTGTAGGAGATTTTTCCAAATAAAATAACAATAAAAAAAACACTTTTTTTTTTTTTTTTTTTTTCTTTCCAGATATTTTCGAATGTGTAAAATTATTAGAAATATATAGAGAGAGTATTATGTTAAAAAATCAATGGAAAAAATATGGGCATTAGACATTTCATTATTCACAAAAAATAAATAAAGAAACAAAGAAATTGATAAACAATAAGAGAAATTGACAGCAAGGAATTCAGTTTTCTAAAAGTAAAAAAAAAAAAAAAAAAAAAAAAAAAGTGTCGCAAACGATAAAATTACAATTATAAAATCATTTATCTACTTTATTATTATTATTATTATTATCATTATTTTTAAATTAAAATTATCGAAGATAACGCCATTTATTTGAAGACGATAAATTTCTATGTTACGAATAAAAAAATATACACATTTATTTATTATTATTATTATTATTATTATTATTATTATTATTACTTTTTATTTTATTTTTTCACCATGTGTAACAATTCAATTTTTTTGTGAAAAATTATGTATCAAGAGAAATTATTTGTAAGATTACAAAGAGCGTAGTACGTCTATAAGCCCGACGTTTTTAATTAATAACTTTGTTAGTTAAGATGATAGAAATTCCTAACTACCTGAAATGTCTACCTTGGAGTATTTGGCACGCATTGATACCTCTCATGGTGCAGAGGACTTTGCCCTCCGCGAAGAAAAACGTTCAAAGACATAAAAAAAAAAAAAAAAAGACGCCAAAGCAGAGTTTCCATTTTTTATAATTTATTCACGAACATTTTTAGCCCCGCCTCATTTTCATACCGGAAATTTTGAAAAATGATTTTGGTCTTATTTAATCTTTGTCACATAGTAAAGAGAAATAATCTACAAAATTTCTGATGCGAAAAGAAGGCGGGGCTAAAAATGCCTAGAGTTGGAAACTCTACGGCATAACGACAGTGAACGAACTTTTTTTAATATATAAATATACCTTTGGATGTTGTGACTGATCGACGATTTTGATACATTTTCGGAATACCTATAATCCAGAAAATTCGGTAATCCGTCAACTTCTATTTCCCGGATATGCCGATTATCGATCCTTCACCCTATGATCATTAAACACTGTTAAATGTTATCTACTGCTGTACTTTAACAATTTTATAACTTTTAAGTTAATAAAATGGCAATATTTTGCTTAATAATGATAATAATAATAATAATAATAAAGTAGTGTTTATTTTTTATTAGTGATTCACACAGAAAACTACATATTAGACATATTTGCCAACATCCTAATTATAAACTGGAAGATTTTTAATACACACACCTTTTTTCCACACCAGTATATTTTTAGAGGGATTTTCTCCAAATTTAAATGCGATTAAATAAGAAGAAAGACACTCAAAAAATATACTGCTGTGGAAAATGGGCGTGTACTAAAAAAAAAAATCTTCCGGTTCTTAATTAGGATGTTGGCAAGTATAAATTAGAGTAGTTTCCTTGAAAAGAAAAAAGTAAATCTGCATTAAAATTTACCATAACCCGTTAGTAGTCGCTAGTTGGTCGATTTGCCGCCCATCCTTCTTTAATGCCAGAGTTTTTTTATTCAATAGCCACCAAAAATTTTAGAAGTGGCATTTGATATATATAAAAGGCGAATAAAATCGAAGAAGCGTCAATCACATCACTTCTTAAAATTATTGGTGACAGTTAAATAAAAAATGCTCAATCTGTAATACGTGGCGCTGTCTATAGCGACAACTAACGGGTTAATTATGTAAAAAAAAAAAAAAAAAAAAAAAAAACATACATCGTATTTTCTGGCGTATAATGCTCAGGTCAAATAAATGAGTTACAAACCAGCAAATTTTATTTAAAAATAAGGCTGATTTGTATGAAACAAATGCTTGTTAAAAAATAGCTTTATTGTAAATTTAAATTTTCTGTGTAAAACTGATTTAACAAACCTTCGTTTATACGCTGGAAAATACGGTGCATATTTATAATATATCGTATGCATATAATATATCTAAACCTACATTATAACTTTAAAGAAAAGATAATGCCAACATTTTTTGTTTCATAGCATTTAATACGTATATTATGTGAAGAATTATACATCCCCCACCTTAAATATAGAGAAATATTCTGAAAACCTCTTTTTTTATAATATAACGTTTCGCTGAGCATCTTTTCGCTGTACTTCGAACATTCTGCTTTCATCAAGTGCATACAAAAATTTGAATGAAAAAATAAGTAAATAAATAAAAATTTAAGATGATATTCTGTAGAGTTTCTTCAGATGAGTAACTGATGAAATCCTCTAAAAAATAATCTTCATTTTTTTTTAAATCAAAATATCCTTTTATTTTCTTATTTAAGATAATTTTCAGTGGATGTTTTTAGTACTACATTCTTTCCAACCATCTTATTAACACTTTCTGGACCGCGGACGTAGATTCACGTCATTTGAAAATCTGTAACGCAGCCAGTGGGCGTTTCTTTCGCATTTTGTGTGTTACACATTTCTTAACATTTTCGCGACCGCTGACGTAGATTTACGTCATTTGAAAATCTGTAGTTCCGTCAGTGGGTGTTCTCAATTTGTATGTTGTGTATTTCTTAAGAATATACCCAATATTCACATTTGTACAATCGAAAATACTATGGATACAAATACTTCGATTAGAAAGAGTATAATTTTAATATATATCCGTTTGCAATATGTATCTAACTACAGAAAGTTTTGTTCTGAAATATTGTAACATGGTATATTAACGCCCATAAGCGGAGCTTACTGTCAAAAGGAAATAAAAGAATGCGGTCGCGAAAGTACACACAGTATTCATATTTTTGCAATAAAATATACTATGGATACAAATATATTGATTACAAAGAATATAATTATAATGTATATCCATTTATAATACAGATGTGAGTACATAACATTTAATTATGAAATATTTTACGTTGGGAGAATAACGCGCACAAGCGGACCATACTGTCAAAAAAAGAAAAAAAAAATCAGGCGGTCGCGAAAGTGTTTATAAACAGAAGATTTTCAGCATCTGCTTTTTTTTTTTTTTTTTTTTTTCACAGCGGTCTATTTTTAGAGAAGTTTTATACTTAATCTTTATTACATTTTGAAATAGTAATTACTCTAAAAATAAAGTAGTGGGGAGTAAGGGGCGTTTACTAAAAGTTTTCCGGTTTATAATTAAGATGTTGTCAAGTATGATAATTGAACCCCAAACCTAATCAAAACCAGTTAAGAACAATAATATTCAATAATTTCAAATAAATACCATATTTTGGTAATTTATTTTCATTGGATTTTCAGAAAACCGTCCATGAAATATGTGGCACACACACAGACATTTTCTAAAAATAACCAAAGCAAGTTAAAGACACCTCATAAACTGTAAATCTATTGAAAACCAGAGGTCAAAAATTTTCTGGAATCCAATACATTCTATTTATGGATGTAGAAAAAAAGTAAAAATAAATATGTTTTGCAATATTAGAGAGCTTTAAATCCAATACACTGATGTTATATTGAAATTTATAATGACCCTTACTTCAGTTTTTTAGAAAAGCTAAAAAAAAAGCATTACAGGAGAAAAAAAAAAAAAAGAGTTACGGTCTTTTAATTTATGTACTGTTTTTATATTTTGAGACTATGTAAGTATTATTTTTTTCTTCTAACTCCAGAACATCTAAATACAATCTAACTTTTTTTTATGAATAGATGTTTTCCGATGCATGCTTCGTTAGGAGAAGAAGAATAACGGTGAGAAATCTTTCAGTAAATACAAGAGGCCAGGTATTTCATGGTTAATCGATTTCTTCTAACTCAAGCTGGATATTTCAGGATAAAGTGAATGGAAAATAATAGAATTAATGGCCTAATAAATTATATTTTTCACCCATTAGAGATTTCTTTGATTTATGAACCTTATAGAAATTTAATCAATCTTTACAACCTTATTTAATAGAGGACAAATGTTTTAAGAAAAATACGTTTAAGTTTCATATAGGGATTTCGCATCAGATTATAAAATAATAAACAAAATAAAAACTATAAAAATATGCAAACTAACTCTAAATGAGAAAGATATATAAAAACAAAGACGATAATAATAACATTTCAGATATGTTGATAACATAGCTGCCAACCTTTGTAATTTTTAAAATCAGATTCGTCACCAGTAATACCAAAAAGGAAACTGTCGCACATATTTTTGACGAATAAGCAAATTCAAAACACTCATGAAAAAATTTCGGTATGAAGTTTCCCTTGAAAATGGGAGAATTGGCACCTATGCAAAGTTGCCAACTTTAAAAGTTGGCAATTCTGTCTATGTGATGACTATTGTTTTTAATTCGTAATTTACATTAAAAAAAAAGAAATTTCGCTTTTTGATTATACTACCAGTAAAATATTGAAAAAATACAATACAGTATATATTTTAAAGAATATTTTCCAGTTCATGTTTTAGAAAATGAATATGCTTAGTGCTTATAATCATTAAATAAATGCATGATTTTGGTAGTTTATCAATATTATTTACGAAAGCTTAATGTCATGGAAAAATACTAAATAACAAACGAAATCACCTAGCAAATTTTATTCATATGACATTTCTTCCTAACAAACCTAGAAGTTACATATTAGTATAAAAAAATATTATTCATCCGACATGTGCGATGTCATTTCGATGCCAACAATTCGTAGAATCCGAATTCTATACCGATACGTGAAATGGTTATTGATCTTGTGCGAGATACCTGCACAACCTCGGTCGTCAATGATAATTCCGATACATAATCAACAAAAATCCATGCAAATTCCGATCTTGCCACTCATATAAAAAATATTCCTAACGGATTTCAAGAACATCTTTTGGTCATTGTCTTAATTTTTGATATTTATAATTTTATATTGCGGGACTTCTTTAGTTGAACTGCTAGTTTTTATCTTTCTTAAAGAAAATTAGCCGCATACAAATTAAAAAGATTTTTAATACTACAAACATACCTGCCAACATCCCAATTAATATTTCATAGTATTGTTATCCCTGCCTTATTTTCCATACCAGTGATTTGTAAGAGTATTTTTCTTCCTATTTAATTGAAATTGTATTCCAGGCTTTTACTTTCAAAATTTATCGGTGTGAAAAAAGGGTGGGACTAATAACAGTACGAAATATTAATTAGAATATTGGCAGGCATGCTACAAGTAACCAGTTTCTTAGCATACAAATTTATTTATTAATATTTAGGGGTAGCAGTGAACAAAAGCAATCAAGAATTATGATACAATATCGGTAATATATTTATTCTTTACATCTGATGTTCAAATTATCATATCTATGATAGCAGGACGATCAGATATATCTGATCTGATCTTATATTTTATTCGATAATTTAGTAGCCCCTTTTAAACTACCAGATGCCCGCTACCTATCTGATAAAAATTATTTGATACTTTTGTTTTACTGCGTCAAAAGTTGTAGGGATGCCAAAATTTTAATTTATTCCGAAGACCTGCTACTACCCTCCCTTTTTTCACACCACTTTTATTATAGTGAAATTTTCGTCCAACTTGTGATGACGATTTAATAAAAAGAAAGATGTCTTTCAAGAAAATTGATATGGAAAAAAGTTGGGGTAACAATTCTCCGGAATAAATTAAAATGTTGGCATGTCCGAACTTATGTGAAAGAACATGATGTGTTATCTGAATGTTACAAAAAAAAAAAAAAAAAAAAAAGGAAAAAAAAAAAGCTGAAAATTCTGATATGTTTGAAACTTGAACATAAATTTTTTAATACTTATGTGCTCGCTATTTGGCTGGTAATAAGCATAGCTGCCAAAATTTTAATTTATTCCGGAGTATTTTTTGCCACGCCTTTATTTCGTACCACTTATTGTTCAAATATAATTTTCTCTTATTTTATCGAAGTTATACATTCGAGACAGTTTTCCTATGAATAAAGTGGTGCGAAATAAAGGCGAGGCTAAAAGTACTCCGGAATAAATTAAAATGATGACAGCTTTGTGATTTGTAAATTTGATTGATGATAAGCTTGATATATTGGATTGATGATAAGTAAAAAAAAAAAAAAAAAAAAAAAAAAAAATGACTTTTTTCCCCTAATATACATACATAAAAAAAAGAAGAAAAGAAAAAAAGATTTTTTTTTTTTTTATTTAACACTTAGATTGTAAATCTAGTATATATAAAAATATTTGTTCACTACTTTACAACTTAAAAAAAAAAAAGTAAAACTTATATTAACATGTATATATAGCATACATATATTAACCCTTTGCCCTCGGCGTATTTTCCGTAAGACATGCCTTTTGGCGTTCCTTTAAAACGTCACACGTATAGTTTCGAACTTACTACCTCTTGGCTACAGAAAAATTGCAATAATTTATTTTATTTTACTTCATCATTAAATAAAATAAATCTTTCTGTTAACATTTTCTGGTAGCCGAAAGGTAGCCTATAGTTACACGTTTTAGAAAAGTAACATTTCATTTGCAGAGGAACAATTTAAGGCGTGGCTCGGTTTTTTAATGTCCCCTCAGAAGGGACATACGAGCGATAAGGGTTAATATCACACAATCAGGAGATTGGGAAGAATTTTCTGAATAAAATTTTCTAGATATATGTAGCATACTTAATAGATATTTTCTTTTGAAATATTTTAATTGATTCATGATACCTTCACATAAAAATTTTAATTTAAATTTTCAGGAACATCTGAAATTAAGTACAACACAAAAAATTCAAATTAATCAGTATTCGCGATATGGAGTCATTTGAGAAACATTATCTGTTTAAATGTGAGACGATACTATGAATACAGCATAATCTGTTGGTGAAAATGTAACTATTTTTTTTCTTATATATATATAAGGAAGACCCGTGTACCTAGGGCCAATTTTTTTCAATGGCCGAATACAGAGCCCTTGACCTGTTTAACAATTATGAAACTGATATGTACATATCTTTAGGATTTATTACTTCCAATTGGAATTAATATAAATACGTAAAATATTAAATACTAGCAAATAGAAGGTTTTTAAATAAATTTCACTCATGGCCCTAAGTACAACACCCTCATTGTACCTAGGGCCGCTTTTTTTCAATTCGCAAAAAGAGAGCCTCTGACTTGCTAAAAATCATAAAAGTGATATATACATATCTTTAGAACTAATCTCTTTTAATTGAGATTAATATAAACACTTAAAATAATAAATTCCGACAAATAGAAAGTTTTTAAATAAATTTCACACATGGCCTTAGGTACAGCACGCTCATTGTACCTAGGGTCAGACCACATTGTACCTAGGGCTTCAGTGTACCTAGGGCCAATTTCTCAAAATTCGATTTTACTTTGTAATGAATAGAAAACAAACACATAATCATATATTTTATAAAGGAAACAATATCAAGTAATACATTTATTTATCATATAATAATTATCATGATGTTGCCTTAATTTGAAACACCGAAATTTTCACTCTTTTTTTCTTTGGGGTATATTCTAATAGCATATTTTTCTTCATTTTCTTTTTATGTATTTTTTTTTTTCTGGAATATCTTTTAGATTTCTAGATTTTCCTGGTTTTGGGCCACATCTTTTCTTTGAGTAGTTTTTGTACGAGGTTTTGCTTCAGGAAAAGATTGTACCTGTTCAAGCATGACACACGAAAATATATTAGATGTTGAAGGTTTCAAAATTTCAACAGGACATGAAACAGAGGCATCCATTTCAATCATTGTTGGTTCACTTTCTTCCCGAAGAAAATCGTTTTTTGGAAATTTAGGGAGGGAGCTTGTCTTTTGGCCACATTTGAATTTAAATATTCGTTCTCACCAGGAAACTGTCCCAATAGTGTAAAAATAGAAATCAATTAAATTATGTTCATTCGAGAGGGCATAATATAACGGGATTTTTGATGCATAAAATGTTACCCTCATAAACCAGTTTTCGAGAAATCTATATTTAACACTTTCGCGACCACTGACATAGATTCACGCTATTTGAAAATCTGTAACCCCACCAGAGGTTTTTTCTTTCGCGATTTTTATGTTACTTATTTCTTAAAAATACACCCATAATTCAAATTTGTACAGTCAGATATAATATGGATAGAAATATTTTGATTAGGAAGAATGTAATTATAATGTATATTCATTTGCGATATAAATTATAATGTAGAAAATTTTGTTCTGAAATATTGTAACTTAGGAAAATAATGCCCACATGCGGATCTTACTGTCAAAAGGACAAAACCATGCGGTAGCGAAAGTGTTAAGTTTGAGAAAAAAAATGTAGTAACGAGAAAGGAGTGGGAGGAGTTTCATCAAAATCTGCTAGAACCATGAATCTTATAAATAATATTTAGATTCAATTTTAGCGAATTTTTAGGCTTTTACATCTCAACAGAATATACCTCAAAGCTAAAATAGGCAACTAATGAATACATCAAAGAACATGTTTGTCTATGCTCTGCTTGTTGAGGATTTCATTCATTATTTCAGTAAGGCGTGGTGTTATCGATTTAGGCGTGGTTGCACCGATTATTAGCGAAGTTTCAGAATTTATAACTCGAAAACGAGCTGACAAAGGCTAATGTTTTATGAGTCAAAAAACATATTTATATATACTCTTTCGATTAATGCTCATTTGGATTTCTTTCTTTTTTTTTTTTATGATTACAGTATGGGATGGTCTCCTGGTCAGTGAATTTATTTTGATTCGCTGGCTATATGCCAGTTACACAAAAACCTGGTAGAATGTTCACAGGAGTAGAGGCCGATGAATAGGACTTGCCAACGTTTTCAGAAACGTCATATATAGTGATTGGTTTGCCAGGGTTTACCAGCATCCAAACTACTACAGGCTGTACTGTATTATTTCTTATAAGGTCCAAACACACCTCTGTCCAACAGTTGAAGCTTATGACTGGTGGTGGGTTGAAGTAATATTCCTCATAAAACAATATCCTTCATTTAATTATAAAAGTTTTTCAATTAAATAGTAACAACATGAAGAATAAGATTGCAGTTGTACCTAGGGCCATGGATGGCCCTAGGTACAAGTTTCGGTAACTTCATTCAAAGTACCGTCCACTAAAAATCCCACAGAGAGAGAGGGCTTATTAAATGTCTCATTTATTACTCAATATAACGAGAAAAATTATACACTGGAAATCAAAGAAAAATATTTGAATGACTTTTGCAAAATAGCAAAAAAGATGAGCTGTAAAATTTTACTTCAAACCATGTAAATTCTTTTTCTACATGTAATTTGTAAAAATTTTCTCCTTAATGGTTTCAAAGTGATTGAAAATGTACCAATTGGAGTTGTTACTCGCAAACTGAATATAAAAACTTAAAACTGAATATTATTCAAATAAAGTGAGATGGATCTAGGTACATGATGGCCCTAGGTACACGGGTCTCCCCTATATGTATATATATATATATATAATCCCATGGATTTTTGTGCATATTAGTAAAAATTGTATAGTGTATATATATATACAGAGCTGCCAACCTAATACGGCAAATTGTTTGTACCGCCCCTTTTTCTACACCAATATATTTTTAGAGTATTTGTTTTCTTAATTCATCGTAAATACATTTGGAGAGAATTACTCTAAAAATTAAGTGGTGTAGAAAAAGGAGCGTTACTAACAATTTGCCGGATTAGGTTGGCAGCTCTGTATATATATATATATATATATATATATATAGTCGTATGAAGCCTGCTTTTGGGTTTTAGTTTTATTTAAAAATAAACCTAACTTAGACCACCAGTATTCATATTAGTTACTTTTCAGTGCTTTTAACAATGGATAATTAGTAGAAACTGTTACAAAAATTATCTATTAAACGGTTACGGTAATTTTCTTTTTATAGAAAACAGGAAAAATTGCAACTATATACATATATGACAGGGGTGGAAAATTGGCGCAAAACTTATACTGCAGGGATGGAACACGGGCGCAGAATTCATACCACTATCAATGTAAGAAAATTTTCTACATCTTAAATCAACGATATTATAAGTAGAGAAATTTCTGAAACGGATTCCGGTATGAATTCTGCGCCCGTGTTCCATCCCTGTACTGGTATTTATGAAATAAAGAGTTCTTCTGAAACCGACGATTTTATAAGTAGAATTCTTTTTTAAACAAATACCGGTATGAGTTCAGCGCCAATTTTCCACCCAATGATATACCAAAAGGATATTCCTCATCTAATTTTGTAAATCATGAACAGTTTTGAAGAGAAAATATTTTAGTTTAGTATAAATGTAATATATATATATATATATATATACATATAGAGACAAAATTAAATAATAATTTCAAAATAACTCTGTTTTGATTTGATGTTTTTTAGCTTAAATATCTAATGTAAACAACTGAAAAACAGAAGAACATAAAAAATCTATTGAATGCATCCCGCATTTTAAAATATTGTCGTTTTCATACTTAGAGCAGGAGACTAAAGAAAAAATCTTATATATTAAAGTGTCTCTTTCATAAATATATTTCGCTACAAACGCATCTATAGTAAACTGGTAAACATAATTTAGAGCAGTTCTGCTGCTTATTTCAAAAAATCAGTTCAAAACCATTAAAGAGATTCATATGCTGCATCACTTTTTATACTTCGCAGAATACTCCGAAGGAGATAAAAAGGTCTTTTATTTGTATGGACGGAATTCAATAATTTTTAGACTAAGCCTTCAGTAAATCTTTATGAATAGAATTGGATGCAATAAACAATATTTTAAGTAAAAATCCTGGGCGAGAAAATAAAGAAAAATCTCTTTAAAATATTATTATTATTATTATTATTTTTTTTTTCATATGAAAATTCGAAGCCCGGTTATAACCATATAAAAAGTTTCAGTTTAAAGGTACATTTTTTTTTCAAAACTCATTCTTTTTAATGTCTTTTATTATTATTATTCCATTTTGTTATGGAAAAGTTTTCGAAAAGCTTAACAGAGTGCTTTTTTTTTTAAATTTATATATTATATATATATATATATATATATATATAAAGAAACAGATTCATGGAAAATAGTTGTTGTTGTAGGGATTTAAGGCTGATTGACTACACTAGGATCATAGGCCTGTAGTTCATAGAAAATAGAAAATTACACCTGGAATCCGTAACCCATAGCTGCTAACTTCAGCACATTTGACTACCAGTAAATTTATTATTATTATTATTTTACCATTTTTAAATATATATATGTCTGTAAGAATTTTAAATGATTGAATAAAATACTAATTTTTACTAAAATTTTCCAATTTGGAAGGAAAGAAATGCTAAGGTTGGCTGCTGTGCTGTAACCTAGCATAGCTGCCAATATTTTAATTTATTCCGGAGTACTTTTAGCCCCGACTTTATTTCGCACCACTTTATTCATAGAAAAATTTTCTTCAATACATAACTTCGATAAAATAAAAAAAAATACTTTAAAATATAAGTGGTACGAAGTAAAAGCAGGGCTAAAATTACTCCGGAATAAATTAAAATATTGCCATCTATGACCTAGTGACAAGCAATATCTAAAATCTGTAACTGCAGATTGACTATAGAAATAATTTAATAATTATTTTCCTGAATAGTAATGTCTTTGCCTTTCCTATTAATTTCATTCTTCTAGTCTCTGTTGCCAAATTTACGAATTTTTTTTATTGAATATCTACCAGTAAATTATAACTGTAACGACAGCCTAATCTCTTCGAAGGTGGATCGTTCATCATGTATATGCTCCTCAAAATTACGCAGGGCTCTCAAATCGTACTTTTCTTTCTTTCTTTTCCCTTTTCTTTCTTTCTTTCTTTCTCTTCATTTTTTTTTACTTCTTTGGGCGTATCCAAAGTTCCCAACTTTTATAGTATGTTCATGAGCATTTTTAGCCCCGCCTGTTTTTCATAGCGGAAATTTTGAAAAATGATTTTATTCTTATTTAATCGTTGTCACATATTAAAGAGAAATAATTTACAAAATTTTTGGTGCAAAAAAGAAAGCGGGGCTAAAAATGCTCTTGAATAAATTATAAAAGTTGGGTACTCTGGGTGTATCTTATGTATCTTGTTGCGCTGAATGCAGAAGTGCTTGCCTTTTCAAACATAAAGAAAAAAAATTCCCAAATTATCAATTTTATTTATTTTTTCTTAAATATATCCTTTTTTATTAAAAATTATTTGAATAAATAATTTATTTGTATGTTGCCATGTTACAGTATCTCTTAAATTATAACTGGCTTACCGATAAAGTTTTCATAGTCAAAGGGGAAAGGAAAAAAAAAAAAAAAATCTTTTATTTTGAACATGACAGTCTAACAGGTAATATTTACTAAGTGTAATTACGATTAAATAAAAAGAAAAATACTTAAAATAAAAAATATATGTGTGAAAATAAGGCGGGGCTAATAATACTACGGAATATTAATTAGGATTGTTCTGATTAAAACATAATTAAATAAATTATTTTTATGCGTTTTTGTAGAAATGTGATAACAGTCGAATATCGTTAACATAAATTTTAAAGATATATATATATATATATATATATATATATATATATATATATATATATATATATATATATATATATATGTATATTTCAGTAGTTCATGCTGACAGTAACACAGAAAATAATATTCGTTTTGATTGGGATTGTGGAAACAGTTCATGTTTAAAGGAATTCATGTTAAGTATGTTCACGTTAACAGGGTTCAATTGTATCTGTTAATAAATAGCGCGAAAATTGATAACTATGACTGTGACAAATGTATTTTACCTCATGCATTTCATATTAATTGCTTAAAAATATAAATAAAAATCTGGTGTAGTGAATAATTTTAAGTAGTAAAATTTCCTCTTAAAAAAAAAAAAAAAGTAACTTTTTTCAATTTATTTATTTATTTATTTATTTACTTTTTCCATTTTTAATAATTCTTTCTAGCTCTTATACTTTATCATGAGATCCTAGATGATGTGTATCAAAATTATATCTACCAGAGCAAACAATTTTTTAAGCAAACATTAAATGCCAAAATTTTATTTTTTTTCCCCATAGAATAGATGATAATGGCTCCCTTTTCAGCAACTTTATTTATCTTGAAATTTTCTCCAATATGTTGTAATAACTATTAAAGAAGAAGAAAAATATTAGGGGGACCGGAAAATAATGTCGTTTTGAATTAATAAAATGAAACCGGACATTTTTGTTTAACAGTGTTTACACGGTACTTTACAAATAACCATCTTATAAGTTACCTAAGAATATCTTAAATTTTATCCAGGATAAATTTCCGATGTCAGTATTTTCATTTAAAACGACATTATTTTCCGGTTCCCCTAATATATCTAAAGAAAAGTAGTATGAAAAAAAGGCGTGTACTAACAGTGCTCCGTAAAAAATTAAAATATAGAGATGTCTCCTTATTTGTACCCTAGAATATTTCTATCAAAATTTTAAAGTGTAAAATGAGTACCATATTATTTTCGACCACATATTTTGTGCAAATTTGAACATTCGGTTTTATGACAAAAATGGGAATGTCTGTTAAGTGATAGGAGATAAATTCAAATTTTTCCAAATCTTGAAATTTTTATAATAACACATTTTTCATCATTCTGAAAAAGGTAGGAATAATCGAAAATAATAATAATAATAATAATAATAATAATAATAATAATGTATTTTTTTTTTGCATTTTTCATCCATACTGAAAGGTTTTTTATGGATTGAATTTTCATGGTCGTTTGCGTAATGTCCATAGACACATAAATTCTGTTCGATAGCATTAGTACAAAGTATTTGAGTTCCTTGGATTTTTGAAGTAATTGCTCCTGAAAACATTGCCTATAAGCTACTCACATAAATATTTTTTTGTGTGGGCTATTCGCTCTTTTTATTGCTTCAATCATTGAAAATTTCTGCCCATTTTTTTGGCTACTAGATAAATATAAACAACAAAGGATGTTAAACTGTTTTTCCAAGGTTAAAGTTAATAAAACTATTTTTAAACTGTAACTCAATGCATTGGATTTTTTTTTTTTTTTTTTTTTTTTTTTTTTTTTTTTTTTTATTGTAAGAAATGATTTTTTTTTTTTTTTTTTACTTTAAAAATGTCTAAGATTACGTATATAAAGATATTAGTAACCCTCTGAAGCTTAATGCCGCTTCTACGGCCCTATTAAAAATAGCGAGTCACACTTTAAGGCGTTCCACTGAAGATAAAAATGTAGTACCGTTAACACGTGTAATATTTTTTAAAAAGGCTAGAAAGGGGGGGGGGGTTGCTGTTTAAAATTGGAAAATATGTCGATCGTTAAGGGCAAAGTTGCCAACATTTTAATTTATTCCGGACCCTTTTTAGCGCAGCCCTTATTCCATAAACCCTTTTTAAAAAGAATATATATTTTTTAATTTTATCGTAATTATATATTGAAGAAAAATACTTTAAAAATAAAGGGGTGCATAAAAAAGGCAGGGCTAAAAATGTTATGAAATAAATTAAAATGTTTGAAACTACGGTTAAGGGTTAAATGTTAACGCTTTCGCGACCACATGCTTTTGTCTTTCTGACAGTAAGACCCGCCTGTGGGTGTTATTCTCCCAAGTTATAAAATTCCAGGAACAATGTATTCACATTTATATTACAAATGGATATACATTAAAATTGTACTCTTTCTAATCAAAGTTTTTGTATCCATAGAAAAATGATTGTACAAATATGAATTTTGGGTATGTTCTTAAGTAATAAATAGAATGGAAATTGCGAAAAAAACGCCCACTGGTGGAGTTACAGATTTCTAAATGACGTGAATCTACGTCAGCGGTCGAGAAAGTGTTAAAATATGCTTTCTTATTGACGACGATCACAGCTTCATAAACAGAACAACGAACCTTCCGGATTATTTCATATCACAATTTTTGAAGAAAAAAAAATAGTCTCATTTAATCACATAAGTTTCGGTGATATGTAAAGAGTGAGTGAGTTTTTACATTACAATTGGCGACGGTCTTTGACTTACCCTGAAAGGTGGTTCGGAGAAATTCCATCAGAATATTGATCCTCCACTGTGGGAATAACTGCTCCGCTTTGGTGGCCTCCAGAAGTATTAGGGGGACCGGAAAATAATGTCGTTTTGAAATAAAATACTGACATCGGAAATTTATCATGGATAAAATTTAAGATATTCTTAGGTAACTTAAAAGATGGTTATTTGTAAAGTACCATGTAAACACTGTTAAACAAAAATTTCAGGTTTCAAAACGACATTATTTTCCGGTCCCCCTAATATAATTTTGATGGGAAAATGAAGGACATTGCAGCCACGGCGTATTTTACTTCCACCAGCTACCAATAATATACAGTCTTTGGCAGGCTCGAGGATTGATCTCGCAAACTTTAAATTACGAGTTCGGCGCTTCGCAGACCAGGTTACCGCAGTCTAAATTTATAAAAAAAAAAAAAAAAAATACGATATAGTGGTATAAAGTAACCCAGAGGGTTAGATAGTAGCATATAATCTGAAATATGTAGTCTAATTTTGTAGAAAACTGTCAATAAATTTGTGAATGAAATAAATGTATTTAAAAGAAAACATACATATTTTCTCTGAAAGAAAGGAAAATTAAAATTTGTGCATTAAATTCATCCTCAAAGTTAAAAAAAAAAAAAAAAAAAAAAAAAAAAAAACTCTTTAAACATTTAAAACATGCATTTATAATATATATATATAACATAAAATTCTGTCGTTAGAAATAATTGTATTTATCAAAAGATGTTTTTGTTTCATAAAAAATATAATTTATTTTCTCCAGTTTACTTCATATAACTAGCTTAAAATTTTCAAAGAAATGTATACTTAGCATTAATTTTTTATACATAAAGCAAAATACTTTCTGATAGCTTAATCGCTTGCTTATATTCAAAAATTAAGTTCATAAAACCAGCTTATTATTTTTTTTTTCAAAGAAATTCATAACTTACATTAGTTTTCATAGATAAAGCAAAATCCTCTCAGATAGCGTAATCGGATGTTGGTAAACAAACGAAATTCATTTTTTTTTCTTTTTCTAGAATAAGTTTTGAACAAATATTAATAAACTGAACGAGAAGCGATAAACAATATTTCAGGATGAAATTGTTAGCAACGATATAAAAACTCTTTGAGAGAATACTTACTGAAGCGCGTAAAAAATATATAGAGACAGTTGCGAAAATATTAAAGAAAGAAGTGTATAGTTTAAGAAATTTTTATTTTCCTTAATATTTTAATCTGATATATGTTTAACGTCTAAAGTAAAATTTTGTCGCTCGCTATATTTTAAGATTTTTAATTACTGTTAGAAAACGTACGAAATCTTATTTTCTCTCTTTTTTATTAAATATATATATATATATATATATTAAGCATTTTTTAGTTGTAATTAACACAGAATACAAAATATTGGAGCAGTTACCTTAAAAAAATAAAATTAAATAAAATTAAAACATAAAATTAAAAAAAAATTATAAAAATAATTTATATTTACTCATTAAATAAAGAACATATATACAAAGTGTTGACATTCGAAATTTTTCTTTAATTCTTCCACGAGTATATTTATATAATAACTTTTAATTTATTAATCGTCCAAACGTAAAACTAAAAGTTCCGAAAGAAAAATACTGGCAGAAGAATCATGGAAAGAATTTCGACTGTCGACCAGAGCCTGATTAAGTGGGAAGCACACATTATCTCCGCTGTCACCGGAATATTTTTACAATTAGTTTTTACTTCATGTCATAGAAATTCCACACTTTGACGAGGAAATATTTTTTATAAAAAATGAACGGTGTAAAACAGTCCAATTTACTCACCGTTATTAGACACCAGAATTCTTTTAAAATTATTTTTAATGAGAATTTTCTGTTGATTATAGGACGAAAGTACTTGTTAAAAAATAACGGTGTAAGTATAAATAATGTGTGCTTCCCCCTTAATCAGGCTCTGCTGTCGACACCCTGTATATACTACCCGCCGACCCCGTCGACACCCGTATTTTCGCCGTTGTATCACAGTTAAATCTGTAGGAATTTATTAAATAAAGACATAAAATAATAATAATAATAATAATAATAATAATAATAATAATAATAATAAAACTTTCTAATTTTTGTTATTTAAAATATGCAATTAATGCATAATAATATTTTTTTTACAGAATTTTCACATGTATTTTTAAACTGAATCTGACATTAAATTCAATGACAAAATGTATTATAGAAAATTTCTGTTGTAAAATATCAAAGTTGGGATTTGGTAGATATAAATGTGGAATAAATACAGAAAATAATAATAATAATAATCATAAAAACTTTCTAATTTTTGTTATTTTAAATATGCAATTAATGCATGATAATATTTTTTGTACAGAATTTTCACATGTATTTTTAAACAGAATCTGACATTAAATAAAATACAATAAAATACAATAAAAAATGTATTATAGAAAATTTCTGTTATAAAATATGAAAGTTGGGAGTTGGTAGATATAAATGTGGAATAAATACTTTTTTTTTTAATATAATATGAACTTATTTCATGATAAAAAGATTTTACTGCACATTTTACAAGCGGTGACACAACATTCTTACCTGTTTTTCTAATGCATACACACACACACACATATATATAGAGATATATATACTAGCGGGTTTCTTCCGCTTCGCTGGTCAATATAGTTAAAGAGGAATTCTCAAAATTCCACATCATTTTTAATAAAAACAAATCTCCAGAAATCAAAAATTAAATTATATATATATATATATCATTGTAATCAGTTGAAACCTCAATAAAATATTAACCGCTGTGCTCTTTCTCCTGCTCGCAACGCGATGAATTCGGATACCCACTGCTTTCAGCATCACCTTATCCTCTTTCTATGCCTTACTCCACCACGGATAAAGTAGAAATTTCACGAAATTCCGTAAAAGTGAATATTGTGTACACTTATACAACATCCCCACACTGAATTTCGCCAATCGTAGATAAATTGGAGTACATTAAAACATAAAAACACGTTTTTTGTCCTTCCGTCCCAATGTGGCGAGTGAATAATTTCGCAAAAAGCTTCAAATGCGTGTTGGGTACACATAACCAACCGATTTATCAAAAAATCGCTTTCCTGAGATAATTCGTAGCTGAGTTACAAACAAAATCGTGTGTTCTGCCTCGGCGTTAAGGGGGAGGGAGTGTAATTTTGAAAAATATTTTTATACTACGTGTTAGGTACGTATAACCAAGATAAACATAAAAACTCACTTTTCTAAGATTATTTAGAGCACATTTATGCATGGAATTTTTTTTTTGTCTCCCAACCCCCAAGTTTTGCCTCCTGAGTCGAGAAGAATTTCTCAAAATCCTTTGAAGTGTGAGATGGGTACTCATAAACAATCACTCGACAAGGAAAAAAAAAAAAAAAAAAAACATTTTCCTGAGATAAATTAGAGCAGAAGTAACTCTTTAAAATGTGTCCTCTTCCCCTCTGCCATTAAAAGTGGTATTGGGAAATTTCGCAAAATCCCTTTATAGTGGACAATAGGTGCTGAAGACATATTAACAACCCCACAAATATACATGACCACAGCTCCTATAGATTACCAAGGACAAATTTAGTGCTAAAATGAAAGCAGGGGGGGGGGGGGGTGTCGGTCTCGAATTCGCTGTTTTGAAACTCACCTCAAAAAAACAAAATATGTATTTTTGAAAATATCGTCAAGAAGACACACGGCTGTTTTCAACATCGTTGTAGAATTATTAATAGAGTTTTATTCGTAAATCCAGATTTTGTAAAATGTATTCCACCCGAAAACCGTTTTCCACCCTACTTTTTTTTTTTTTTTTTTAATCGAAAATTCCAAAACAGTAGGAAAAATGTTTTTTTTTTTTTTTTTTTTTTGTGATTAAGTCTTAGTCTCCCACTGTTCAATTGTTTTCACCGTGAAGTAATTTGAAGCTGAGTTATTTTTACAAACGTGTTTTCGCCTCCTGCTCCCCCGTGCGGAAAGGAAGAAATTTCGCAAAAATCCTGTGAAAGTAAGATTCCTTAAACCAATCTGCACACCAAAATTGTGTCTTTATGTCCCATAAAATCGCCACGATTTTGTTGTGCTCAATATAGGGGTCTCGAAAATTTCCTTTCATAAATCCCGTTTCCCTCCAAAAATCGAAAGTCGGCAAAATAATAAATAAACTCGTCTTTGGAATTGTCTTCAGGAAGACGCACGGCCGTTTTCAATACCTATGTACTATTATTGAACGGGTTCTACTCAAAAATTAGGATTTTGCTGAATCTCTCACCCCGAAAATCATCCCCCCTCCCCTCTCATTAAAAATTCAAAATCCCAAAATCATAGAAAATTATTTTTTTTTATACTTAATTCTAGTCTCCCCCGCCTCCCCATCTGCACTTTCTTCACCGTGAAGTAATTTGGAGCAGAGATGCTTATAAACGCATTTTTGCCCCCTGTTCCCCCGAAAGGGAATTGGGGGAGAGGGGGGGGGGTTATACAAAATTCTGTGTTAGTAGGGGACAGGGTCCTAAAACAAACCTGTACACTAAACTATGCGACTCTGTCTGACACAGAATCGCCACGGCTGTGTTAAGTCAATTAATTAGTGAGTTTACTCATTTAAATTTAGTTTTCTTTAACATTGCCAGAAGTTTTTTTAGTATAGTTTGCATCTGACGAAAATCCATCTGATAAAATATTATTGTTTATTGCAGAATAAATGGTGAATGTCATGTTTTGGAAATACTGATAAAAGTTCTGCTCCCACACACATAGGGTGAATTAGCATCAAATCTATCACTTGAGACACTTATTGAAAAAATACTATACTGACTTAAATTAGGTAGATTTTTATAGGTGGATTTATGTTAATTCTTTTAATGAATGTTAAAGATTTTTGAAAATGTTAAAGTTTTTAACGATTGTGATATATGTTAAAAGTTTTAACGAATGCTATGACTTTTTTCTGAATTCTTATTAAGTACAAATAAACAAACTCTTATTAAAACACTCAAAATGCTGATCATAAAGTATGCTCTGAATCAAACGCATAGCTCCCAACTTTTTTGCGATTTAGATACCACTATTTTTGTAGAAAATTTTTGCTTTGTTTAAAGACTAAAATTCTTCCATTAAATAAAATATAACAAATTGTTTGAAAAGACTATAATTCAAAATTCGTAATAATTGACAATTAATGTAACTTAATGTCTTAAATTGGTGTAAACAAAGCTCTTTTTTTGTCACAACCTGTTAATCAGGGGTCCTAGGTGGATACATTTTTCGAAGAATCTTCCATCATTGCGTTTATATATTAATAGTTTTCGAAGTCTCCGCCTTTTTTTCAGGACACATTCAGGATTGAAAAATTTCCGTCTTTCTTGCTACTACTATTTTTATTTCTGTATAAAAATAATGGTGGCAAAAAATGCGGAATTTTCTTACTACCTGGTGTCTTAAAAAGAGAAAAAAAATCACATTTAGCTGTAATAGCGATGTTATTTGACTTTACTGATTTCAAATATTCGATAGCTTGGAAGCACATATGGCCAATGCCACATATCTTTCTCTACATAATATGATGAGGAAATAACGAGGTGAAGAAATCAGAAATTGAATTGTCTGCTAGTTGGGGATTTACAAAAATAATGAATTTAACCCTTTACCGGTCCTATTTAATTTTACTCCTCTTACCAATGACAGAGCTGCCAACCTTTTAAACTTCTAAATCAGAATTGACACCAGTATTTTTAAATGGAATATGTTATATATATTTTCGACGATTAATGTTTACGAAAACAGCTATAAAAATTTTCCGGTTTGAAGTTTCCCTTGAAAAACGGGAGACTTGGCAACTTATGCAATGATGTAAAATTTAGAGACTTTTTTTTATTCAACATCCCCCACTAAATTTTAGCAGTAACGTTGGCTAATTCCTTCGTAGGTATTTCGGTCATAATGTGCATCAAATATTATTCAAGACTATTGGGGATAGTTGAATAAAAAAGTCTGGAGCGTTAAAAAAACAGTGCAAACATTGGCAAGACACTTTACAGTGTTAAAGCCGACAAATGGTAAAAAGCAATGCACTTAATCATACCTACCAATATTCTAATTAATATCCGGTATATTGCCAGTAATCACTCTCCCCCCCCCACACACACACGTGATTTTTTTAGAGCTTTTTTCTTCGCATTTAATCGTTTTTATATTTGACGAAAATTTCTCTAAAAATAAAATAATGTAAAAATCAGTTCTAGTTTTGTAAAAATATTCTGGTATTTTAATTAGTAAATTGTCAAGCATGCTACCATAAGTATTTACTTTAAGTTTCTAGCATCAGTTAAGGAGAAAACTTCTATATAAATATAGTGTAGAAGAATAAATGGGGAGGAGGCAAATCTGTTTTATACGTATTTTTATTTTAAAACGTATAACATAGCACATAATAAAATATTAAATGGATATTTTTATATAATAATTCTATGTTTTATGACTCTTTTAATAAACATCCTATCATAAATATATATATTTACTTAATATCTTGAAATTGAACGCAAGTATTTTTCATCGGATCATACAGATAATAATATATATGACAGATTTTTATATATTTTTAAGTGATTGATGCACCTCAATATACGATCCAATAAATTTTGGCGTTTTCTTTGAAGTGATGGAATAATGAGGTGAAGACTTTTAATAACGACGACGGAAAGAGCTTTTTTGAAGCTTATCAATATCACCGGAAAGTTTAATATCTTAACAACTAACTTCATGGTGCAAACTTTCTTAACCATCAAAAGTGATTTGCATGATTTATATCGCCAGTTTATTAATGTCAGTTTGGAGGATAAAGTTAATGGACGACAAAAGTTTGTTGAAAAATTTGTTTTTAAACTTACATTTTGATTAATTTTATAAGGTGAAAACTTGAAGCAATAAATTATAAAAATATTTTTTACTTTAATTGTAATGGCATTCTTTCATATTCGTACGGTATTTTTTAATATTCGTTTCATAAAACGTGTCTAGTGCAAGTATAAATAATAAAATTATAGGAAAGACCTTAAAAAAAAAAATAACTGGAATGTTAATTTTTATTTAGATAAATTGCAATTAATTAATTAAATTACAATCATTTATGATTTAAATTAAATGCTTATATAATTCAGAAAATTAAATTACCCTTATTTCTGGTAGATAACCCGAAGGTAAGATGTGTCATTTTTCCACCAGAAATTTTATTTAATAGAGAAATATATACTTTTTCGAACGAAAAGCTTGTACAAATATAAATTTATTTATCAATTGAAATTTCTGGTGGAAAACTGCATTATATAACCGACGGGGTATCTACCAAAAATTACGGTAATTAAAATCCACCATAACTAGTTTTTAAACAAATAATGTAATTAACCATTTCTCTTATACATCAAAGAAAAAATATATATTACACCTTATATATATATATATATATATATATATATATATATATAATAAAACAAAATAAAATAGTGTTAGACTTAAAAAAAGGAAAATATAGAAAGTTACATAAACCTAAAAATGTACCTTAATATTTTATCTAAAATGTATAATTTAAGCAATAGCAAATGCTTACCAATATTTGACTGCATTTTCATTTTTCTTGTTTTAAAATCAGAACTTGAAAAATGTGCAGGTACATCTTATGCAACCTATCAATTAGGATTTAAATTTATTTTTCAGCAAAGTTCGTACTTTAAGTTCTAAATCATTACATTCGAATTATCTGTAAGTGTTGTTTTTCCATTGTTATAAAAATCTCTTTTTTTATTCTTGATGGAATTTTATAATAATTATATTCAAAGCCAGAAAACATTGCATATTGAGTTTCATCGAACTATTGAATTAAAAATAATATATATATATATATATATATATATATATAAAAGATAGATATCGTAATAAATTTTTATATATTCTGTACATTCTTATTATTATTGCTAAGAAATTGTATTTTTATATTCAAAAATACTTAACATTGACTGGAGGTACATTACTTTATTTATGTTGCTGAAAAACAGGAAATATTCAAATACTCTAAAATTTTTAATAATGGGAAAACAGTTTGAGTGGTGAAACGCTAATGATAGTTAAATAAAATCATAAAAAAAAAAAAAAAAAGTTTTAAAATAAAGTTTATGTTTGACGACCCAGTTTTCATACTTCCCCAGGCAGAACAGCTTTAGTAAAGGACACCTATGGCGATTTTTAATTTCGTGCCGCCATATTGGCGATGTCTTTTATTTATTTATTTATTTAGTTTATTCATTTTGCCATAATATTTGTTTACAAAAGAAAAAAAATCTAATACTCTTTTTTATTATACTTTTTATTATTGCGTTTTTTAGTCAATATTATGACAAACATTCATATTTTGTTTATATCTTAAAATATTGCTAGGTTTAAAATGACGCATGCAATGATTTATAAAAATTCAAGTTTAAAAAATAGATTTTTCTATAAAATGATCTCTCCAGACATATGTCGTCATTTTTTTTTTTTTTTTTTTTTTTTTTATTACTGAACTGAGTCAGACCGCATGCTTAAATACAGCTTATGTATTATTTTTTATACTCTTATTACTTTACTTATGTTATTAAGTCACTATCGTATTGTTTCTACCAAAAATAATCGTAACTGGTCCATGTTAGAGAAATATTTTTCAGATTACGAATTGTCCGTAACCCTAATTCAGGAATATTTTAATACTATACTTTTGTAATAATTATCTGCGACTAAAAAAGGCGCAAACGTGTTTTTATTTATTTATTTATATATAAAAAAAAAAATTAATAATAATAATAAATATAAAATATAATATTTATTATTATTATTAATTTTTTTTTTCGGGGGGGGGGGGGTACAAAAGCATGTTTTCAGCATAACTCTGCTCCAAATGATCTGATACCTTCTTGCTGACAATTTAATATTTATCCAATTTTGTAAATGAATTAAAACGGCTATTGCAGTTACGTTTGAAAAGGTTTTGGCGAGAAATGACCGAGCTACATCGGTGCCAAATTTCAAATTTCGCCAAGTAGGGGGTATTAAAGCTCGCCATAAATTCAGCATTTGACGGAAGTTCAAAGCAGTTGAATATTGAAGAAAATGTACAGTTTTAGTATAGTACCCTCTAAGTAACTTTTTATTTACTACCTACTGTAACCGTTTTTTGAAATGTAAATCGCAAAAGAAATTATGTTTTTTGGGCGTTGTTTAAATTTATGTTCAAATCAGTGCATCAACAATTATGCAAATTTAAAGATATATATATATGTATATATATATGTGTGTGTGTGTGTGTGTGTGAAAATTAACAAATTGTAATAATCTATTCTCTATCTTCATCAGCGTAGTAAGTTTCAACAAAGAAAAAAATATTTTTTAAATAATATACAGTGATCAATAATTAAATTCCCGTGCGAAGAACGGGCACAACAGCTGGTGAACTTGTGAAAATGCAGATTCTTTATACGAGATCTTTTTACTTTTCGAACACTATAGTGAGGAAAGAATTGTAATCATGTCAAAAATCCGAATTTGAGATTTTGATGTTTTTATACGTTTTAAGGTCCCCTGAGTCCGTTTTCACTATTTTTACGATGATGTATGTATGTGTGTGTGTGTGTGTGTGTGTGTGTGTGTGTGTGTGTATGTATGTATGTATGTATGTATGTATGTATGTATGTATATGTCTGTGAGTGAACACGCTAGCGTCTAAACGCTTTGTTTGAATAAGCTGAAAGTTGGTACGCATATTGTAAGTCACCACAGTACGAAACCTATTGATTTTGGTGAATCTAAACCTTATAGTTTTTTTACAGGGACACAAAGAAAAATTCTTTGTCATTATGGCCTATGGGACCAAAATATTAAAAGTGCGATAGCATCCAAACGCCTTATTCAATTGAGCAAAAAATTTATACGCATATTATAGGTCACAGATACTCAATCTCTATAGATTTTGGAGAATCTAGCTGTTATAGTTTTTTAACAAGAACACAAAGAAAAATTCTTTATATTATGGCCTACGGGGACAAATTTTTGTATCAAAATTGTATCTACCAGAGCAAACAATTTTTTAAGCAAACATTAAATATTTCAGATATGCCAAAATTTTATTTTTTTTTCCCCATAGAATAGATGATAATGGCTCCTTTTTCAGCAACTTTATTTTTCTTGAAATTTTCTCCAATATGTTGTAATAAGTATTAAAGAAGAAGAAAAATATTAGGGGGACCGGAAAATAATGTCGTTTTGAATTAATAAAATGAAACCGGACATTTTTGTTTAACAGTGTTTACACGGTACTTTACAAATAACCATCTTATAAGTTACCTAAGAATATCTTAAATTTTATCCAGGATAAATTTCCGATGTCAGTATTTTCATTCAAAACGACATTATTTTCCGGTTCCCCTAATATATCTAAAGAAAAGTAGTATGAAAAAAAGGCGTGTACTAACAGTGCTCCGTAAAAAATTAAAATATAGAGATGTCTCCTTATTTGTACCCTAGAATATTTCTATCAAAATTTTAAAGTGTAAAATGAGTACCATATTATTTTCGACCACATATTTTGTGCAAATTTGAACATTCGGTTTTATGACAAAAATGGGAATGTCTGTTAAGTGATAGGAGATAAATTCAAATTTTTCCAAATCTTGAAATTTTTATAATAACACATTTTTCATCATTCTGAAAAAGGTAGGAATAATCGAAAATAATAATAATAATAATAATAATAATAATAATAATGTATTCTTTTTTGCGTTTTTCATCCATACTGAAAGGTTTTTTATGGATTGAATTTTCATGGTCGTTTGCGTAATGTCCATAGACACATAAATTCTGTTCGATAGCATTAGTACAAAGTATTTGAGTTCCTTGGATTTTTGAAGTAATTGCTCCTGAAAACATTGCCTATAAGCTACTCACATAAATATTTTTTTGTGTGGGCTATTCGCTCTTTTTATTGCTTCAATCATTGCAAATTTCTGCCCAATTTTTTGGCTACTAGATAAATATAAACAACAAAGGATGTTAAACTGTTTTTCCAAGGTTAAAGTTAATAAAACTATTTTTAAACTGTAACTCAATGCATTGGATTTTTTTTTTTTTTTTTTAATTGTAAGAAATGATTTTTTTTTTTTTACTTTAAAAATGTCTAAGATTACGTATATAAAGATATTAGTAACACTCTGAAGCTTAATGCCGCTTCTACGGCCCTATTAAAAATAGCGAGTCACACTTTAAGGCGTTCCACTGAAGATAAAAATGTAGTACCGTTAACAAGTGTAATATTTTTAAAAAAGGCTAGAAAGGGGGGAGGGAGGGGGTTGCTGTTTAAAATTGGAAAATATGTCGATCGTTAAGGGCAAAGTTTCCAACATTTTAATTTATTCCGGACCCTTTTCAGCGCAGCCTTTATTCCATAACCCCTTTTTAAAAAGAATATATATTTTTTAATTTTATCGTAGTTATATATTGAAGAAAAATACTTTAAAAATAAAGGGGTGCATAAAAAAGGCAGGGCTAAAAATGTTATGAAATAAATTAAAATGTTTGAAACTACGGTTAAGGGTTAAATGTTAACGCTTTCGCGACCACATGCTTTTGTCTTTCTGACAGTAAGACCCGCCTGTGGGTGTTATTCTCCCATGTTATAAAATTCCAGGAACAATGTATTCACATTTATATTACAAATGGATATACATTAAAATTGTACTCTTTCTAATCAAAGTTTTTGTATCCATAGAAAAATGATTGTACAAATATGAATTTTGGGTATGTTCTTAAGTAATAAATAGAATGGAAATTGCGAAAAAAACGCCCACTGGTGGAGTTACAGATTTCTAAATGACGTGAATCTACGTCAGCGGTCGAGAAAGTGTTAAAATATGCTTTCTTATTGACGACGATCACAGCTTCATAAACAGAACAACGAACTTTCCGGAATATTTCATATCACAATTTTTGAAGAAAAAAAAAATAGTCTCATTTAATCACATAAGTTTCGGTGATATGTAAAGAGTGAGTGAGTTTTTACATTACAATTGGCGACGGTCTTTGACTTACCCTTAAAGGTGGTTCTGACTGAGACATCCCATCAAAATATTGATCCTCCACTGAGGGAATAACTGCTCAGCTTTGGTGACCTCCAGAAGACTAATTTTGATGGGAAAATGAAGGACATTGCAGCCACGGCGTATTTTAATTCCACCAGCCACCAATAATGTACAGCCTTTGGCAGGCTCGGGGATGGATCTCGAAAACTTTTTATTACAAGCTGGGCGCTTCACCGACCAGGTTACCGCAGTCTAAATTTATAAAAAGAAAAGAATTTTCACGAATTAGTGGTAAAGAGTAACCCAGAGGGTTAGATAGGAGCATATAATCTGAAATATGTAGTCTAACTTTGTAGAAAACTGTCAATAAATTTGTCAATGAAATAAATGTATTTCAAAGAAAACATACATAATTTCTCTGAAAGAAAGGAAAATTTAAAATTTGTGTATTAAATTCATCCTCAAAGTAAAAAAAAAAAAAAAAAAAAACTCTTTAAACATTTAAAACATGATTTTATAAAAATAAGAAAATTAACATAAATTTCTGTGGTTAGAAATTTTTTTATTTATCAAACAAAATTTTTGTTTTATGGAAAAATATAATTTATTTTATCCAGTTTACTTCATATAACTAGCTTAAAATTTTCAAAGAAATGTATACTTTGCATTAGTTTTTTATATATTAAGCAAAATACTTTCTGATAGCTTAATCGCTTGTTTATATTCGAAAATTTAGTTCATAAAACCAGCTTATTTTCTTTTTTTTCAAAGAAATTCATAACTTACATTAGTTTTCATAGATTAAGCAAAATACTCTCGAATATCATAAACGTCGGTTAGTAAACAAACGAAATTCTTTTTTTTTTTTTTTTTTTTTTTTTTTAAGAATAAGTCTTCAACAAATATTTATAAACTGAACGAGAAGCGATAAACAATATTTCAGGATGAAATTTTTAGCAAAGATATAAAAACTCTTTGAGAGAATACTTACTGAAGCGAGTAAAAAAATATACAGACAGTTGCGAAAATATTAAAGAGAGAAGTGTATAGTTTAAGAAATTTTTATTTTCCTAATACTTTAATCTGAAATATGTTTAACGTCTAAAGCAAAATTTTGTCGCTCGCTATATTTTAAGATTTTTAATTAATGTTAGAAAACGTACGAAATTTTCTTTTCGCTCTATTTTATTTTTGGAAAAAAAAAAAAAAAAATATATATATATATATATATATTATGCATTTTTTAGTTGTAATTCACACAGAATACAAATTATTTGAGCAGTTACCCTAAAAAATAAAATAAAATAAAAACTTAAATAATATATATATATATATATACAGAGCCTGATTATGGGGGAAGCACACATTATCTCCGCTCTCACCGGAATATTTTTACAATTATTTTTTACTTCATGTCATAGAAATTCCACGCTTTGACGAGGAAATATTTTTTTATAAAAAATGAACGGTGTAAAACAATCTAATTTACTCACCGCTATTAGACACCAGAATTCTTTTAAAATATTTTTTAGTGAGAATTTTCTGTTTATTATAGGTGGAATGTATTTGTTAAACAATAACGGTGTAAGTATAAATAATGTGTGCTTCCCCCTTAATCACGCTCTGTATATATATAAATAATTTTTATTTACTCATTAAATAAAGAACATATATAAAAGTGTTGAAAGTCGAAATTTTTCCCTAATTCTTCCACCAGTATATTTATATAATAATTTTTTATTTATTAATTGTCCAAACGTACTACTAAATGTTCCGAAATAACAATACTGGCAGAAGGATCAGGGAAAGAATTTCGACTGTCGACACCCTGTATATATGACCCGCTGACTCCGTCGACACACGTATTTTTGCCGCTGTATCACAGTTAAATCTGTGGGAATTTATTAATTAAAGACAGAAAATAATAATAATAATAATAATAATAAATTTTTCTAATTTTTGTTATTTTAAAATATGCAATTAATGCATGATAATATTTTTGTACAGAATTTTCACATGTATTTCTAAACAGAATCTGACATTAAATTCGATGATAAAATACAATAAAAAATGTATTATAGAAAATTTCTGTTATAAAATATCAAAGTTGGGAGTTGGTAGATATAAATGTGGAATAAATACTTTTTTTTTTTTTAAATATAATTTGATATAATTTCGTGATAAAGAGATTTTACTGCACATTTTACAAGCGGTGACACATCATTCTTACCCGCTTTTCAAATGCACACACACACACACACACACACACACACGCACACACACACACATATATATATATATATATATATATATATATATATATATATATATATATATATATATATATATATACACATACTAGTGGGTTTCATCCGCTTCGCTGGTCAATATAATTAAAGGAATTCTCAAAATTCCACATCATTTTTAATAAAAACAAATCTTCAGAAATCAAAAATTAAAAAAAATATATATATATATCTATATATATATCATTGTAATTAGTTGAAACCTCAATAAAATATTAACCTCTGTGCTGTTTCTCCTGCTCGCAACGCGATGAATTCGGATACCCACTGCTTTCAGCATCGTCTTATCATCTTTCTATGCCTTACTTCCCCCACGGATAAAGTAGAAATTTCAAGAAATTCCGTAAAAGTGAATATTGTGTACACTTATACAACATCCACACACTGAATCTCGCCAATCGTATATAAATTGGAGCACATTAAAACATAAAAACATGTTTTTTGTCCTTCCGTCCCAAGGTGGCGAGTGAATAATTTCACAAAAAGCTTTCCAATGCGTGTTGGGTACACATAACCAACCGACTTATCAAAAAATCGCTTTCCTAAGATAATTCGTAGCTGAGTTACAAACAAAATCGTGTGTTCTGCCTCGGCGTTAAGGGAAGGGGGGAGGGGGGGAGGGGGTGTAATTTTGAAAAAAAAAATTATACTACGTGTTAGGTACATATAACCAAGATACATATAAAAAGTCCCTTTTCTAAGATTATTTAGAGCACATTTATGCATGGAAATTTTTTTTTGTCTCCCAACCCCCAAGTTTTGCCTCCTGAGTCGAGAAGAATTTTAAAAAATCCTTTGAAGTGAGAGATGGGTACTCATAAACAATCACTCGACAAGGAAAAAAAAAAACATTTTCCTGAGATAAATTAGAGCAGAGATACTCTTTAAAATGTGTCCTCTTCCCCTCCGCCATTAAAAGTGGTATACGGAAATTTCGCAAAATCCCTTTATAGTGAACAATAGGCGCTGAAGACAAATTAGCAACCCCCACAAAAATTCATGACTACAGCTCCTATGGATTACCAAGGACAAATTTAGTGCTAAAATGAAAGCAGTGATGGGGGTCGATCTCGAATTCACTGTTTTGAAACTTACCTCAAAAAACCAAATATGTATTTTTGAAAATATCGTCACGAAGACACACGGCTGTTTTCAACATCTTTGTAGCATTATTAATGGAGTTTTATTCGTAAATCTAGATTTTGTAAAATGTATCCCACCCGAAAATCGTTTTTCTCCCTACTTTTCTTTCTTTTTTTTTTTTTTTTTTTTTTTTTTTTTTTTTATCGAAAATTCCAAAACAGTAGGAAGAAAATGTTTTTTTTTTTTTTTTTTTTTTTTTTTTTTTTTTTTGTGTGTGATTAAGTCTTAGTCTCCCACCACTGTACAATTGTTTTCACCGTGAAGTAATTTGAAGCTGAGTTATTTTTACAAACGTGTTTTCGCCTCCTGCTCCCCCGTGCGGAAAGGAGGAAATTTTGCAAAAATCCTGTGAAAGTAATTTTCCTTAAAACAATCTGCACACCAAAATTGTGTCTTTATAACCCATAAAATCGCCACGATTTTGTTGTGCTCAATATAGGGGTCTCGAAAATTTCCTTTCATAAATCCCGTTTCCCTCCAAAAATCGAAAGTCGGCAAAATAATAAATAAACTCGTCTTTGGAATTGTCTTCAGGAAGACGCACGGCCGTTTTCAATACCTATGTACTATTATTGAACGGGTTCTACTCAAAAATTAGGATTTTGCTGAATCTCTCACCCCGAAAATCATCCCCCTCCCCTCTCATTAAAAATTCAAAATCCCAAAATCATAGAAAATTATTTTTTTTATACTTAATTCTAGTCTCCCCCGCCTCCCCATCTGCACTTTCTTCACCGTGAAGTAATTTGGAGCAGAGATGTTTATAAACGCGTTTTTGCCTCCTGTTCCCCCGAAAGGGAATTGGGGGAGAGGGGGGGGTTATACAAAATACAAAATTCTGTGTTAGTAGGGGACAGGGTCCTAAAACAAACCTGCACACTAAACTATGGGACTCTGTCTGACACAGAATCGCCACGGCTGTGTTAAGTCAAAGAATTAGTAAGTTTACTCATTCAAATTTAGTTTTCTTTAACATTGCCAAAAGTTTTTTTTTTTTTCATCTGACGAAAATTCAACTGATAAAATGTTATTGTTTTTTGCGTAATATATGGTGAATGTCATGTTTTGGAAATACTGATAAACATTTTGCTCTTATACGCATAGGGTGATATAGCATCAAATCTATCACTTGAGACACTTATTTAGAAAATAATATGCTGTTTTAAATTAGGTAGATTTTTATAGGTGGATTTATGTTAATTCTTTTAATGAATGTTAAAGATTTTTGTGAAAGTTAAAGTTTTTAACGATTGTGATTTATGTTAATACTTTTAACGAATGCTATGAATTTTTTTTCTGAATTCTTATTAAGTAGAAATACACAAACTCTTATTAAAATACTAAAAATGCTGATCTTAAAATGTGCTCTGAATCAAATGCTCCCAACTTTTTTGCGATTTAGATACCACTTTTTTTGTAGAAAAGTTTTGCTTAATTTAAAGACTAAAATTCTTCCATTAAATAAAAAAAAAACAAAATGTTTGAAAAGAGTATAATTCAAAATGCGTAATAATTGACAATTAATGTAACTTAATGTCTTAAATTGGTGTAAACAAAGCTCTTTCTTTATCACAACATGTTTATCAGGGGTCCTAGGTGCATAGAATTTTTCAAGAATCTTCCATCATTACGTTTATATATTAACAGTTTTCGAAGTCTCCGTCTTTTTTTAAAGAGACCTTCAGGATTAAAAAAATTCCGTCTTCTTTGCTATTATTATTTTTATTTCTCTATAAAAATAATGTCAGTAAAAAATGCGAAATTTTCTTATTATCTGGTGTCTTAAAAAGAGAAAAAAAAAGCATAGATTTCTAGCTTTAATAGCAATGTTATTTGACTTTACTGACTTCAAATATTGCGTTTGGAGGCACACATATCCAATTCCCCGCATCTTTCTCTACATAAAAAGATGAAGAAATAACGGGGTAAGGAAATCAGAAATTGAATTGTCTGCCAAATGGGGAATAACAAAAGTAGTGAATTTAACCCTTTACTGGTCATATTTAATTTTTCTTCGTTGATCAATGTTGCAAAATTTAAAGACTTTTCTATTCCACCACTGAATTTTAGCTGTAACGGTTGGCTAATTCCTTAGAAGGTATTTCGGTTATAATATGTATCAAATGTCATTCAAGATTATTGGGATGGATGAATAAAAAAGCCTGGAGTGTTAAAAAAACAGTACAAACCTTGGCAAAGCACTTTCTAGTGTTAGGGCCAACAAGTGGTTAAAAACAATGCACATAATCATACCTACCAATATTCTAATTAATATCCGGTATATTGCCAGTAATTACTCTTTTTTTTTTTTTTTTTTTTTTTTTTTTTTCACATCCGTGATTTTTTTTGGAGCTCTTTTCTTCGGATTTAATCGTAGTTATATTTGACGAAAATTTCTCTAAAAATAAAATAATGTAAAAATCAGTTCTGGGTTCTAAACAAATTCTGGTATTTTAATTAGTAAATTGTCAAGTATTCTACCATATGTATTTACCTTAGGTTTCCATGATCAGTTAAGGAAGAAACTTCTATATAAATATAGTTGTAGAAGAATAAATGGGGAGAAGCAAATCTGTTTTATACGTATTTTTTATTTATTTTAAAACATATAACATAGCACATATTAAAATATTAAATGGATATGTTTATATAATAATGCCATGTTTTATGACTATTTTAATAAACACCCTATCATAAATATATATTTACTTAATATCTTAAAATTGAACGCAAGTATTTTTCATCGTATCATACAGATAATATTATATATGACAGATATTTATATATTTTTAAGTGATTGATGCACCTCAATATACGATCCAATAAATTTTGTTGTTTTCTTTGAAGTGATGGAATAATGAGCTGAAGACTTTTAATAACTACGCCGGAAAGAGCTTTTTTGAAGCTTATCAATATCACCGGAAAGTTTAATATCTCAGCAACTAACTTCATGGTGCAAACTTTCTTAACCATCAAAAGTGCTTTGCATGATTTATATCGCCAGTTTATTAATGTCAGTTTGTAGGATAAAGTTAATGGACGACAAAAGTTTGTTGAAAAATTTGTTTTTAAACTTACATTTCGATTAATTTTATAAGGTGAAAACTTGAAGCAATAAATTATAACAAATATTATTATTTTTATTTTTATTGTAATGGAATTCTTTCATATTCATATGATATTCTTTCATATTCTCTTCATAAAACGTGTCTTGTATGAGTATAATTAATAAAATTATAGGAAAGATCTTAATAAATAAAATAATTAACTTGAATGCTAATTTATTTTAAAATTACGATAAATTACAATTAATTAATTAAATTATTAAAAAAAAGGTTACATTGCAGTTATTTATCATTTAAATGAAATTCTTATTGAATTAAGAGAATTAAATTTAGTTTAAATCTGCCTTAATTAGTTTTTAATGGAATAATGTAATGAACCATTCCTTTTATACATTAAAAAAATGATACTTTACACCTAAAAATAAATAAATAAATAAATAAAATAAATAAAACAAAATAAAACAAAATAAAACAAAATAAAAGAGTATTACACTTAACAAAAGGAAAAAAAAATTACGTAAATCTAAAAATGTACCTTAACATTTTATCTAAAATGCATAATTTTAGCAACAGCAAATGCTTACCAATATTTGACTGCATTTTCATTTCTCTAGTTTTAAAATCTGCACTTGAAAAATGTACAGGTACATCTTATGCAACCTACCAATTAGGATTTAACTTTATTTTTCTGCAAAGTTCTTACTATAAGTTCTAAATCATTACATTCGAATTATCTATAACTGTTGCTTTTCCATTGTTATAAAAATCTCTTTTTTTATTCTTGAAGGAATTCTATAATAATTATATTCAAACCCCAGAAAACATTGCATATTGAGTTTCATCGAACTATTGTTATTAAAAATAATATATATATATATATATATATATATTCTGTATATTATTATTATTATTACTAAGCAATTGTATTTTTATATTAAAAAATACTTTACATCGACTAAATGCACTTTACTTTATGTTGCTGAAAAACAGGAAATATTCAAATACTCAAAAGTTTTTAATATGTGAGGAAAAAATTTATCTACCTTAACTAATCCATGCTTAAAATAATTTGAATTCACATAAACTAAAAGAATTTGACAGAAAATTTAAAATTATATTTAAAATATAATCATTTTTGCTTTTATTGCACTGATATTTTGTAAAGCTACAGAAAAGTTCTGTGTAACAATCGAATGAACTTTATAATAATTTTAGTTTTAGATTAATTTTCGAAGATTCAAACAGCATTTACATGTGCCAAAATATTACGGATTGTATGCGTGCCTGATACCGGAACATCTGAATAGTATTATTTCGAATAATTATTTTCGAATAGAAAAGACAGAGATAAATATTTCATTGCTGCCAACTATTCTGATTTTTAGCTACCGGTATTTTCTATAGAAAAGTTTTATAAGCATTTATAAAAAACCAGCAAACCCGTGGGAAAATTTCGCAATTTCTTTCTGTATTTATTTGCATTTAAAATTTGAAACTTATAAGTCTTATATCAGTTTAACCATCCAATTTAAATTTTAATTCACCAAAAGCCAATTTATCATTAGTTTTTGTGCGGTGAAACGCTAATGATAGTTAAATCAAATCATTAAAAAAAAAAAAAAAAAACTTCAAAATAAAATTCATGTTTGACGACCCAGTTTTTATACTGTCCCAGACAAGACAACTTTAGTATAAGACCCCTATGGCGAATTTTAATTTTTTGCCGCCATGTTGGCGATGCCTTTTAATTTAATTCGTTTTTTTTTTTTTTTTTTTTTTTTTTTTAATTTATTCATTTTGTCATAATTTTTTGTAAAAAAAATATATATATATATATATATTTTTTTTTTATACTTTTTATTATTGCGTTTTTTAGTCAATATTATGACAAAAATTCATATCTTGTTTATATCTAAAGTATTGCTAGATTTAAAATGACGCATGCAAAAATTATAAAAATTCAACTTTTAAAAAGAGATTTTTCTAGAAAATGGTCTCATTAGACAAATGTCATCACTTTTTTAACTAGATCACTGAAATGAGTCAGTCCGCGTACTTAAATACTGCTTATGTATTATTTTTTATCATCGTGTATTTTATTAAGTCACTATCGTATCGTTTCTACAAAAAATAATCGTAACTGGTCTACGTTGGACAAATATTATATAGATTACAGATTGTTTGTAACCCTAGATCCGGAATATTTTCATAATATACTTTGTAATAATTAACTGCGACTAGAAAAAGCGCAAAAGTTCCGATTTTTTTTTTTTTTTTTTTTTGGGGGGGGGGGGGGGGATTGTTCTGTTTTTTTTTTTTTTTTTTTTTTTTTTACAAAAACATGTTTTCAGCATAACTCTGCTCAAAATTATCTGATACCTCCTTGCTGACAGTTAAATGTTTAACCCATTTCGGATATGAATTAAAACAGCTATATTGGCGAGAAACGACCGAGCTACATCGGTGACAAATTTCAAACTTCGCCAAGTAGGTGTACTAAAGCTGTTACAAAATATAATTATTTTCTCTACTTTATAACGCATATATAATGGTTCTCTTTTATCGATACCGGATTCAAATAGCGCCAAAAATTCAGCATTTGACGAAAGTTCAATGCAGTTGAATATTGAAGAAAATGTACAGCTTTAGTATAGAACCCTCTTGATAACTTTTTATTTACTAGCTATAGTAACCGTTTTTCGGAACGTAAATGGCAATAGAAATCATGCTCTTTGGGAGTTGTTTAAATTTATGTTCAAATCAGTGCATAAAGAACTATGCAAATTTAAAGATGTATATATATATATATATATATATATATATATATATAAATGAAAATTTACAAAATGTAATTAGCTATTCTTTATCATCATCAGCGTAGTAAGTTCCAACAAAGACAAATATATTTTTAAAAAATAATATACAGTGATCAATTCCCGTGAAAAGAACAGGCACAACAATTTGTGAAATTACAAAAATGCTGATTTTTTATAGAGATATTTTTTATTTATCCCCAAGAACTCTGTATTATTACATTTTTCTACGCAAATTTCCCCATATTTGCATAGTCTGTTTTATTTTTTAGTTAAGTTATCAAAATAATGTGTTAATGCTGTTGTATTTCTCCTTTATGAAGTTCATTATTGATATTATTTCTACATTTACCGTGGGTGATCAAATTATTAGAATATATATTTATAGATAGATTGATTGATAGATAGAAATACATATAGATATTATTTACATTTTTTCGATTACCTAAAACAAATACTACATGAAAAGGCACTTTTTACACATGCAAATAGCATTTAAAAACACACATTTTTCACTATCGATTTAGTCCAGAGTGCAATTAGAGGACCAATCACAAATTCAAGAAAAGCGAAAATATTTTGGATAACCCTATATCAGAAGCTACAAATGACTTGTAACTTTAATACGTTGTTGAACATACTATGCGCAATATTTGTAATGTTTTGGTGCGGGAACTGTGCAATTATTTAGGCAGATATATTATATATACAGTAGAACGCGGGGATATGTTTCGCGTAATAGAAAATCGCATTATAGGAGACATACATTGAGCAGACGATTTCATTCCGCAATGAGACCAAAAGCGTTGGGTGTTGGCATAATAACGGAGCAATCCTTCCTTGAACAGGTTGAAAGTAGAAAAGATGTCGTCACGTGCTTCCTTTATTTTACACGTTATACAAGACTCTTTATCGCGTTGTATGAGTAATAGTCGCAGATTTTTCGTCGCGTTATACAAAATCGCGTTTTGTGGGTGCCCGGTGCACGAGATTCTACTGTATATATAATTTTTAAAAAAATTACTTATTTTTTTTGACACATATTTTGCTTATAACTAGAACGGTTTCCATAAAATTGTGCAAAACTTACTAAAAAATTGAAAAAATATTAGAGTAACATTACTATGAAACATAAAATTCATATGTGCAATATTCGTTAAGATATGAGCATTCATGATAAATATTATTTCACTGAAATAATATTTATCTATTTATATAATATTTAGAAATTTTTTTATTGCATAGGTTAAAAGTTACATATATTGAGCAACTTTTGTCAAAAGCTCATTTGAATAGAATAAAAATTAAACAAATTATCGGCAAATGAACGAGCTACATTTTGGGTATTTCCCAGAGTTTCCCAGAAATTTCATGATGGGTTTTACACATTCCTCGCATTTAATTTGAAGATCAAAATATTTCAATCAGGTTGCAAAAGTTCTTTTTGTGAAAATTACCTTATAATCTTGTAACTTTAACATGTTTTTATTTATTTACTAAGGTTTGTGAGTTCATAAAAAAGTTTTTCCCAAAAAATAACTTTTGCATTGTTTAAAATAATTGGGCCTTCAAATTAAATACGCAGCATGTGAAAAACCTCTTGTGAAATTTCAACTTTAGAAAATACCTGAAATCTAGCTCATTCTTTTTCGAAAAATTTGTTTAATTTTTACTCTATTCAAATGAGCTTTTGGCAAAAGGTGCTCAGTATATTTGACTTTCGACCAATGCAATAAAAATTTGGCTCTCTTTCGCGCATGCGAAAGAGAGCCAAAATTAAAATAATACTAACTAAAAATGCTCATATCTCAACGAATATTACACGTATGCAGATCCTGATCAAGGGGCAAGCACACATTATTTATACTTACACCGTTATTTTTTAACAAATACTTTCCTCCTATAATAAACAGAAAATTCTCATTAAAAATTATTTTAAAAGAATTCTGGTGTCTACTAACGGTGAGTAAATCGGATTGTTTTACACCCTTCATTTTTTATAAAAAATATTTCCTCGTCAAAGCGTGGAATTTCTATGACATGAAGTAAAAAATAATTGTAAAAATATTCCGGTGAGAGCGGAGATAATGTGTGCTTCCCCCTTGATCAGGCTCTGCACGTATGAGTTTTATGTTTCAGAATATTGTTTCTCGGATGTTTTCTCAATTTTTTAGCAAGTTTGTAAAATTTTAAGGAGATCCGTTCTAGTTCTAAGCAAAATACTTGTCAAAAAATAATTAATTTTTGAAAAAAAAACAAAAAAAAAAACCTGCTTAAATAATGCGCAGTTCCTGCACCAAAACATACAAATATTGCATATAGTATGTGCAACAATGTATTAATGTTACATGTCCTGTGTAGCTTTATATGATACAATGAGATTCAAAGTATTTTCGCACATCTTCAATTTATGGATAGACCATTCCGTCAAGTATTTTTTTTTTAAACAGAAAAAATGTCAAAAATAAGTAAATAAATAAATAAATAAATAAATAAATAAAAGCTATAATTTGATCCCTCACGGGAAAAAAAAAAAAAGATTTTTATATCATTAAGGATGTAAATTTTTACCATTGCAAAATTATTAATTATTTACGGAATTTACTTATCTGATATGCAAAAATAAATAAATATATAAATAATAGTAATAAAAAAACTATAATAACGTGTAATAATATATATATATATATATATATATTTAAATAAAAGGATAATTCTAATTTATGAGCAGAAAATCGTTACATTGAAATTATTAGTTAGTATGAGTACATATTGAATAAAAAAAAAAAAAAAAAAAAAAAAAAAAAAAAAGAAAAAAAAAGAGAGAGAGTTCTTGTATATATTTATTATAATTATAATAATTATTATTTTCTGTCATTATGGTTTTTTTTTTTTTAAATGTATACACATATTGATTTTCTACGACAACATATCTCAAAGACCTTATTTACAATGCCTCGACAAATGTTTAGATCTCCGCTTATTTACATTTACGAATAAAAGTTTATGCATAAATTTACTTTACAATGTAAACGGATTAAGAACTCACTTTAGCACAGTAAAAAAAAAATTCACTTTAAATTTTAACAGGTGTTTATATCGGTTTGTTTACGAACAAATATTTAGTGCTAAAGTTTCAGAAATTTTAGATACATTTTAGATTTTTGTTCTTTAAAATTGGCGATTTTGTTTTTCAGTAAATCTAATAATATGTAGTGCTTTTCGGTGATAGAAAGATATGAAATGTTTCACAGCTAGCACGAATTTTATTGTTATCAGGTTGTAATGTCTGATTTTCATGGTCTACTTAAAGAAAGAATATATTTTTACAGAACAAACTTTATTAATCAAAATAGGAACTATTAGCCTCAATACACTTTTTCCAACGAGAAACAAGTTTTTTTTTTTTTTTTTTTTCTTTAATGCCGGTATCTTAAAATGTACTTGTCCTGGAGGCAACAAATTCATTGAATGCCGTTTCAGCATCCTTTGGATTTCTGAAGCATTTCTCCATCGGAAAGTTATCGTGATGCTTGAAAAATTGAAAATCTGTAGGTGAGGGGTCAGCCGAATATGGTGGATGGTCTAAAACTTCATAGTTTAACGTGTGTAGCTTCTGACGAGTGATCATTGAAACAAGCTGTCTAGCGTTATCATGGAGAAGAATAGGGCCCTCCCTATTGACCGATGCCGGCTGTTTACGTGTAAGTTTCTGGTGCATTTCATCGATTTCTCTACAATATTTCTCCGCTGTGATGATTTCGCCTGGTTTTAGAAAGCTATGGTGAATTAAACCAGATGAGGACCACCAAACAGTTACCATAACCTACTTTGGATGGAGTTTCTGCTTTGGGAAGTATTGTGGAGCCTTGTCAGCATCCAGCCACTGCCTGAACGTTTACGATTGTCGTACAGAATCCACTTTTTATCACAAGTTACAATTCGATTGAGAAAAGAATCATTTTACTTGCGAAGAAGAAGGGCAGGCGAGATTTCAAAACGTTTGCGTTTCTGATTCTCATTCAATTCATGCGGTAACCATTTATCCACTTTTTTAACTTTGTCAATCAATTTTAGATGACGTGAAATGGTTGTAGGAGATACACCTAGTTCTTCTGCGAAATCTCTAACAGTATTGCGTGGATTTTTTTCAACTATTGCTCGTAAAACTTCATTGTCCACAACAGTCTCCTTGTCTGCCCCGGTCTTCGTTTGTGAAACTCTCATCCGCAGTTTTGAACTTTATATACCAACGTCGAATGGCATGTTAATTTACAGAGCCGTTTCCAAATGCAGCATTAATGTTTAGGGCAGTTGCTGCAGCATTATGCTTACTTTTCCACTCATACAAAAATAGCACTCTAAAATCTCTAGAATTCCTTGTACGATTAAATTTATAAACTTGCTACCAAATCACAATATTTTTATTTGAAACACATCAGATGAAACAGACAAGGTTTTAGCTTTAAAATGATACAGAATTAACGACTGTATCAAAAAAGGTTATAAGGAACCAAATCTCCAAAATTTTACTTGGGAGAATTGGACATTTCGTATGTTACAACCTGATATCACATATATATCAGATTTGTATGCTTGTCTCGAAGTCCGCTTGTAAATCTTCGTCAGATAAAGATAGATAGTACATGACTGAATTACAATACGAAGAAAATGGAAGAATACCCAGGGCCAGCGCAGGAATCGAACCCGCTCGACTACGCTCGTAGGCTATTATCAGTGTGGTGACATAACCACTCAACCACAGAGGGCATGCTGGAATAAGATAAATCTCATTAATTTACGAATAATATTTTAAATTTATCTTAAAAAAAAAAAAAAGAATGAATGAAAGAGTAAGAATTTTGTAGATTATATCATGAAATTGTACGGAATTTTAAATATCGCTTCATTTGCTTTTTATTATTGGTAAATATATATATATATATATATATATATATATATATATATATACATAAATAAACGGTGACAAAGTTACAATCATGGAAGTAATTCTAAATTGCATTTAGCATAGGTTGAATAAACTAGTAAGTCTAAAAAAATGATTTTATATGCATAAAATATTATTTAGTGTAAAATATTTTTGCAAGAATTTATGTTATTAATGAAAGTTGAATTTTGAAAAGATTGTGAATTTACTTAAAATTTAAATAAATAGTTTTCAATAACATAAAAGCAATTTCTTTTTTTTCTTCTTTTTTTGTAGATGTTTAATTAGTATTTTTATAGATTTTTAATTTAAAAAAAATGTAACGAGTTATCGGACAATCTGGAAAGTGGATGAAGAAAAATATACCATTGTGTATATACCATTAAAAAAAAATTATTAAAGCACGGCACCATGTTTAGCAAAAGATGAATAATATGTAAATTATATATATACTTACGCTTGAAAATTTCTTCAAATGCCATAAAATTTGTAAAAGCCCTGCCGGTTTCGAAAAGCCTTGACCTTCTAGCGTTTCTACTTTAGGTTTTGCACCTAAAGGAGAAAGGCGGCATCTTTTGGAAACAGATAGTGTTTTTATTAATTTTATACTGTGTAAAGAAGTTTTCAGGTTTAAAAATTGATTGTACACCAGTTCTTTAATTTAGTATTGCAAAAGAAAAAAAAAAAAAAAAAAAAAAAAAAAAAAAAACATATTCGTTTCATTTAAAAATAGTTAAATAAGCATAAATTAAATAGGTTTAATGGATATGCAGTTATTTGGGTGATCGTCTCATATTGAATAATGATGAATAAAAAAATTTCAAACACGTACAATTTATTACAAAAGTACTAACAATAATTTTGTGTGGAAATAATTGAGGACTATATTCAGTTACAATTATGTATGCATGAAATGTACTTATCTATATTTGGAAGACCTACAACTTCTAAGTATTTTACAGTTGTAATTTCTGTTTTCACAAAATAAGAATTTCTTTTACCAATAATAATTAGAACAAAATATTTTACATGGAATCTTGAATGTCTTTTTTTATTTCATAAACTTAATAAATGACTTCTTTTTCTTGATTTGTTTAAATAATTTTTGGACATTTTTGAAAAATGGCGTTGCAAAAAGTCTATTTCATAAGCTAAAACGTAGCCTCCTAAACTAGATGCCTGTCGCGTTGCTCGTAAACTTGGCAGCAGTTGAAGCGGTAGACAGCGGCACCTGGTACAGATTTCGTGGCTGTTATTATTGGTGGCTGTTGCATAAAAAAGTCGCACAATCTGTCCCCGATGGCGCTGTCTACCGCTTCAACAGTTGCCAAGTTTACGAGCAACGCGACAGCCATCTAGTTTAGGAGGCAATGTCTAAATATTTATTTCTCAAACTTAAACATAATATATCAAAAATGCGTGCATTTTTTTTAAGTGTTTGGTAATTGGTAGTTTGTGTCTGTGACCAATGTTTGTGAAGATAAAGGCCACCTCGAGACTTTGTTTTGCACCTAGCATATATATATATATACCATACGTGCCAACCTAACCGGGAAGATTGTTAGTCCCGCCCTTTTCCGCCAATTTTTTCACACCAGTCTTTTTTAAGAGTACTTTTCTTTTTATTTAATCTTAAATATATTTAAAAAGAATTACTCTAAAAATTAAGTGGTGTACAGAATGGGCGGGAACTATCAATCTTCCGGGTTAGGTTAGCAAGTATGATAAGTATGTGTGTATAAAAGAATGATGGAGGAAACAGCAATTCAATTGCCAGGCACAAATCAGCAAGATTGCACAGCTGTCAACATTTTAACTTATTCCAGAATATTTTCAGTCCCAATTTTGATTCACAGCACTTTTTTATAGAAAATTTTTCTCCACTATATGGCATCGATAAAATAAGAAAAAATACTCTTAAGAAATAAGCGGTATGAAATAAAGCAGGGCTAAAAATACTTCGGAATAAATTAAAATGTTGGCATCTATGGGATTGTGTGAGAAAAATTAGAAGCAAATATATTAAGCATGACTAGAATTCTGAATACTCACTTGATTGTGAACAAAAGTTTTACATAATATGATATAAAAGAGCAAAACATATAATACCTTCTAATAGCCTGCAAATATTATTATCAATGGCTATTTTTTTTAAATGGTGAAAATGAATGCATACGATTATCTGTCTTTTTGTCTGTCTATCTATCTATATAAAAACATCTCACTGTGTATACCCTGCACAGAAATCTACCCTGAAGATGACCTAAATATTTTTTTTTTCGGTTTGGCATAAATTTTTATTGGAGTTTTTCGCCTACTTTTCCTTTTTTTTCCGTATTAAATTCTTTTTAAATAATTTTAATTATTATTCTTTTTGCATATTTGCTGCACTTTTCTGCGCATAAATCAGAACACACGTTGCTTTATATATATATATATATATATATATATATATCGCCTTTAGTAATAAATTAACATTTCTTTATATTTTTTTTATTATTGTTAAATGTATATACATTGAAATTTTTACATTATATTTTATTTTTAAACTTTAGCACTTAAATTTGTTTTATGTTTTAAATTTTAATTTCAGTACATCTAAATACAATCTATCTCTTTTAAGAATGGTTATTTTACGATTTGCACTTCAGTAAAATAAAAATAACGTTGAGAAATCGTTCAGTAAATACAAGAGGTCAGATATTTCATGGTTAATCGATTGCTTGTAATACTAGCGAAATGTTTCAGGAAGCAGTAAAAGGAAAATGATAGGATTAATGGCCTAATAAATTATATTTTTCAGCCATTGATGACTTCTTTGATTTATGAACCAAAAAGAAGTTTAATCCTAAGTTATTTAAAGGGCGACATGTATTTCACAAACACATGTTAAATGTCCTTTAGCAGTTTCTCATCTCAAGGGAAAATAATAAATATCTCAAAAATTATGTAAATGTGCATATGAACTCGAAATAAATACACATTTATAATAATGATGATAATAACAATAAATGTATTAATAACTTTTTAGAAAAAATTAAAAGTTAATTGTTTACCTAAAAAACAAGTTATGCTGTTTTCATTATTCTATCTATAAAATATTAAAACATCATTCCATATACTTTAATAGTATAGATTTCAATATATGCGTTTTCATATATTAGTGAAATGAGTTTTCTTAAATGCTGATTTTGTATGAATATTGCGATTTTTTGCATTTACCCTATTTTTAAACTTTTAAGTTTAAGTTGATTTTATTTTTCAATTCTACATTTAAGTACAATCAATTTCTTTTACGAATGGATATTTCCTTATGAGAATATCGGTAGGAGAAATAACGGTGAGAAATCGTTCACTAAATAAAAGGGGTTAAATATTTCAGGGTTAACCGATTGCTTCAAACACAATCTAAATTTTTCAGGAAGTAGTAATGGGATAATGATAGAATTAATGACCTAATAAATTATTTTTTTCAACCAATAGAGATCCTTTTCATTTATGAATCTTTAAAAAAAAAAAAAAAAAATCTTTAAAACACGATAATTATATGAAATATGCTTTTAAGTTTCTTATAATAGGTTCTCATATAATGGACGACATACACAGAGGAAATGAACATAAACGCTGAAAACTAGACAGAAATGAAAAGTATTTAAAAATGGGTAATATATTAAAAACAATAATAATATTTCAGATATTTTTACTTTTGTTGTTTTTTATTCATAATTTATTAAAATAATAATAATTATTATAATAATAATAATAACATTTAGGTCGAAAAATATTTAAAAAACAATGTTGTGTCACTTTTTCACTTTTTTAAGAATGGTATTTTCCAGTGTATGCTTCAGTACGTGATTCTTAAAGATCTTCAAGTAAAAAAGCTAGGTCGTCAATTTAATGATTAATCGACATCTTTTACACAAGTTTAATGTCTCAGGAAATACTAAATAACAAAATTAATCTCTTTATAAATTTTATTTCTGAGACATTAGAGATATTTGATTCATGATGATAAAATAAGGATAAGGAATTTTTTTCTAATATATGTATAAACGATAAGAAAATAATGAAAATTATATATCTATTTCTTTTATATACAGTATTTTTCTGGCTTAACTCGCAGTTCAAATAAATCTGTTTTGCACCAGATATTTTAATTAATAGGAAAAAAAAATGTTATTAACAGAAATTTCTTTGTAATAATACAATCATTTTCGTTAAGTAAAATTTTGATGTGAAGTCACTTTTTCGGCTCTCTCTCTTGCTATTTATTAATATGTATATATATATATATATATATTGAATTTTAATTCTTTTAATAAACGTTTCTGAATGTTAATACTTTTAGTTGCTGCTATCGTTTTAATGAATATCAAGGATTATTGTTAGTTTCAAAGGTTTTATGAAATTAAAGTTTTTAAATTTTACGATGTATGTTAATATTTTTATTAAATCTTACGACTTTTTCTGAATTCCTATTATAAACAAATGCATGTACGTACTTTTGTTAGAATATCCAGAATACTGAACATAAAATAATAAACGTAAAATAATAAACATCAGAATCTAACATAACTGAAAACTTTTAACGCATTTTGAATATCATTTTTTTAGTCGAAAAATTGTGCTTTACTTAAAGACGACTTTTTTTTATATTCTTATCGTACCACTATTTCTAAAAAATAAAGCTTATAATATATATCTGTGATGTCATCAGTGACGTCACGCCGCCAGGTGTGAAAAGCACACTGCGATGTGCTTGTTTTTTTTTTTTTTTTTTTTTTGTTTTTTTTTTTCTCTCAGAAGAGAATAGGGAGGCAGCAGGAAAGGCTGCGAACGAAGGTGGAATGTGAACCTCGTTTAGTTTACATATGTGAAATAATCTCTTGTGTCAATTATTTTTTATTTTCATTATTATTATTTTTTTCGTGGTACCGTGTACGTATATATATTCGTTTTGTGTATATTAATAAACTGATTTATGTTGAAATCAAATGTGATTCTTCAAAGAGTCAAGTCTGCAACTTTACTAAACAGGAACAAATAAATCGAAAGTAGAAGTAAATTAGCGGCGTCAACTGTTGGGTGTGGGGAACGAAGCATCACACGATCTCTTTCGAAAGAACCAGAGGTAGGCGATTTTATTTGTTTTTGTTTCTGTTTAGTTTAATAAATCTGAGAGGAGATTTTTTTGCTTTTTTTATTTAGTTTGAGAAATAATGATAAAGTATTTCTTGATATTTTAATGTTTTAGTTATTGTTGAGCAGATTATTGTGTAGATGTATAGAAGGGTTTCAGTTTAGATAAGAATTGAATAAACTTATGTTAGATTTAGAATAGAATAATTTGAATTAAACATTATAAGAATATATTTTTTATATAGGATTCATAATGTTTAACGTAAAAGGGTTACGGAAAGATTTAATGATTGTTGCTAAAGAGTTAGGGCAGAGTGTAAATAAAGAACACAAGATAGTTGATCTTAAAAATCTTATAGAAAAAAGTGAGGCATATAAAGCAGATTTGGAACTTGTAAAGCAAATCTTAAATTCTACAGTTAATGAACGATTAGAGAGGGAGAGAAAAGAGCTAGAAATATTGAGAGCGGAAAGAGATAAGTTAAAAGAAGAACAAAACGTAGTATTAGAGATAGAGAAAACAAAACTAGAGTTAGCGAAAGCTCAATTAGAGATTGCAAGGATTCAAGCGGTTGATAAAAATTCAGAATCAGGAGGGGATGGACGACAGGTAAACGTAAATAACAATTCATTAGAGACGCTAATAAAAAGTGTTCGAACATTGACTTTGGCGGTTCCAACGAAACCGGAAAATTGGAATTTGTTCTTTGTATCGCTAGGAAAAGCGTTCGAAATAAAAAATGTTTCAGATGATTTAAAAGTTGAAATATTAATTAATTTATTGGGTGAACGGGCTGCACACTTGTTAACTTATATAAACGCAGACGACATGAAACATTATAATAGGGTGAAAGAGATTGTTCTTAAAGAATTTCAGCCAACCCCAGAAGCATGTTTAGACAATTTTCTTACGGCTAAAAGGATGAAACATGAAAATCATATGCAGTTTAGTAGTCGTCTCAGGGCAAATTGGGATTTTTATTGTGAATTACGGACGGTAACAAATTTTGAAACATTGAATGATTTAATTGTTAGTGATAGAATGTTGAGTGCATTAGATTTTAAAACGAAGAGTTATATCAGGGTGCAGCAGTTAGACAAATGGTTGCGACCTAGACAGATTGCTGAGCTCTGTGATAACTGGTTTGTGTCAAAAAATAGATCTTTTGCTGAGACATATGATAAACCATCAAAATTTCGCGATCAAAATGAAATGGGGTTCGGAAATCAGACTAACGGTAAATATGTACCACCTCCCATGAGAAATAAATATGATAAATACAATAGTCAGAAAGAGTGTAAACTATGTAAAAGCACGGTTCATTTACGATATCGTCCGCTTAATAAAGGGAAAAATAAAACGGGAGCTTCACAAACCCAAAGAAAGGATTCAACGCCAGTAAATTCTATTCAAGAAGATAGGTTAATCGCAAAAGTCAAAACCACGTATTTTAGTTGACACACAACCCTTAGAATATGTATACATTTGGTTGGGGGGGAAACAAATACGAGCATTGGTCGATAGCGCTGCAGAAATGCCTATTATTAACTCTGATCAAATACCACAATCTTTTGAAAAGGGGGATTCTTCGAAAATACAACTAATTTCTGCTTTTGGAGATAAAGTAGTAGCCGATTTAAAGACATTTCCTATATCTTTAAAACCAAACTCTCTCAATTTTACATCCGGTAACGTAGACATTTTGTTCTCAGTTACAAACAAACTGGTAGTTCCATGTATAATAACACCTGTTATCTATGAGATGCTAAAATCAGCCATAGGAAAAGATGAGGAGGTATTACAAAATAAATATATGAATTCAAACGTACTTGGGAATGATGGGGAAAATTTTATTGGTACGGACGCATTTGAACGGGATAGTACTGGTGTGGAAAGGGAAAAGGACAGCTCCGAAGATCCAATTATAGAAAATAGTGAGCAAAACGATAACGGAGAATTGATCATTAATTGTGTTAAAAATGAATATGAATCTAAGTCAGAGGAAAATATAGGTCAGTTGTCAGATGTCAGTATTTTTAGAAAACAACAGAAAACTTGTGAAACGTTACGCGAAGTTTTTGAAGATGCTAGAAAAAATAAAAATGGGTTTTATATGATGGATTATTTACTATATCATAAGGATAAGGTCTCAGGGGATAATGTACATCAGTTGGTTGTACCAAAAATTAGAAGAGAGCAAATTTTGAAATTGGCGCATGAGTCTATTTTTGCAAATCACTTAGGCATGCGAAAAACTAAAGAAAGAATTCGTTATTCTTTTTATTGGCCGCAGATGTCGCGATATATTGAAGAATACTGTAGGTCGTGTAGGGATTGTCAATTACGTAGTAGGGAAAAAGTGAGCGACCAGATACCGATTACGCCCATTCAGAGACCACAATTTCCATTTGAACAGGTAACGATTGATATAATTGGTCCAATCGAAACACCATCAGCGCGAAAACACAAATACGTATTATGTTTGGTCGATCAACATTCTAGGTGGCCGGAGGCAGTTCCGTTGAGAACAATTACAGCCAAGGCGACATGTGACGCGTTATTAGAGATATTTATGAGAACAGGAATACCTCGGGTTATCGCTAGCGACCAGGGCAGAAATTTTGTATCAAAACTGACGCAAGAATTTCATGCTAGACTAGGCGCGACACCTAGGTTCGCGACACCGGGTCATCCGGAAAGCTCAGGTTTAGTCGAAAGGTATAATCAAGTTTTGAAGCGCATGTTGCACCACGTTATACGAAGTGATCCTAAAAATTGGGACAAACATATACCATATATGTTGTTTGCTTACAGGGAGATCCCTAATTCCACTACTGGAGTATCACCGTTTAAGTTAATGTACGGTAGAGAAGCTAGAGGACCTCTTGCGGTGTTAAAGTCGTCGTGGGCGGGCGAAATTCCACTTCCTATAAATATGGGTAAGAGCGCAGTTGATTATCTACAAGAGTTAAAAATAAACTTAGAAAAGGCCGCGGAGGAGGCAGCAGTGACTGCTGAAGTAAGACAGGGAGCGTACGCGAGATATGCCAACCGACGGGCAATATATAAGGAATTCCAATCTGGGGACCAGGTTTATCTTTTAATTCCCGATTCTAATAACAAATTATATGCTAGATGGACCGGGCCCGCTGAAATAATATCTCGTTGTAGTACAGACTCTTATAAAGTGAAATTAGCTAATGGGAATATTAAAACCGTTCATGTAAACAAAATTAGAAAATTTGTACCTAGAGTACAAGCGGTGGGGGTAATATTCGAAAATGAATCAGAATTAGGGGAAGTCCATCCCACTCCTAGCAGAAACGATTATTCAAATTCATTTAATCTTAATGAAGTTAATTTAAATCATTTAAGCGATTCGCAAAAGAAAGAGATCAAAAATTTAGTGAGTAAATATGAAATTTTATTTCAAAATAAAGTACAAATAGCTAAGGTAGGGGAGCATAAAATACGATTAAATGATACAGAAAGGAAAAAGCCATATGTTTATCGAATTCCGGAGGCGTTAAAACCAGAAGTAGATATAGGCAAATTGAGGAACTTTTAGCGTTAGGGTTAATAGAGGTGTGTGATGCAGAAATCTCACATCCAGTAGTTTGCGTAATGAAGAAAGATGGCTCTCTAAGGTTATGCGTGGATTTTAGGTCTCTCAACTCCGTCACTAAGCCAGATGATTTCCCAATGGAAAATCAGACAGACTTGCTATTTTGCATCGGTAGAGCCAATGTAATATCCACCATTCATTTGCTCAAAGGATATTGGGCAATTCCCATGGAAAAACGTAGTCAAGATTTGACATGTTTTAAAACTCACCGAGCCCAGTACAAATTTAAAGTCATGCCATTTGGGCTCAGAAATGCTGCATCGACATTCCAGCGAGTAATGAATCAAGCTTTGTCAGAATTTCGAGATTTTTCTCGAGCGTATATAGATGATATTGCGATCTATTCAAGAGACTTTAGTGAGCATTTGTTACACCTTGACAAAATATTTGGAAAGTTAACGGAATTAAACTTTTCAGTTAATCTAAAAAAGTGTTCATTTGCAAAAAATTACATCAAGTATCTAGGACATGTCATTGGTTCCGGTAGTCATCAGGCTGATCCAGAGAAAGTGGATGCCATTCAGAAGTTGGCCCAGCCTCATACTAAGAAACAATTGAAGAGCTTTCTTGGTTTATGTAATTATTATCGTGACTATGTTCCACACTACGCAGAGGTGGCATATCCGTTAACCGAGTTAACGAAGAAGAAGAGTCCGGAAGAACTTACTTGGATGCAAGAACATGAGGAAGCGTTCCAGTAACTGAAGAGATGTCTTGTAGAGGCACCCAGTCTTAGCACCCCAGTCCTAGGACAAGTGTTTGTCATACAGTGTGATGCATCATCGACTGGCATCGGTGCATGTCTATCCCAAAGGAAGGATGATGTCTTGTTCCCGATCAGCTATGCAAGCCAGAAACTGACCAAAACCCAGCAAGCCTGGCCAACTATAGAAAGGGAGGCCTACGCGGTAGTCTGGAGCTTAAAGAAATTTGAAACATGGATTTTCGGCTCACCAATAGATTTAATTACTGACCATAATCCATTAACTTTTATTACAAAGAACGCCCCGCAATCTTCTAAGCTTCAACGATGGGCCCTTGCACTGCAAAAGTACAATATATCTACAACTCATTGTCCTGGATCGAAATTAAGTAATGCAGACGCTTTATCCAGGTTAGGTACTGTGAACAATTCATAAAAAAAAAACTTTAGAACTTCTGGACATTTTTTTAATTTTTCAGCTATTCTATTCAGACACCATATTTGGTAATCTTTTGATGTTGTGCTGTGTATAATCTATATATTATTCTTTTTGTATGTTTTAGTTCAGAGGCAGAAGCCTGAAATTATCGAAAATTGTTTCAAGACATAAGTATGTTTTTTTTGTTTATTATTACTATGTTGAAGTAGTTGTGACGTCACTTGACGTAATTTCAGATTTGCATTTGCTGAAACAAATTTCAATCTTGGGTGGGGGGTGTGATGTCATCAGTGACGTCACGCCGCCAGGTGTGAAAAGCACACTGCGATGTGCTTGTTTTTTTTTTTTTTTTTTTTTTTTTTCTCTCAGAAGAGAATAGGGAGGCAGCAGGAAAGGCTGCGAACGAAGGAGGAATGTGAACCTCGTTTAGTTTACATATGTGAAATAATCTCTTGTGTCAATTATTTTTTATTTTCATTATTATTTTTTTTTTTTTTGTGGTACCGTGTACATATATCTATTCGTTTTGTGTATATTAATAAACTGATTTATGTTGAAATCAAATGTGATTCTTCAAAGAGTCAAGTCTGCAACTTTACTAAACAGGAACAAATAAATCGAAAGTAGAAGTAAATTAGCGGCGTCAACTGTTGGGTGTGGGGAACGAAGCATCACAATATCCGTAAGTAAAATCAAACTTTCCTGGCATAAACGTATTTAAATTTTTATGTTATGGAAATAGTGCTAGGATAATAATAAAGAAGAAGTAGCCTGTTGCAGCCTTGTAAAGACTAAAATTCTTCAACTAAATGAGGCAATAAATGAATTCCATATTTTTTTCCTGACTCTTTCATCGCCATAATTGCCAACTTAGCGTCTTTTGGCTACCGGAAAAATTTTAAAGAAATATTTGTTTTATTTAAACAGGAAATTGTAATGTTTTTCATTGATTAAAAAAAAAAAAAAAAAAAAAAAATGTGCGGTCGGGGGACCCCCGTCAGAAACGAAGTTCCTTACGTCTTTTTTCCAATTCCGAATTTGATTAAAAATGCATACTAACATTTTATCTAATACGTGTAGGGTATCCAAAAGCCACAGATAATATTAAAAATATGTTTTTCAAAAAGTACCGTCCGTAGATCTATGAGGCTTTCACTGAAATGTACAGAAAAACATAGAATTTTTTATACACATAATATATATAATATATATATATATATATATATATATATTCATTTTTCGTACTTTAGAGTAACAACGTATTTTTTTTTTTAAATATTATTATAATTCTATATATACAATTTTCACACTAAGGTCTATTTTTAAGCTTTGGCACTCAACTTTGCTGTATATATATATATATATATATATTAATCCAATATATATATCTAAATGCAATCTATCTAAGAATCTATCTATATATTTTAAGAATGAATATTTTCCGATGTACGATTCGGTAGATAAAGAATAACGATGAGAAATCTTCAGTAAATACAAGAGGTCAGACATTTCATGGTTAATCGATTGATTCTAACACAAGCAAAATGTTTCAGGAAACTGTAAATGGAAAAAGATAGAATTAATGGTCTAATAAATTATATTTTTCAACCATTAAAGACCTTTTTGATTTATGACTCTTTAAGAAATTTATTTGTAAGTTACTTATTGGACGACAAACGTTAAAAAAAAAAAAAAAAAGCCTGTTTAAGTTAAGTGTAGCAGTTTCTCATCTCTTCTGAAAAATAAATGTATGAAAAAGGAAGTAACTGTGAAAACTATATCTCAAAACATTTTATTATAATATAATACAAATAATAATAATGAATATTAAAATTACGTTATTATTTTTAATTTATTATGTTATAATGTTTTTTTTATGTTATAATTTAATATGTTATAATTTAATATGTTATAATATAATATAATAATTTAATATGTTATAATATATATATATGATCTTTCCATTTTTCTGTCCATGATATACAAAAAAAAAAAAAAACACAAATACGCAAATAGGCAATCATTATTTTCACAGGTTTAAATATATGTGTAATTATATATTAGTAAAATGGTTTTTCACAAATGTTGATATTTTCTTATACATTAGATTTTTACAAGTAAGTCTATTTTTAAACTTTATAACTTAAAATTGATTATATATATATTCAACTCCAATACATAAAAATACAATTTATCTGTTTTAAGAATAAATATTTTCCTGTACACGCTTCGGTAGCAGAAGAATAACGGTGAGATCAAAAGTTCAGAAACTTTATGGCGCTTTGATTGTACCTAACTTAAGTGAAACGTTTCATGCAATAGTAGACTTGAATAATATATTTCAATTTCATTAAGGTTTGTGTAAAGTAACGGTATTAAAATATGGTGTCTAGAAAAACCACTCACAGTACAGAATGCTTTGGGGAATACTTTCGGGGATCCCTGTACACAAACCAGCAATGTTATTCACTCTGTTTTCAGTACGGAACATTTGATAGTGAACTTGAATATCATATATCAGTTTCAAAAAATTCCATGAATAATTAGGGGAGTTAGAGCTCGGATAGACAGATATTCCGAAGTTCTTAACACTTTTCAACCTTGTTGGAAATTGTCAGAAAATAAAATTTAATGTGAAAGTACCAATATCTCTCTCTCTCTCTCTCTCTCTATATATATATATATATATATATATAGAGAGAGAGAGAGAGAGAGAGAGAGAGGGAGAGTTGGCTTGTTGTGTCGTTTGTTTTGCGGGCTGCTAAAAATTAAATTTGGTTTCTTTAAATATGTGTATTTCATCCCCTGATGATTTCCTCCCCCCCCCCCCCCACACACACACATTTCTGAGCTTCTCCTACATAGAGAATTTGTTCATTCTTATTGGTCTTTGTAGTTTTGGTGATCTTGTGTCTGTTCCTTGGCTTCTACTGCGCTTAATGAGTAGTCATTATTGTTCATTACACGGTTCTCTTTATTCACCCTGAATGATATTGTCCTAGAGTCAACCTTCTTTTCATCAGAGTCTAATTACATGGTCCTATTTTAATTTTCAACAGGTATTGCTGTACAGTGGATTGGCGTCAGTGCTACCGTTGAACTCGATAATTGAATCAATTTGGGAAATCTTGTTACTTTGTTTGGCGTGTGTATGTCTCTTTGGAGAATTATTTGACTAACTATTCTTCGTTCTCATTCTTTTGTTCTACTATCAAAAGGATTATACACACACACACACACACACACACACACACACACACACACACACACATATATATATATATATATATATAAAATTTTACATTAAATTTTATTTTTAAACTTTAGCACTAAAATATACTTTCTATTTTTAATTTTAATTTCAGTACATCTAAATACAATCCATCACTTTTAAAAATGGTTATTTTCCAATTCATACTTCGCTAAAAGAATCATAACGGTGAGAAAGCGTTCTGTAAATACAAGAGGTCAGACATTTATTGGTTAATTGATTGCTTGTTACACAAGCAGAATGTTTCAGGAAGCAGTAAAGAAAAAATGATAGAAATAATGGTCTAATAATTTATTTTTTTTCAGCCATTAAATCTTCTTTGATCTATAAACTTTAAAGAAGTTTAATCACTCAAGTTATTTAAAGGACGGCAACTGCTTTTAGAAGCACATGCTTAACTTTAATATAGCAATTTTTTATTACAAAGGAAAATAAAAAATAGACTGAAAACTAGGTAACTGTACAAACTATCTCAAAATATTTGAGATATAAATTATTGTTAAAAATAAATAAATAAATAAACTCTTAGAAATTTTAACTTTTTTTTTCTGAAATATTAATTATGTTTATTATTATTATTATTATTATTATTATTATTATTATTTCACCCGTAAAAAAAAAAAAAAACATTAATACTCAACCGAAATCTTTATAGATTTACATATATGTATATTTATGTTTTAGTAAAATGGACATTTTTTTTTATGTTGATATTTGCATGTATTTTACTACATTTATTTTTAATTCTATTTTTAAAATTAATTATTTGAGTTTGCCTTTTTTTCCACGTTTAATTTAAAAATATTTAAATACAATTTATCTCTTTTAAGAATAGATATTTTCTGATGCACGCTTCAGTAAAAGAAAAATAACGGTGAGAAATCGTTCAGTAAATAGAAGAGGTCTGATATTTCATGGTTAATCGATTGCTTCTAACACAAGCTGAATGTATCAGGATGTAGTAAAGGGATAATGATAGAATTAATGGTATAATAAATTATATTTTTCAGCCATTAGAGACCCTTTTGATTTATGAACCTTAAAGATGTTTAATCGCAATTTATGAACTTATTTAATGGACGATAAATATTTTAAGAAACATATGTTTAAGTTTCATCTAGTAGTTACTCTTCACATGGAAAAGAAATAAAAGCGCTAAAGACTAAGTAGAAGTGAAAAAAAATCTATGAATGTGTAAGATATTAAAAGCAAAAATATTTTCAATACTTTAGAGTTGATTTTCTTTTGATATTATTCATAACAAATTTAAAAAAGATAATTATCTCATTATTATTCTGTCCGGAAAAAAAAAAAAAAAAAAAAAAAAAAAAAGTTATCTCTCTCTTTTTTTTTTTTTAAGAATGATATTTTACTGCATATACTTCATAAAAAGAGCATACATAATTCTTAGAAATCTTTAAAAACGTGCGGTAAGTCGTCTGTTTGATGATTAATCAATATCTTTTACACAAGCTTAATATCTTAGGAAATATTAAATAATAAATTTAATCGCTTTATAAATTTTATTTTTGAGACATTAGAGGTATTTGATTGATGATGATTAAAAGTGGTTAGGGATTTTTTTTCCTAATAATTTTATAAATAATGGGGAAACAATGAAAAAACACATATATAATTTAATGCACCGTATTTTTCTGCATCTATTTCGCAGATCAAATAAATCAATTTTATATCAGGTACTGTACTTAATAAAAAAAAAGTTTTATTATTAAGACATCTACTTCGGTTCCACAACATTTAACTTCGAACATTGAGGGACGGAAGCACCTAAGATCTAGTCCACGTATCATCTTCTGCATTATAACGAAGACTAACTGAGTGAGATGGCCTGAAATTCTATTTCACTGTCATGTGGGAACATAAAAGATCATAATATACAAAGAGGAAATTGGCAACACAAAATATAAAAACAAGAAAGTTTAAGGATAGCATTACAAAGTATTTTCAAGGGGAAATTCTTTATAAAAATGTAATCATTTCTATTAATTAAAATTGTGGTGTGCAGCTGCGGATTATAAGCTGGATAAAAGGGCAACCCTTATATTATGTAATAGTAATATTTTTACTTTCCGAACACTATAGCGAAGAAAGTATTGTAATCATGTCAAAAATCCGAATTTGAGATTTTTGATGTTTCTATACGTTTTGAGTTCCCCTGAGTTCGTTTTCATTATTTTTACGATGCTGTGTGCATGCGTGTGTGTGTATGTATGTGTGTGTGTATGTCTGTGAGTGAACACGCTAGCGTCTAAATGCTTTGTTCGAATAAGCTGAAAGTTGGTACGTATATTGTAAGTCACCATAGTATGAACCCTATTGATTTTCGTGAATCTAGCACTTATTGTTTTTCTACAGGGACACCAGAAAAAATTCTTTATCATTACGGCCTATGAGGCCAAATTTTTAAAAGTGTGATAGCGTCTAAACGCTTTATTAATCTGAGCAAAAAATTCGTACACATATTGTTGGTCACTGTTGCACGAACGGTATAGATTTTAGTGAATTTAGCACTTACAGTTTTTTTACAGGGCACAAAGAAAAATTCTTTATCATTACGGCCTATGGGGCCAAAATTTTAAAAGTGTGATAGCGCTAAACGCCTCATTAATCTGAGCAAAAAATTTGTACACATGTTATAGGTCACAGTTGCACCAACTGTATAAATTTTGCGGAATTTAGCGCTGACAGTTATTTTACAGGACACAAAGAAAAATTCTTTATCATTATGGCCTATGGGACCAAATTTTTAAAAGAGCGATACCATCTAAACGCCTTATTCAATTGAGCTGAAAATTTATATGAAAATTATAAATCACTGTTGCACTAACTATAAGCATTTTGGTGAATCTAGCATTTATAGGTTTTTACAGGGACTCAACGAAAAATTCTTTATCATTATGATCTATGGGCTCAAAGTTCATTAGCGTTAAATGAAACATCGTGAAATATATGGAGAAAAATACTCAAACACTCTACTATGTTTTTTCTCTCTTTAGTTTGTCTAACGACTCCTATTTCTTTACTTTATTCACAAAACTGTTAATTACTCAATGTTCGGAAAGTCGAGTGGAGTTAATCCAGATTTTTTACTTAGTCTTTTACAACTTAAAAAAAGTAAAACTCCAACGCATTTGATTGAAATTTTTTCTTTATTTTTTTTAGCAGTTGAAGTTTTCAAAGGTGCAAAGTTATTAAGCATCGACCGTAATATTCATACGAGAATTTTGTAATAGTGTTTTTTTGTATTAATCATCTGTGATTATTTAAGTCAAAAATTAAAGTTTCTGAATAGTACTATGAAACTTGTTTTTCTTTGGTAGTGATTTGTCATTTCTGGCAGTATAGTCCTACACAAACATGTGTTAAAATTATTATATTTAATGTACTAATCAATATTCCATAGTAATGTTATCCCCGCTTTCTTTTTCACACCAGTATCTTTTTAGAAAATTTTTCTTCTTATTTAATTGTAATTGCTTTTGGAGAATATTTCTCTAAAAATTTACTAGTGTGAAAAAAAAAAAAAAAAAAAAAAAAAAGACCGGGGATAACAATATTACGGAATATTAATTAGGATGACGGCAAGTATGTTAAACACATCGCAGGAATTGGGTACATACAATATTGTGTTGCAATCTGCTCGCGAATGTTAGCCACACTATATTTCATGTAGCAGGAATATAATTAACCGTTTGCTTTCGATGCCTTTTTGTCACGGTTAAACCAACTACTCGAAATAATTTTTCAGTTATTTGGTGATCCGCATTTAAAACTTCCTAATTTTTCCGGTACTGATGGAATAATTTTTCGGTCTAGAAAATGCTTCTTAAAAGGGCGTGGCTTAGGAACAGAATTATAATTGTGTAAGATATCTATTCAAAAGTATAGAAGTGCATCAGGAGTCGTAGTTTCCGCCCTTTTTTTTTTTTTTTTTTTTTCAGGACACATTCAGGAATATGAAATACATGCCTTTTTTACTACCACTAATTTTTACAACAATTTCTACGTTGTTTAACCACGGCATATAACTTTGAAAATACAATCAAGATTTAAAAAAAAAAAAGTGGTACCCACAGATACGCAAATTTTTTATCCTTGAAAATGTTCTGGAAAAAAGGTGTAGACTATGTACCCAGTGTAAAATCTAGCGTAATATAAAATCTGGCAGCATTTATATTATGCTGGCCGCATAATAAGATGCTAGCATAATGCAAGTTTATACCTTTTTTACGTAGGCTGCGCCTTCTTTTTTGACAGTGGCCTCTTTTACGTCGTCCACTTTGTATTTTTCAAATCTGCGGGCCTGAAATGTTATGGAAAATTAACCTTTTGCATTGGAACCTTCTTTTAGTAAGCGTAATGTGCTACCTGACAATAGTTAAAAAAAAAAAAATGCAAAATATAAAACATAAGAGTTTTAAATATAAATATTTTATTTCTGTATTTGATGTATATTTACATATATTTTTTTTAAAAAGAATCTGATACACTTATTTTATATTTACATATTACAAGCATTAGTATATATGAAAATTATGATTTATAATTTTTCATTGTGTGATATTTTGCAAAGCATTCTTGTCATTTAATAATGGCCAAGGCAAGCAACGCCCAAAGGCACTTTATAATAAATGTAGGTGGAGTCTCTTTCTTAATGAATATTACACCTGTTATGGCACTTTTAGTTGTAGAACCTTATTGGTGGATAAGATATATAGTAACTTAATTGGTCATGGCGCCTCTCGAGCGACGTTCGAGTTGAAGTAATGAATAGAATGTCGTCTGAGAGGCGACGTTCGAGAGCAAACGGTTAAATTTCTATTTATAGTGATTTCTATATCAAGCATAAAATTAAAACATTGCTGTCGTATTCCACTGTTCCTAAAAACGTACTTTTAAAATCTGGTTTATAAGTCAAAGACACATGTAGTCATTAAAACATTGACTGAATCCAGTCATTAAAAGAGTATTTAGGCAAAGTTAATCTTTATGAGAATAAATATTTTAAAAATAAGGCATAAAAATTGCATTTTCTTTTATATAGGTGTTTCTGGGGCAAGTCATACATTTATTTAAAAATTACAAAGAAAAGATAGTTGAAATCAACGAAATTAGCTAAAATAAAATAAAATAAAATTTCATATAATGAAAAATGCTTATTTTACATTATAGTTAACTGTTAACCAGTTAACGACAGCAATTATTAAATAAACGCGAAGCGATGTTTTACCGTGCGCAGTCTACTTTCTACATTTTACAGATTAGAAAATAAATCTGCCTAGATAGTTTTAGCATTTTACACAGGAAAACTAATTATTGTTCATGACAATAAAGTCATGAGTAAGTGTTATTAATTTTATTAACTTAGAAATGAGTTTTATTTTAATAACAAGAATGAAAATTATTTTTTTTTTATTACAGATTTCTATTAAATTCTTTATTTAACTTATACATAAAAAAAAGAATGAAATTTAAGAATTGTCTTTTATCCCTGTGTATTTCTTTCCTTTAATTTAATAAAAAAAAGAAAGGGGGAAAAAAGTATCTTTTAACGATGGCAAATTCGATCTTAAATGAAAAGTATTTCGTTTCTAAGATATCACATTTCGTCGTTAAAAGTTCCTTTTGTTCTAATCATTAATTTTATATATGTATTTTTTTTATCGATGAATCTTTGTGGTTTATTTACTTTGAAACAACAGTTACTTTTATATTTACTGTTACATTTATCGTGTAGGGCAAGGATGAACGTATTCTTCGTTTACGGATCCACTATTTTTATTTAGAAATATTAATTTATTTTTCACAATATTTTTTCTGTGATTAAAAAGCACAAAGAAAACGATAATTATTGATCGTGATGAAGTTAAAGGTGCGTATTGTTATTTACGTTAAACAGCATATTGTTAAAATATACTGGTAAATAAGTTTCATCGATACGCGGAATATTTTCAACACATGATGTAGGCTGACCCATTTGGTGTTATTGATCTTGGGTTATTTTAACACAAATTAACCCAATTTTAACACAAACAACATAACAGTTAACTTTTAACCTGACACACACACACACACACAGATCTGCCAACATAATCCGGCAAATTGTTTGCAACGCCCCTTTTTCTACACCACTTAATTTTTAGAGTAATTCTCTTCAAATATATTTACGATGAATTAAGAAAACAAATACTCTAAAAATTACGTGGTGTAGAAAAAGGAGCTGTACAAACAATTTGCCGGATTAGGTTGGCAAATCTGCACACACACACACACACACACAAAATGATAATAATAGTAATTAGATTTGAGGTTGTATTTTATACGGTTTATATTCTAGTGGAAAACTATAATTATTGATCACGATCAAGTCAAAAGGACGTATTATTCATACTTTAACTTTGAGATAAGAATTATTTTCGTAGACGAATGTAGCAGGGATGGAACAGTGGCGCAGAACTGATACCACTATCAATGCAACAAAATTTTCGACTTCTTAAATCAACTGTATTAAAGGTACAGAAATTTCTTAAATGAATACCGGTATGACTTCTGCTCCCGTGCCCCATCCCTGATGTAGTTTTAAATTTTAAGTTAATTAGAAATTTTTATTGATTTCTGTAAATATTTGGAAAAAAAAAAAAAAAAAAAACTTTAAATAAAATTTTAAAAATTCCATATTCTTTTTATTCTAATAATTAAAGTTATCAATTTTTTATTAATGAATTGTTGTAGTTTTGATTTGAGACTACGCTTACTTTTATGAGACGTGTAATATGTAGAGTGACACACTTAGATTATTTGGAAACATACTATGTGGGATCTCTCAATGTCTAAGAAAAATTTTTCGACTGATTTTTTTTTACTTAACTGAAATGACAGAATTAAAAAAAAAATGTATGCAGTGTAATTTGAATAATTCGAACTTGTTTCGAACTAATTCGAACTTGTCTTGCTTTTGCCTCCAAGGCAGTTGCACGTGTTTGCACCTGATGAAGAAAGGCTACGTCATTTCGAAACCGGTTGTGCTGATTTAAAATTTATGGTGTGTGAAGAAGTTTTAATTTCTTTCTATTGACTGTACGCCAGATTTGAATTTATTTTTGGGTCGAACTTGTTTAATTCGAAATTCTGGATAATTCGAATTTTTTACTCGGTCACTTGAATTTTGTATTAAAATAATATTAAAAAATCATGGATAATTCGAATTTTTTTTTGGATAATTTGAATATTTCATACGACTACCTTTAAAATATTGCAGTGAGATTTGTTCCCGAAATTTTTCTCAGCTAAAGTGAATTATTTTTTTTAAACAGTCTTTCAAAAGAAGGATAAGGAAATACCAGAGTATTTCTTACCTAGTGCACCAAAAGAAGATATGGTCCATATACATTTACTTCGAGGTTTTTTTTTTTTTTTTTTTTTTTTTAATTGAAAGTCATGTGTAATGTAGAAGATTCTGTTTTTGTATCAAATGATAGGTTGAAGTCATGCTATGATACAAAGACTTTACTTAAAGAAGCAATTAAAAATAAATGACTATTTTTTAAAAAGTGTTGAAAAATTAAGCTCGTAAAAATGCATATTTATATATATATTGATTTAATGTGTGTGTGTGTGAGGGGGGGGGGGGGTCTGTTAATGTTGCAGTATTCTTAGATATAAAGTTTATGTGTTAAATCTTTGATCGTAGAGTTTTTTTTTTTTTTTTTTTTTATTTATCTCTTCTTTTTGACAAAATAGTATATGTAATTCAAATTTTTGGATATTTCGAATTTTTCTCTGGTCCCTTCAAATTCGAATTATCCAAGTTCTATTGTATATACATAGTTGTTAATTTCTACTTTTCCTTTTATTTAATCATTAACCCATATTTCACCGTCTTCTTAAAAATAGGACCCCATGCCTAAGTGTTATTTATATAAATTCTTCTAAATATTTTAATTTAAATTAAAAGCGATATATTATTTAAAAGTCCAATAAATACATATGTGTCTTTATCGTTAGTTTAAATTAACGTTTAATATATATATATTTAATTTTTAAAATGACGATTTTTGAAAATTTATTCATTAGATTTTCAACACATTATTACTTAAAAAGATATTGCGTTCAAGAATAACTGACACATAAATTTATTGAGGTAATATTCTACACTTTTGTGCTGGTAAAGCAATTATATAAAAATATATATCTAGATTGCCTGTTTTCCTTATATTTCCGACTGTCCTAAACCACTGTCCCATTTTTTAGGACAGCATGTACCGATTAAGCTAATGAAAGGTTGGTAAGGTTTTTGATTTTGTGTGTGTACATAGGCTTAAACAAACATTCATTTAAAATTTTATAAAGGAAAAAAAATAGTTTTTCAATGCTTGGTACGATATGGGTTAAAAAGTTTACTGAAATAAATAAAAAAATTCTAATAAAAATTTCCAGTAGTCAAATATATAAAAGTTGGTACCTATGTATATATATATTTAAATATGTCAGAATAAATAAATAAATAAAATAAAGTAAAATAAAATATTTCTTGTGTCAAAAAATATTTTCATGACTTGCATTTTTATAATGTATAAAATTAATAATAATATCCGAAAAATTTTAAAGGTGTTTAATTTTTCTCTGACTTTATTTCGAATATTTTGGAGCCTATAAGTACCAGTGGCACGCATCTGTTTTTTGTTTAAGAACAGGAGATAAATAAAATGGGGATGAAACAGGAATGGAATTTTCGGCCAGAAGGGGAATAACAAAAATGACTAAGTTAAACAGCAATAACACATAAACAGAAAATAATAACAGTAATAATAATAATAATAATAAAATAATAATAATTAACTCATAAGACATATGTAAAATTTTGATACGAAATAAATCTAGTAAATTAAAAGGAAATTTACTGTCGGTAACATTTGTAAACGAGTTAGAAAAGGCAGACTGGTCTTTACGAATTCGGTGTAAATAAATGTAATAAATAATATTTATAACGATAGACGAAAATACACAAATTACACAAATAATACGCGTTAAAATTTTTAACATGTCGGTGTATTGCTAAATAATTTCAATATATTCTAATGCAATCGATACAGAATTTCACTAAAATGGAATAAGTTATGTAGCAATAGCTACTTATTGCTTTAAAAAATACCGGGGTATGTTTAAAATTTCTAATATATATACACACACAATCAATTTCATATTAAAGGTGCCCGAAAAATACTAAAATTCGGTTTAATTTTTTATCGGTCAAAGAGAAATAGGTAATCACGATCAATTACGGAAAAAAAAGAAAAAAAAAAAAAAAAAAAAGAAAATTAAAGAAAAGCAAGAAATAAGACTGTGTAAATAAATAAAAATTGTTTCTGTTTATTTTCAAAATTTTCCGCATTTTAGTACTTTTACACCACTCTTCTAAACAAATTTTCTCAATTAGAGTGTATTTATAACGAAAAAATAAATCACTGAAAAAAACCACGTCCCTGTTACGTATAACGCACCTTAAAAATTGAGTGTGTTATACGTAATTGAAAATTAAACGCTCAACCTCTAAAATGAAAGGGTATAACAACGTGACCTGTGCCATTTTTTTTCGCCGTCATAATTCAGTTAGTTTTATAGGGTAAAAAATAAAAAATAATTTTTTGACGTTTTTAGAGATGGAAAAAAAAATGTGAAAATAAAAAATTAATAGGCGGATTTTTCTTTTTTAAGTAGTATTTTTTCCTACCTTGTTTTGAATATTATTTTTCCATTTACAATGAATACTTATCTCTAACAGAAAAATAATTAAAGCACGTGTCAATTTTTTAACACTACACACACACAAATATATGTATAAAGTTAAAATTTTTTAAGTTTAAATTGCAACTAAAATGAAAGTAAAATTGCATAAAATGCAACAAGCAGCTACAATTTATTATGCAAAACTATTTTAATTTATTTATTAAATAAGAATTGCTTAAATGTGTTAGTGGGGAGTATTAATACAACATCAGATATCAAACAGACATTAAAACAATTAAATAATATTAAGAAACAATTTATAATTTATACCGAAAATTTTATGCAGAATCTACTTCATTAGAAAGTTAGAGGTATTGCAAAAAAAAAAAAAAAAAAAAAAATTTTAGTTTTCAGAAGGTATGTCAAACTATGATATTTCAAAATGTGTTCAAATATCAAAAATATATCGCGCTTTCTGTATTAAACATTTTATATCAATAGTTATGAATTTAAAAAAAAATCCTTTAGAGATATTTATGTATTCTGAATTTAAAACATGTACTTGTTAAAGATGAAAAATGGTTTGGGGAAAAATATATTACTTATTAAAGGCAAATTTTCTTCAGTAAATTAAAATAGCCTTTAAACTTAAATTTTGAAATTTGGATTAAGGATTTAAAGTTCAAATTTTAAAGTTTTTAAATATTTTCCTAAATAATTTGCTTACATGTTTTTTACGCAGTTGATGAATTTAACTAATTGTATATTTTGTATCAAACAGTTAGAAGTGGGGGTATATATATATATATATATATATATATATATATATATATATATATATATATATATATATATATGCAGTTTTGAACAAAAAAAACTGCATCACCTATAAAAATACATATTTTGAAACTTCAACACACTATTTTGTTTACATACATTAATTACAATTGTTGCAAAATATTGTATTGTGTTGTCACACATCATTATTGCACCATCCAACAACTTTGAAGTATTACATCATCCTGATTTCATTAGTAGATTAAGATAAGAAAGTCTGGTTAATTTTCGTGATTTTTGATGCGATAATTTATGCCTCCAGATGCTCAAGTAACGCCTCGGAAGAAATGTGTAGCAATTACTTTAAGGAGGGTTTTCGACACAAACGATAGCCAAGAAAACTGTCATTAGTTTACATTTTCGAGAGTGATCAAGTTAAAGCGTGATATTGGTGGTATCGAGAGGAGTGGATGCGGATTGAAAACAGCTACTACAATAGCGGAATATAGATATTGAAACGGTTGTGCCTGCAAAGTCGTCATGTAAATGCACCACATTCACCCCTTTCAGGGATGGTGGTATATGTTTTTTTAACCACCTACCAGCTGCAAAAACCATCCCGGAAATTCTTTAGCAAAAACTTACGTTTTTTAACATAGCAGAAAAGGCCGGGTTTTTTAACCGTAAAATTTAAAATTTATTTTAGTTTAATTTAGTTCATGAATTCCGGTGGCAGTATAATTTAAATGATTCGAATTGTCTTGCGCCGCAAAGGGTTAAAAGTCGAACTGGAGAACACTTGTGGTGTTAAAATAAGTGCGAGAACAGTTCAGAAGCGGCTGGCAGAATGTGATTTACTTGCCTATCGTCCAAATAAAAAGCCCTTGTTTACTCAAAAAGTGAAGAAAAAGCGACTTGCTTGGCGCAAAAGTATGTTTTGTGGACAAAAGCTCAATGGGACACTGAAAATTTCTCGGATTAGTACAAATTTAACCTACATAGACCGGACAGTCAACGGTACTTACGAAGACGTAAAACCGAAGCGTTTTATGCAGATTGTGTGCCACATATTGAGTGAGTGCGAAAGTTCTACCAGTTTTTTGGATATGCAAATTTACAATGGAAGTCACGCCACACATGACATTGTAATGACGATTATCGTCGCTCAATCAAACGTGTGGATGCCTCAAATATAAATGCATCGTTTCTCACAAATTTAATCATCTGAAAAAAAAAAAAAAATCAGAATGTGTAACATAGAAAGCGAGAAGGAGCATATAAGACATTGTTCGTTATACGAGTTCGATAAAAAGAGTACGGTAGCCGCAGCATGTCGCAATGTTTGTCAAGTTTATAGGGAAGATGCAATAGACGAAAGCACATATCGTCGATGGTTTCGTAAATAAGGGAAAGAGGCACAATCTGCCAAGATAAGGCTAGGAGTGGACGGACATCACACGATGGAGACGACGATATTGACCAATCCATAAGGAACAACCCAAACCCAACCGTGCAAGAATTAGCGGAGACCGTCAACGTGCACCGGACAATGGTCGAAAGAGGTCTGGTTAAGTTGGGTTTTACAAGAAAGTTCGATTGTTGGGTTCCACATAACCTGACAGCTAATCAACGGGATGGCCGAATCGCCGTGTGTGTTTTCTTGCTTCCCCGGTACCGAAAATGGTCCGTTTTTGACACGAAATGTGACAGAAGATAAAAAGTGGGTTATATACCGTATCGTAAAGTATCGTAGGACTGTGTGTGGCACTCCTGATCCGCGTGCATCGACTTCGAAAGCTGAACTCGTGATATAAAAGTAGAAAGCGAATCAATGTAAGATTCGTTATGAAGTCAAGCAAGATGATATTGACTCTGCAGGAACGAATTTAATTGTTGAAATTGTTTTACAAAAACGACGATTCAGCTGCGGAAGGTTTGCGAAATTTTGAAGAAGATACAAAAAGGTCCACTCACTGAACAAGGACTAAAAAGCAGGTATTTCTGTTTTTTCGCCCTTGCTCAGTTCTTTAGTCCTTTAAGGAATCTAAATCAACGGGACCATTGGCCCTTCAGCAAGGAAGAGGAAGATGGTGTGTTGCAGCAAAGGTAGTGGATGATTTAGGGACGCAAGTGAGAGAAGGCAGGAAAATCAGTTTCATGGGCAGCTCTGGAGTTCGACATAGTGTAAAAACTGTGTTGAGCAACTTTGTTTCACAGTTTATAAGATTCTTGAAAAAGTTGTTACGCTACCATACCTATAAACTGTTTCTTGTACAGAAGCTCTTACCAACTGATCTTATCGGCCGACAAACCTTCCAGTAAAGTATTTTGTGAATTCCAGCTCCAAAATCAATTGCCATGAAACATTTTGTGGACGGACGAGGCCATGCCCGTTTAGATGGAACATTTACCCCATACATTTGTCGTAGTAGGGTTGCAAAGCACCCACATAAATGTCTAAAAATTCCTTATCACTCTTCGTATGTAATGGTTTTATGAGGCTTTACTGCTGCATTCATTCGGGTTCCATTTTCATTCGAAGAATTCAGCCTTACAGGTCCTATGACATGTTCCGTCACTGGTAAGCGATATGTATATTTATTGAAGCAATCCATGTCTTTTTGGCTCTTTAGACAATGTGGTGTGTTTCAACAACAGTGTTTAAGCAAAATTATATTCCACCACACATTGCTCTTTGTGTGAAGCAAGTGTTCTGTTGTCATTTTTGGGACGACGCAATCATTAGCTCTTATTTTCTACACCTTGGCTTCCCAGATTCTCAGACAGGAATTCTTGTAACTCTTGACTGCGGAAGTACCTCAAAGACTTGGTCTAAAGTGATCGTATCACATCTATCTCCGACGTTAAAGATAGCATAGCACTCCATGTGTGTAACATTCTGCAGTATACATTGCCTTCAACAGTTGAACATGCCATTTTGCGCTTCCAGATAGTTGTATACAATTGTGGACATCATACTGAGCATGTTTTGTACACAAGAATAAATTCTGTAAATTTGCTGTTGTTAAATATTATTATATTCTCAATAAAACTCCATCTAGTGGTGGACTTTCTATTTATTTATTTTTTTTGTGCGTGTGTATGTTAGGGTGGGCCGAAAAAATTATTTTTTGAAATTGATTTTGGTATAGTGCGGAAAAGTTGTGTAATGGGTCTGTAAGAAACCTCTAAAAATTTTATCAGTTTTGTTTAATATTTAACCGCGCCCCTTTGGCACTGAAAAACTGAAAGAAAGAAAAAAAATAGTTTTTTTCAAAAAATTAAATTTCAAAAAATAATTTTGAATTTAGTTCTGGTATATTGCAGAAATGTTACCTAATGAATCAGTTAGAACCCTGAAAAACTTTCATCAATTTTGCCAAATATTTAGCCGCGCCCCTCTGACATAAAAAACTAAGAAAAAGATGAAAAGCCGGGTTTTTTGAAAAAAGTATATTTTAAAAAAAATTGAAACTAGTTATACTATATAACTAAAATATTACATAATACGTTACTACGAACCAATCCAAATAAAATTCAAATAATTTTACTCTATTTTTATTCTCTTACTTAAAAATAATAAGCATACATATGCACATAAGAAATTGAAGCTTATCTTATACCCTACTTTCGTTTTTGTTTCTTTTCGTTCAGATTTCAAACGATAGATGGCGTTCTACTGCTCCCATTGCTTCCAAGGTCAATTTAACTAATAGATAAGATAAAATATTGGATTTCGTTTCATTCTACGTTTGTTTGTCAAATAAAACGGTTGTTATGGAAAAACGGGTAATTAAAAAAGTGACGCGAGCAAACTCAAGTCGTCCGCTGTTTGGAACATGGAAAGATTTATTCCCTTCTGATGCTGTTTATCTCCCAACATATGAGGACATAATAAGATGTTATCAGAGTATCAGATTGCAAATAAAGGGAGACAAAAGTCAAGAACCTTCTTCAAGAACCGTGGCCGCAGCGGTAGCAAAAAAAATTATTGATATATGGAAACGTGCTTCGATTCCTGTTGTATCATTAAAGCGAGTTACTGCCATGGTTTTATCTTACAACTGTAAATATAAGAACGTTATAAAACCTGCTAAATCTAGGAATACGCCGTTTTTACAATCGAAATTGAAGAAATTTAAAGCAGATGCCGCAAAATTGTTCGACATTTGTGCTTGTAAATGCCAAGATTTATATTCGTGCAATTGCGAAAAAAAACTAAAAGTTCCTGAGAGAGAAAAAGAATTTTTAATTGATCAAAGGACAGTTAGAAAAATGTCTATTGGAAATCTGGATATAGTAACAACCCACCAACTACAAAAACGAGTACGTCGAAAAATGGAAATATCCAATTGTCCAAACAAGAATAAAATGTCAATGCCCAGTACCAGTGGATTTCAAAATAAAGACTCTCATAACATTTTGAAAGATAATGAATTAGGGATTGAGTCAGAAATGGATACAAAAAATGCAGATCAAGATTTCAAGTGGTCTTATCCTCTTTTAAGAAAACATAAACAAACTGAAACGCCATCAAGATCGTCAGATCAAATGAGAATTTCTATGCCTCATACAGCATTGGCTGCAGATTTAACTGGTGCCTCAAGTAGAGCAGTGGCCAAAATTACTATTGCAGTTTTGGCTGATTTCAATTTAGTTTCGCCTGAGCAACAAACATATATAGTTGATAAAAACAAAGTGAGAAGAGAAATAGAGAAGAAAAGAAAAAAAGTAAGGGAAAATGATTTAAGGCTATTTGAAGAAAAACCTATTAAGAGTTTGTATTTTGATGGGCGCAAAGATGAAACTATTCAACAAATACATGGTCATCGAAAATTAACATCAGAAGCGCATGTAGCATTAATAGAGGAACCAGATAGCAAATATATGGGTCATATATCGTTAACTGCTGGTGAAAGTGCAAAAGGAATAGCCGAAGGTATTATAGAATTTACAAGAAAGAATAACATAAGTTTGCAGAACCTATCAGTTATCGGATGTGACGGAACAAATGTAAATACGGGATGGAAAGGTGGAGTAATACGTTTGCTTGAGACAAACATTGGAAGACCACTACAATGGAATGTATGTTTGCTTCATACCAATGAGTTGCCACTAAGACACCTTATTCAAGAAATAGACGGCTGCACAAGGGGACCATATTCATATTCTGGACCTATTGGATTGCTTTTAAAAGACTGTGAGAAACATCCAGTGGTCAAATTTGATAAAATGGACTCTACACTTCAGCATTTGGATCCGCAAGATATTAGAAAGCTAAGTACAGATCAAAAATATTTGTATCGCATCTGTCAAGCCATAAAAGATGGTACTATTTCTCCTATGTTGACTGACAGTAATCCAGGTAAACTTAGTCATGCACGATGGCTGACTACCGCAAACCGTTTGTTACGGTTATACATTAGCACACCAAGCCCATCAGAGAATCTTATAATACTTGTGAAATATGTAATGCTGGTTTATGCTCCAATGTGGTTTGAAATAAAAATGAAATCGCATTGCCAGTATGGTTCCCAACATTTTTGGAAAATGATATCCCTTTCAAAGCAGCTTCCAGACAAATCTAAGAAAATTATTTTTAAAGTTTTGTCAAACAATGCATATTATGCGCATCCCGAAAATTTATTGGTAGCAATGTTGCATGATTCCAGGAAACACATCCGGGAACTAGCAGTTAGGCGCATTCTAGGCGCTCGACAAATAAAAATGAAGAACTTGAATGGTTTACGAGTTTTCAAGCCTCCTCAAGTTAATTTCGAAGCAGACGACTACATTGATTTAATTGATTGGTCAAACTGTGTTGTAACAGAGCCACCTCTTACAATGCATTTAAAGGATAAAGACTTGAAAGAAATGTGCAAAAAAGAAGAGAATCAATTAATGACATTCGAAAAATTACCATGTCATACGCAATCTGTTGAACGATGTGTTAAATTAGTATCTGAAGCTGCAATGAAAGTTTGTGGTGAGATTGCAAGGGATGGCTATATTCGCAGCAAACTTCAAGCAAGAAAAGAACTCCCAACGTTTGACAATAAAGGACAATATTATTCGAGTACCTAATATTCAATAAGCAACAGGTATTATTAAATCCAACATAAATTTGTATATTTTTGCTTTAATCTTTATTTTGTTACTATGTAAGAGAAAATATGCTTATATAAAAGAAAAAATATGTTTATATATTAACCAAGTAAAAAAATAATAAAGTAAAGTAATAGTTATAGGTATAGAATTTTTATTTATAATACTAATTAATTAATCAGTTATGTCAATACTAATTTAGAACATAATGAATAGTTTATCATAGTACAGGTTTTCAGAAAATCCGATATTTCTTTCATTTTTCACCAATTTTTTATGTCAGAGGGGCACGGTTAAATAATGAAAAAAAATTATACCAATTTTTATGGGTTCTAATTGACATATTATCTAACATTTTTAATGAATGTCTTTAAAAATTTTGGATATTTTTTCAAAATATTTTTTTTTCCAAAAAAAGCTTTTTCCGTTCTTTTTTTCCGTTTTTCAATGTCAGAGGGGCGCGGCTAAATATTGATTAATTTTGATAAAAATTCTTGTGAGTTCTAATTGGTCCATTACACAACTTTTTCATTCTATACCAAAATCAATTTCGAAAAAAAAAAAATTTTCGGCCTTTTTCCAAAAAAAAGCTTTTTTCCGTTCTTTTTTCCGTTTTTCAATGTCAGAGGGGCGCGGCTAAATATTGATTAATTTTGATAAAAATTCTTGTGAGTTCTAATTGGTCCATTGCACAACTTTTTCATTCTATACCAAAATTAATTTCGAAAAAAAATTTTTTTCGGCCTTTTTCGGCCCACCCTAGTGTATGTGCGCTAAATAAAATTTTTATCATTTAATCATGCTGTTACTCAAATTTATGAAGTTCTGCATAATAAGTTTTTACATAGAAAGCTTAGATTTTGCGACATTTATAATAGGTTGCCTGTATATAACATGTTTCGAATGAAAAGTGTTTGATGAAAACCAATAATATATGTATATATATATATAGGGGAGAACCGTGTATTATGGACCCCCTAAGCAAGAATGCCCGTAAAACTTAAATTATTAAAATACAAATATTTAATTTGGTGGCTGCTCATTACAATTGCATAGTTACAACTTGGTAAAGTACTCTGGGAATTATTAATAATTGCAGAAAATAATTATTTTATTTACGTATCTGTGGTCCATATTACACGAACGTATGTGTAATACGGACCAAGTGGTCCATAGTGATCCTTCCCGTTCCCTAACAGTTGACACACTTGGAATTGTGAAACGAACTGACAACATGTTCCCTCACAGATTTGTACATCTTATGGGAATAGTAGAAATGGACGAAAAAAAAAAAATAGTTAATGAACGAAAAAAAAGGGGAGGTCTAGAGGTTATATCCAAAAGGGTAGTGTGCGAAAGAAGTGATAATTTTATTACCTCTGCTTCCCTGGCCTATTCAATAGCCTCAAGATTTTGAGTATGCGACATATGTACACCGAGCATTAACAAAATTTCTCTGTTTTTATTATGGACCACTGGTCCATATTACACAACACAGCATGGTTCATATTACATGCGTAAACATAACAACGTGGTTTCCAATCAAAAATCGCTATGCAAATTGATGCTCTTGAAACGCATGTATAAATTGTTCATAAAATAAGTACCAATGCTACTATTAACGCGAAAATTATATTACAATTATCTAACAGTAGAAAGTTATACTTTCATTTTAACATACTTGTTACATCAATGATCATATAAACCGAAAACTCTATTTCATAATCGCCCAAATAGCGGTACAGTCACGTCCTGCTTGAGATAACTATAATATTCATTATACGCAGTGAGATAGTTTCACCATCTAGTGTTGAACATACAAATTTCCTCATTGTCCGTATTACACAATGGACCATAATACACGGTTCTGCCCTAATCTTCATAAAAAAATAAACACGTGAAATACGAGTTTTGAAAAACGGTAAATATAGAAACCATTAGTCTTGAATTGTAATACAAAACAATACTTGAAAAAGATATTAACGAAAAAATTAATGATTTCTTCTTAATGTTTCAAATAGTTCGAAAATGTTCTTAACAGTTTCTAAAAAAGATATATTAAGTATTTTACATTAAAAAAAAAAGCTATTACTTTATTGAATCTCATTTTTTTAATGTATATTTTTTCAATTAAAAACGTAATTCAATGTTATTTAAAACGAATCTCTGCTTTTTCTATAAATCATTGTTCATCAGTCTGTAAACTAAAAAAAAAAAAAAAAAAAAAAAAAACTGCTAAGTTATTACATATCTAGAGCCGGCTACACCTGATTCGCTGGTCACTATATTTAAATGAAATTTCAAATGCATTAAATTACTATTTATTTTTTATATTACATTATGAACAAATATTTAAAAAAAAAATCTACATTGAAATCACTGCAAACCTTACTTCAGGTACTCGCTGCCTATGGCAGCCCTTTTACCTCCCGCACTGCATCGGGTCCATGTTCCCATTGCCTACAGAAAGTTCTTTCCTGGGAACTTTAATTTGGGTGCTTATCAACGACAGGTGGATCTGCTATTATTTAAGAACTGCGATTTTAAAGATGATGTTTCTCAGCATCTATTAAATATTTTAATTTTTGAGCCATGTACTTAATAGCCTCCGTTCATTACACCATATTACGATTTGATTCCGACCAATATAATAAATAAAATAAAAAGTAGATTTTCTTTTAAAGGTATTAAATAAATAAAAATTTAATAAAATTTAATTGAACTTAAATTATTATCAGTTTAATCTATTCTATTATATATTACCATTTTTTTTTTTTTTTTTCGATAAACACTATAGGGGAAAAAAAATCTTTCAAAAGAATTAGTGAAAAAAAAAAAAAAAAAAAAGTGGTTACACAAATAATTGTTAGAAATGTGTTTTTAAATTTAAAATTTAATATACGAAAATATATTTTTCTACTATATGATTTTCAATCTATTGATTTGACTCTAGAATTAGATTTTCAATAAATATAATAAATTATATATTTAAAATAATAATAACAATAATAACATTTCGCCTTTAAATAAATGAATTAAATAAAAAAAAAAAAAAAATAAGTAGAGTAATAACAGTTGCTAAGATACCCAGACGATTAAAATGAAAGAATATATATATATATATATATATATTTTTTTTTATAAAACTTAGAAAAACCAATATTTAAAATTGAAATAAATAAATAAATAAAAAGTTCGAATCCGAAATTCCAAAGAATCTCGATGAGGTGAAGATCTCACAAAGGCACTTCCCTTTATATATATATATATATATGTGTGAAACTATTTTTATTTCAATAGTAATGCTATCATTTTTTCGTAGAAACTATCTTAATTTCTATTCATGAAAAAGGGAAAAAAATGTTAAATGTGATTTTTGAAAATTAATTAAATAACAACTGACATTTATCACAATTCACATTTTTATTTTAAATTTACACTTACAAAAATCCTTAAAAGTTAAATTACAGATGGAAACGTTTTTACAAAGGTACTTACAGAAATTATTTCTAATCGCTGTAATCAATATTAAAATAATTGAGTTTTTTTAACTTCCGTATTTCCTTTTTAATTAATAATAAATAATTACACACATATACAGGTATATATAGGGATGAATAAATATCTACAAAAGTATTGCAATATGACAATTTTACAAATCAGTATTTTTTAATTAAAAATAATAGCTTTATATTTAAAAAAATAACGCGTTAAACGATGATAAATAAGAAATTCAAAATAACACTATCTACATTTCATGATTTCAGCTAACAATAAAAAATAAACAAATAAAAACCCATAAAAATATATCTGATAAATGTGTCCTATACTTTAAAATATTTTCGTTTTACTTCTTAACGCATGTGACTATAAGGAGATTCTCATATTTTAAAGTGCCTCTTCTAGAAATATATTTTGGAACAAATGCGTCTGTAGTAAGCTGGTAAACATAATTTAGAGCAATACTATTGGTTAGTTCATAAAATCAGCTCAAAACCATTAAAGAGATTCATATCCTGCATCACTTTTTATATTTTGCAGAATACGCCGAAGGAGATAAAAAGCTCTTTTATTTTTATGAAAGAAATTCAATAATTTTTAGACTAAGCCTTCGGTAAATCTTTATGAATAGAATTGGATGCAATAAACAATATTTCAAGTAAAAATCCTTGGCGAGAGAATAAAAAAATTCCTTTCAAAGCGTTTTCCTTTTGATTATGAAAATGCAAAGCCTATTGATAATATTAAAAAAATCTCAATGCAAAGGAATATTTTGCTTAGACGAGATTTTGTTTCAGATGCCTTTTTTTTTTTTTTTTTTTTTTTTTTTTTCTCTTTTAGTTTAAGAAAAATATTTTCATAAAAAATATATTTGTAAAAAAAAAAAAAAATACCGTTGTCTGAATGGCAACGATTTTCCTTTATTAAAGATAATTTAAGTAAAATTTTACTTCTTTTATATATATATATATATATATATAGGAAGAAATTATTGATTCATATATACTATACATATATATATATATATATATATATATTACTTCAAGTTTTCGATGTGTTTACAAATTTATGATGTTCTGAGCATAACAAAGTCTGTTTGATTGTATAGTCGTGCATGTATGTCTAAACATGACAGGTTGCTGTATCTCACGAAAAATGGACAAAATTTCACAAAAGTTTGTTTGGCAGAAACTACACTTAAATTATTTTTATTAGATTTTGGGATATATCTTCCATACTATGCCGCTGTTAGACTGCATTTTTCGTATTTAAGAGAAGGCTATATTTCAGTATTTATAATATTCGAGTCCATAAAACTATAAGTGAATTGACTATAAAAACCTATGTGAATTCAATTTCGGCGCATATTGGTTGACAGATGGCGATACAATATTGCAGTTTTATCACATAAAAAAAAAAAAAAAAAATACCGGCTTCTATGATATATAAATAAAAGAAATTTGGTATGTGAGATGGATATTGTAAAAGACTATACCTGTTCATTTAAGGTATGCTGAGTAGATGTCGTCTTTGTCAAAGGACAGTCCATTTTTTAAGCTGCTTTTCTGAATTAAAAAAAAATATATACAGGAAAATTATGCACTATATTTATTAGCATTTTGGACCCCATTTACAAAGAATATAAAATTATATTCCTAATTAGGAATTATATTAATTATTAATGCTTTTTATTTAGAAAGGCACACTATTCTGTTCACCATAATTTAGGGTGCATATCGAACAAGTGGTGTTGCAGCATTTCCCGTTTACGATAATATTATAATATGCACCGAATTTCGCCTGTTAGATAGACATTAAAAAAATGTAGGCTTTTTCAACTTTGTATATCAGACATGCGGCTGTTATTCACTTTCTGTGGTATTCCAGATGACTATATGCGGGCATCTCAGAGTATATTAAAATACAAAGCATTTTTTTTTCTTTTTTTAAGGACTAAAATGGAACTATTTAAGCATGCGCAAAAATCTTCTAGAAAATCCAAAAAGATAGCGTTTTTCTTTTTGACAATTATCAGTTAGAACTAATAACAAATCAACATCTCCATAGTAAATTGAATATTGAAGGTTGTGGTTTGGTGAATTTAAAATTGGTCTTGATCTATGCATTAAGTATTTGAAGAAGGACTGGGATTCACAACTACCTGTGGTCCGAATACTTGAAATTCATTTTTTATTCTACAAGGAGAGGATAGAGAGAAAAAAAATGTTCAGTTTGCGGATTAATGGTTTAAACGTCGTTCTGAGTTACAGAGTTTGCAGATGGTGACGTTCTGGAATTCACACTTGGATGGTAGGAAGATGGGCTATCTCAATTTTCATCCTCAATGAAGGGAAACAACAACAACAACAAAAAAATAAATAAAAAAATAAAAAATAATAAAGCGCGTAAGATTTTTGTTTCCCATTTTACAAATTGTGCCATCTAATTTTTTTTATATAATTGCGTTACCATTTAGATCACCTTTCGTACATTCTAAACATTCCTTTATCTTTTTAATACATCCTTTTTAAGCGAGCAAAAAATATAAAATCTCCAAATTTAATTTACCACCTTATTTTCAAGAAACTAGAGAGCCTTGTATGAAGAGAGACGACAAATAAAAAAATTACTCTATGGCGCATGCTTATAGCAGATTTTTTTTTTTTTTTTTTTTTTTTTTTTACCAAACTAGGTTCTGATTAAAAAGAAAAAAAACTCTTAACACCAGTTGAACATTACAGAAAAAAATAAAATAAATAAAAATAAATAAAAAATAAAAAATAAAAAAAATAATTACAGATATCATTCTTTTTTGGAAATAATCCCTTATTTCAGATGTAGTTCTGAGAACATTGCTTATAAAACGATTTAACACGTTCGCTGCCGGTTTCACGTGACTAAAATTTGAAATGACGTTTTTTTCCTTTAACCCGCCGAATATGTTTGACGTGTTGCACAAGAGCGCTACATCGCCAGATGTTATAGGCTTTCTGTTTACCTTTGCTTGTTTGCGTCATGTGTTACGTCAATACGCTGTATTACGTCAAACGTGTAAAAATTCATCTGCTCGTTACAAGCAAACTCTGGAGTTAATGAGTAATAATTTAAATTTCCATAGCAAATAGTTTCGTTTGTACTGATAAAATATCTCGCTGACGCCATCACTTCGGTTGCATATTGATGATACGTGTTTTATTAGAGAGAAAGTATTCTATTTTGAAATACCCTTCCATGGAGGATCAAATTTTTGATCGCATGTTTCCGGACCACTTCTAGGGCTGAGTCCCCTACCGTTGCCAATCGCATACTGCGCAGCACTAGTGTGACGTAAAACCCAACCAACCATCTATTTTGAAATATGAATATTTGTGATGTTTGCGTTAGTACTGTTTGGCTGGTTGAATATAGTTGGAATTTAAGAGGTACTTTTGAATTTAAGAGGTTGGTTTGTTGATTTTGTTTTACGTCACACTAGTGCTGCGCAATGGATAATTGGCGATGGTCTGAGTCTCACCCCTAGAGTTGTCCAGGGACTTGCCATCACAATTTTGATCCTCCACGGAAGGGATGACTCTCTCGCTTCGTAGACACCCAGAGGTATAATTAATATGGGAACATGGAAAACATTGCGGGCATGACAGATTTTATGAGCACCAGCCACCATTAGTATACACAATGGTTTTTGGCAGGCTCGAGTACCGAGCCCGCAATCTTCCAATTCCGGGCCCGGCGCTCTACCGACTGGGCAAACACGGTCCTGAATTTTCGAGGCGTATTTTTGAATTTCATGCCAATACTGGTTGCTACAGTACAAAATTTTGTATACTTTTTAATTTCATGCATTTTGAGATAGGGGTATAGTGAACAGATCAGAGTACCATTATAAGAGAGAATCGTTAAAATTTGCTATAATTATCCAGTTGCGGATTTATTTTTTTCATTCCTAATGAATGAGGACTATAAATAAAATATTAATGATAAATAATTTACTTTATACAACTTTTGAAAACTTTTAAATTTAAAATTCCTAAGTAAAAAAGTATACTTCATACATTTTTGTTAAACAAATCCTTGTCGAATCCTGGCCTTAGTCAGTGTAAGAACATGATTCGATAAGGATTTATTTAACAAAACCTTATGAAGTGTACTTTTTTTTACATAGGAATTTTTGCTAGTGTTCGGACACTTTTGTTACCGACTGAACTTATAGCTGTTAAATTATTGGAAATAAAAAAAACTATCATCTAAACACTTATCATCAATTACTAAAGCAACACACTTTTCAGGGACATTTGGTGTGATTGTATAATCTAAGTTTTATTTTTGTATTTGTGATTAGTTATAAATTCGTAATTTTTTTTTTCTTTTAATTCTATTTTATGAAGATTTTCCTTTTGTCCTATGTATTATTATTATTCGGATTTTTTTTTTCAAGACGCGTTTTCTTTTTAGGTTAGATCGCCGAAAAGCTCGCTTTCGTATGCCGCCGCTGTAAGGTTGCTATTCGGAACACGATGCGAAATGGCGCCGTCTTGGCGATTTTCGAAATTTCGCCAAGCGGCAGCCTAAAGTAAACTTGTACCTGTAAAGCAATACGTCACATCCCGCGCTGGCGCGGGATCGGCAGCGAACGTGTTAAAACATTTTTAAGTGTTTGTGTGGATAACAGTCAAAAAATATTTCAAACCAATCCGAAACTGACTCGCTGTTGTACGAATCTCTCCTTGTAGGCTCTCTACAAGAAACTACAATGTATATATATTTTTCAATTTCGACAACGGGTGTAATTTTCGTCAAACCCTTGTGGGCAAATTGATGCGAAAATAAATTACTGATTCAGAAAACTGGGGCATAAAATAATTTTTTCTAACGCGGTACGATTGACATTGAATGGGTTTTACAATAAACTAACCAATACGCAGTTGGCGACGGCTGGGATTCATCAATAAGGGTGGTCCGGATATTCCGTCACTTCTTCATCCTTCGAGGAGGTGGTGGCTACTCCGCTTTGCAAATTTTAAAAGAATTATCTGACCAAGATATAAATGGAAATGTAGCTATGACTAGATCTTGAGAAAGGTTTGGGTTCAGGTTGAGGTTGAGGTCTGGTTGAGGGTTTAACATCGCACTAGAACTAGGCAATAAGCGGCTGTCTAAGTTTCAACGCTAGTGATGAGCCATACATAACTTTTTTTACTCACTACGGATGGGGATTATTTACACACTTCAATAACTTCTAGAGGTATAACTTTTACAAATTATGGAAGACGCTGTATACGGATTTTTACGTGCACTGGCTACCATTAATATACACGACGGTCTTTTTACGGCCAGAATACGCAAAAATAAATTAAGCCAAATAACGACGATTTAAACTTAAGGCGGACTGGAAAAATATCTTATCCACGGATTATGCATTACGTAGTTCGGATGGTCGGTTTAGTGTGTATTACATCGTGTTAGATTTGTGCTAAATATTTTTTTTCAATTTGTTTACTTGAAAAGATAAATACACCAGTACACCCTTGGAGGAATAACTTAAAGAGATGACATGTCCAGAAAAAAAAAAAAAAAAAAAAAAAAAAAAAAAAGCCAAAATCGTAACCACAGAAGAATTTAAATAAGTCAGTTACATAGAAATTATGCATTGTTATTGTGAAATTATGAAATGTGGATAATTTAAGATAAAAGTCGTTGTAACTATAGGTTTCAAACCTATCAAACAAATTTTAAATAACTGAAAGAATACAGTATTCGCCAGTGTTTTCCCTGCATGCTGTTACCCGTACGCCAACTTCTCTTTTCTCGAAGCATTCACGAATGTCTACCAAACCCATAGCGGGCTTCATAGTAACCGTTCTATTCCACGGTTCACAAGAGTTAAACTAAAATTTCTGGAACGATAACGTCTTACTGAAGTTTTACAAAACATTGGCTAGTATTATATCTACACTGTAAAATATATGTCCTATTTGCTGCCAGAAATTCTCTGTAATTTGAGGAAATACGCGTAATTTACAAACAATTTACGTTATCAGAAAGTATAGCCTGGAAATAAAGGCCACCATGTCCATTTCGTGAAAAGATTCACCACCATGCCTTTGATGACCTTCAAGGAAATACACTGAGAAAAAAAATATACCGTTTTCCTCCAGAACGAATAAGTGGTCAGTTTCTAAATTCCTAAAGTAAAAGTATATATTTCCGAGCTATGTTTATAAGGGACCAGTAAGCTCAATCGATGAAATGATCGAGAATTTCTAGTCCATACATTTCTAGATGATGAAACGATACTCTGAATATTCTGAATCCTTTGTATTGCGAGAAATTCTCGCTTGCTTTTCTAGAATTATACCGTAAACCAAGATTATAGTTGCTAAAACTCGCCTCTTGGATTCACTTTATTTGCAGTGACATTTAAATACGTTTGACCCTGATAATATAAGAAAAACTCTAGAATTATAATAGGGGTTTCTAGAACTCGCTTTCAAAGGGAAGTAGAATTTATAAGGATGACATGGAACTATTTTTACTAGAACCACAATCTAGATTCTAGATGTCAATTACAGAAATTTTTCTCTATGTACATTCGTGATGAATAAAGAAAATGAACATGGTTTATTTTTCTACTGTCGTACCACCCTTTATAGCAACTGGACATTAGTACTCAATGCCTCTATATAGCTCTAAAAATACACATAAAAGACACTGTGTTAACGCTTTTTACAAAATGGACATGGTGTCCTTTACCTCCGGGGTATAGATATATTATTGTATTTATTTACAATTTGTATCACGGCTTCTGTAAATCCCGCTTAATAAAATTTATTGTGCTTATTTTAAAAACCTGTCGTCGCTTTGAATACAGCAAACCACGTCAAGTAACCCTATCTCTCTATTTGATGTTTTAAAAGTGTCTACCCGGCTAGTTGGTTGCAGACAGGCTAATTTATTTTTAAAAATGTATTAAATGGCAAGTGTAAAACTTTTATTTTGAAAACTATGTAGATCAAATATTTGTTCAAGTTGTTCAATTTTTATAAACGCATGCTGCGGTTTATGATCATTAAACTCACATTATGAGTTTAATAAAACAATAATACTTAAAATAAAAAGTTGAATCTTTATAATTATTCTTAACAATGCATAAATATGAAGTTTATCAATATAATATATTTATTATATACCTGTTAATATAAATCTAGTAATGTTGCGATAAATGTTCAATATTTTGAAGCCAAAAGTTTGAGAAAAACAGCTTAAGCGCATAAAGTAATATTAAGTACTTAAAATTTTTGGAACGCTGAAAGGCTTAATTAAAATACTTTAATATTTTTATATATTTTATAACAAAAAAAAAAATAAATAAATAAATAAGGATTTTAACCTCGCCTTAAAAAGAATAATCAACAAGGAACCTTATAGATTATGATGTCACGCATATTTATAACCTATAAAAACGAAAGATGAATATTATTAAATATACTTCGCCATAAATTTTGGTGTCTTCTAACGACTGGAAAATATAGTGCTATCATTTAATAACCAAGCCGGTAAAAACTTTTAGATGTTCAATAAATATCAGTCGACAGTTTAATATCTAAGCTAGAACACATTTTCATCTCAAAATTTCTTAACCACTTACATTCATTTACATGATTAATGTCAACCACTTTATTAATGTCATTATCGAGAATAAATTTAATATATGAGAAAACATCGTTATTAAAGTTCTTGAAAATTTAATTTTAGATTAATATCACCCTAAATTTACATAATGCTTCTAATTAAGTTTGAAGTACTATGAATAAAGTTAATTATGAACCAAACTTGTAGAGACATTTTTTTTGTGTGTGTGTTTGAGTTGATTTAGCATTGAAAGAGAAATTATTTATCTGATGCGGAATGAATGATTTTAACCCTTTGCGGTGCAAGGCAATTCAGATCATTTAAATTATACTGCCACAGGAATTCATGAACTAAATTAAACTAAAAGAAATTTTATATATTAAGGTTAAAAGAAACGGCTTTTTTCTGTTACGGTGTAAACGTAAATTTTTGCTAAAAAATTTCCGGGACGAATTTTTGCAGCTGGATCTTAAATTTTTCATCCTCGCAGCGAAGACAGTGTGCGTTAAGGGGTTAAGTAGATTCGAATTCGTATATTCCAAGCATACTTGCCAACATCCTCATTAATATTCCGTAGTGTTGCAAGTCCCGTCCTTTTTCGCACACCAGCAAATTTGTAGAGTAATATTCTCCAAATGCGATTACGATCAAACAAAACGAAAAGTATTAAAAAATAATACTGGTGTAAAACAGAAGGCGTGGCTAATAAAACTACGGAATATTAATTAGGATGTTGGCAAGTATGATAGCAAGGCATGATTTAGCGAGGCAAAGTGATTTTAAAAATTATCCGTTATTTGGAGATAGAGACATCCTAAATGCTTTAGAAATGAAAAGAAAATAAGTTTAAAATAACATTACAGAAAACAACTCAATTTAACTTTTTCAGAAAAAAAAGAAGAAAAAATAGCACATTGGTGATACTGAAAATTATCTTGAAGCGATATGCTTCTAGAATGATGTTTGGAAATGTATTTCAATAACCTATATAATATTTCTCTAACGTGGACTTGATACGATAGTGATGTAAGGAGTTGTCAAATTGTTTAACCCAGATCTAAATGATCAAAGAATAAATTCGGTTGCTAGAGACATTGGACACAAAATATTAATTTGATACACTTTCCGGGAAATCTAGTTAGAAACTAAAAAAAAAAGACCTTCTTTGAATCAGGAGTTGATCAACATGTATTTCTAGAAATGATTGTTTTACACGTAGGATAATTGCCGAACGACAAAACAAACTTAATTTAGATCACACTTAATATTAATTTTTCTTTTTTTTTTTTCTTTCTTTTCCTCTTTTTTTTTTTTTTTTTTTTTTTTTTAAATAAATTAAATAAAAACACTAACTTGTATAGTTATACTCTGCTTCTTCCCGACCATACATATGTTCTAATAAAATTTTAGAACAGGGTATATTATACTCATGTTTGTTAAGATAAACTAATTTGACCGATCGCTTTCCACGGTAACAGATTGAAATACCCACATACAGGGGTGAAAGTTTTCCGTTTTTTGACGGAACTCTTCCACCAGCATTTTTTAGCAAAAATTACAATACTATTTAAACAGAGTATATTGGTTTAAATAATACACTCAATTTTTCTAAATAAAAATAGTGATACCGATGACGATAACTACTTTCACCCCTGCCCACATAAGAGTCTTAACCTATCCACCGTTCAGTTCAATCATATCCTCCTAAACCAGATGCCTGTCGCGTGGCTCGTAAACTTGGCAATAGTTTAAGCGGTAGACAGCGCCACCTGGTACAGATAACGCGACTTTTTTATTCAACTGTCGCCAATAATTTTAAGAAGTAATATATGATATAAAAAATCGACATTTCTTTGATTCTATTCGCCTTTTATGTATATCAAATCCCACTTTTAAAAATTTTTGGTGGCTGTTGAATAAAAAAATCGCGCAATCTGTACCAGGTGGCGCTGTCTACCGCTTGAACTGTTGCCAAGTTTACGAGCCACGCGACAGGCATCTAGTTTAGGAGGCTATGATTATACTCATGTTTGTTAAGAGAAACTAAATTGACCGATCTCTTTAAACGATGACAGATTGAAATACCCACATAAGAGGCTTAATTTATCCACCCTTCAGTTCGATCCACTTTTCTTATCCTACTTTGTTAATTTATTTTATCAGTGTCAGCTTCGTAGTTTAGTTTTTATTCAATTCTATATAATTTCCGATGCAACGATCCCCAAACTGCAAATTTATATGAAATATTGCTATACTCTTTTAAGGTTGAGAAAATCTTAATTTTGAATAACTTACGAAATTTTCAAATTAGAATATTTGTAGCAACTGATATTCAACCCTATATCACAAATGATGTTTTAAAAGTAGTCTGATCATCATACTTAAATGTAGTTTGACATTTCATCTTTACGGTGAAAATATCAATAAAAATAGACGTTTATGCGAAATTTTGCCCTATTCTGCCACGTTAAGCAATTCGTAAATTTGAAATAACTTACGGAGTTTATAAAGTTGAATTTTTATAGTTAATTATCTATTCATGATGGCATCATAATTGATTTTTAAAGCTAGTTTAACACCTAAAGATGTCAGACTATTTAAAAAAACAATTTAAAATCAAAAATCAGTAAAAAATGTTCCTTTTAATGTATATTTGCTTTATTCTCTTATGTTAAGAAAATCGTAAATTACGAATAACTTACGAAATTTTCAAAGTTGAATTTTCATAGTTAAGTATGTTCATGTCAGCATCATAATTGAATTTTTTAAAGTTAGTCTAACACCTAAAGAAGTCAGGCTAGCTTTTAAAAATCAATTTACAATCAAAAATCAGTAAAATCATTCCTTTTAATGTATGTTTAAGCATAAATTTACTATATTATCTTATATTAAGAAAATCATAAATTTTGTAAAAATAGTGGTGGTAAATCTGAATTAAAATTCAAAATGTCTGTAGCTGAAATAATTTTTATAAGAATCAAAATCGATCAGCCAGGATTTGAAATGCAGATATACATATTTCTTTTGTATACATACAGATACATACTTGCAGATACATTTATTGTATTTTCAAAGCACGAGATTATAAAATGTTTATTACTGAAAATGTTTATTATGAAAATGCTGAAATGTTTATTACTATGAAATTACTGAATTTTTTTTTTTTTTTATAATTATAAAATTACTGAAATGTTTATTATTGTTTACTGAAATGTTTATTATAAAATGCTTATTACTCTTTTCAGAAAAATCTGGTGGCAGCCGAAATATATCTATGTGTGACTGACACTAAATTTACCCTAGAATTATATGCATATATAAATAATATTTATAAATAAAAATGAACTGATCAGTAGTGAATAGTGTAATAGAATGTAAAGATTCCTGATTTGTAAACTTAATAGTTATATGTTTCGCATATGTAAAAAATATTTAGCGAATATCATTATCTTAATCCTTTGTATCCCACCGTGACTTTAAAGTCCCATTAAAAAATTCCTCAATATAGACTAAATTTACTACAGGATTTCATTGGGACTATAGTTTAAGCTTTAGTCCATATAGTTTAAGCTTTCCCTATAGTTAAGCTAACTTTAATGCTTTCGCGACCGCTGACGTAGTTTTACGTCATTTGAAAATCTGTAACTCCACCAGTGGGATTTTCTTTCGTAATCTGTATGCTATTTATTTCTTAAATATATAATAAATATTCCCATTTTTAAAATGAAATACAGTGCTAGGGATACAAATACTTTGATTAGAAAGAATATAATTATAATTTATATCCATTTCTAATATAAATGTGTATACAGAACATTTTGTTCTGAAATATTGCAACATAGGAGAATAACGCCCACAATCGGACCTTACTGTCAAAAATTCAAAATCATGCGTTCAAGAAAGTGTTAATATGAGATGATTTTCATGCATAAAAAATAAAATTAAAAAGTTTATAAAGGGTTAAGTGTATAATTATTTTAATAACAATATTTATTTTCATGTTCTTCAAATATAAATACATCAGCATGATAAAGAATTTAAGAAATGTAAAAGCAAAGCCCCAACAAAACGCTTTTAAAATATTATTACTTGAGAAAGAATAATACTTAATTAATGTCATTGTAAAAAATTATGAATAAATAATAACCAGGAATATTGATCATGTTATAGTGGTGCGTGACACGCCTAAAAAAATGACAATATTTATATATCATTTTACATAACTTAAACGCAATGGTGTTTACATTGTAAATTTTCTTGTATATAACAAATAGTAAATAAATGCGAATAATTAACATTGTGAAAATTAGTTTACATTCAAATAATTAATCCATGACGTTATTAATTAAGAACTAATTAACTCTGAATAAATGTTTCTCTTGCGTTCGCATTGAGAATTATTAGTTATTAAATCATTTTCGATTGTACTATATACAAATCGCTTCAACAATATAGTTGGATTAGCACTATACAGTTTAATTAAATTCCAATCAATTAAAACCACAGAAATTAATGACAATTCTAAATAAATGTATTTGATAAAGCTGTTTTATAAACCGAATTTAAAATCATTTTCTTTAAGCAATTTGAAAACAAATTCTGAATAAAATAAAAACTGTGAAATTAATTTCAAATATACTAATACAGTAATACATTATTTATTTAGAAATAAATAAAATTAATTAAAAAAAAAATAAAAAATACCTTATAAAAATCCTTTAACAAAGATAGGCCTATACATTTCATGATAACTCATACTGAATGGACACAGATTTTGGAAATAAAGAAGCGGAGTGAAGAATCGACGGACGAGGAAGAAAAGATAAACAAGTGAACCACCAGGCTCTTTGTTTGTCGTCAGGTTCTGATGATGGCTCCGGTAGGAGCTGAAATACATAGGCCTATATTTTTTAAAGGATTTTTATAAGGTATTTTTAAATGTTTTTAATAAATATAGTAATACATTTTTTAAAAAAACACATAAATTTTAATTTAGCTTTATTTTCATGGTAACGTGTTCATTTTTTGTAAACATGAAAAGAAGAAAAAAAAAAGTTAAACAAATTTATGAAGAATACATTTTGCTTTTTAAACAGTGAAATTTCGAAATTATGTAACACACATGCAATAAAAATAAATAAATAAATAAATGAAAATAAAAGGCTAAAATTAAACTGCGAGGAAAAGAAAAAAAAAAAAAAGTTAACCCTTGATACCATTTTTGCTGATTCTTATGTAAAATGGCCTCCTGAATCCTAATGTGCCTACCATTTTGCCCTGTCACCCACCGTTTTCTCGGCACACCACCACCTACCCAATTTTTTATCAATGTTCGGTAATTTTAAGGGCCATGAATTTGATTTCAAGAATGAAAAGAATTAATTTAACAATTAAAAACAAAAGAATATATATATATATATATATATATATATATATATAATACTTTTGATAGTATATATATATAACGTTTAGCAAATAACATTAATAATAGATTGAAAAAAATTTATAAGAAATGTAACACACAATTTCAGTAGACAATCCCCCCCCCTCCCCTAAATTTTTCCTTGCCACAAATGTTGATGTTTTAGAATTTCCAACTCTGAAGCCCCTCAGAAGATATTTAACAGTTAAAATAACCCCCCCCCCTTAAAAATCAAATTTATAGCCATAAAATTACCGAAGAGTGATAAAAATAGGGAGCTGTCCAAAAAGCGGTGAGTAATAGGTCAAAATGGAGGTTATATCCGGATTCCGGAGGTCAGTTTTCATAAGAATTTGCCAAATTGGTGTTGGGGACGATTTCCATGCCAAGCAGTGTTATTAATTATTGTTTCATTATCATTTTATTTCATTTGATAAAAAGCAGGTCAATCAATTACATACTAATTTATGTAATATAAATATTATGCAGGGTAAGTGCGTCAGTGATTGACGCTTCTAGAGCAATCTCTGATGTTTTTAATGTTCTAGTCACCAGAAAATATTTTTAGAAATCTTAAGTTAGTACATATGGTATGAAAGTCATTCAGAACCACATATATAATAATATATATACATTTGATAATAATGAATTTTTTTTAATGAATTTTTATTTGACACTCACTCAATGTTCCAGTAATTGACACTGCCAGTTTCTCATTTTATCAGCAATTGGTCCCCTATGTTCCAGTGTTTGACACTGCTAGTTTTCTTCATTTTACCAGATATTAGCACCCTATGCTCCAGTGTTTAACATAAAATGTTAAATCTCGTATATGTAAAATATATGATTTTCTTATTTATTAATTATTTCGAAATAGATGTCAATTACTGGAACGTGCCAATCACTGGAGCACAACCCTAGTACATGTTAATTAAATAATATAAATATATGGAAATAAAAATAGTACAATTTCGAGCCCTGCTTTATATCAAATACAAGCTATTTCTCGCGTGTTACCAGATTTGTTCGTCAAGTGCGGATCAGGTTTGAATTAATTTTTAAACGGCGAGTAAACCTGCAGAATAACTCGCAAAAAAGTGTTCTACACAGATTTTTTTTTTTTTTTTTTTTTATGAATTGAATCTTTTTAATGGTTTAATGGAAAGATTGCATGTCAACCTCTTCGTAGATTTTTAAACCGCAGGAATTTAATTACAGTTACATAAATATTAATAATTAGTGTTTAAAACTTTATATACGAAAATCATTTGTCTTCTAATGTATATTTGTTTCCTTTTTTTTTCTTATATACTATTAAAATATTTGAAAAAGTGAATTTTTAAGTAATATTTAATGCGTTTGAAATTTTTATATAAATTTTGTTTACAATTAGGCATTTGTAACATAAGTGTACTTTTATGTAATCGTTAATTTTATAAAAAGTGTATTCAATAATATAACTGTGCACTGTTAAATAGAATTTTTATTCAGTTACTTTTATTCCACTTACTTCTTTACTGTGGGTCTTGGGTCAGGTTGTGGGTTAAAAGTTATTTTTAGGTCGAGTGTTTGTCAATCAAGTCTACAAGTGAAAAAAAAAAAAAATGTCTACAGAAATGGACTTCTGGCGAAGATCGGACAGAACTTCAATACTTGAAAAAAAGACTAATATTGAAATAAGAGCAAAGATGGGTGTTAAAACGTATACCATAAGAAAAAAACTAAAAGCAGTCTTCGGGGACTGCCGATAGAAGTGAAAACTAAGTAAGTTGTGAATTGTATCGTCAAGCTATTACATTATTATTTTCGAATTATTTTTGGTTTGTAAAGAAGTGTTTATGATCTGTATTATATGATTCGGCACAATATTTGTAGTTACTCAAATTAAATGAACTTAGCCTTATATTAGGTAAAAATATTGTAATATGACTAAAATATTTTTTTTTAATTATTTATTTGGAAATTTATATTAAAAGCAAAAAGAAGAATATAACAGTCTGTAAAAAAACACGTGCTTCTACTTTGTGAACTATGTATATACTGTGGAAAAAGTACATACATACATAGAGTATAGAACTAGAAAGAGACAGATGCCAGTAGCCAGTATACTACTCGTATTAGTATACATTATATATATGAGTAATTCTCTGAAAAGTGGTCACTTCATGTCCCAGTAGTCTTGAGGGCATATTTTTAAAAGCACAAAAGCAAAAAGCAGTCCAAACTATCAATATTAATTGGTTTTGCATATAAACTGCCATTCTTTGGTTATTGGAATTCAAATATAATTTTAAAATATTTTTTAAAATGCAAAATATCATTCCCTCGCTGTGTCCCCATTCCCACATGTAAGTAAATAAAATGGTTTCTATGGTATTAAAGCATCTATATTTAGAATATTTGAAGTGAAAAATTATTAAACAGACTTGGTAATAGATATCATTCCCTCATCAAATTGTAATTATATCCCTACTTACTCCATAAATGTCAGCACGTACTTTATGTAAGTCAAACTTAATTTATATAGAAGCAAAGAAAAGAAAACATTTTGTGATCTGTTGGAAACATTTTACAATGAATAGCATATGGCTCTCAAATGATAGATTGAAATACAGTATTTTTATTATATGTCATTCCCTCACTCATTATACAGTTAACTAAAATAAATCAAATTTGCTTTTTTATGCTATTATATTAATAAAAATATGTTTTAATAAATATTTAGTGTTTGAAAATATAGCTAAACTTAATAATATTTTTATAAAGTAGTTTCTAGAAGAAATTTGTCATTCCCTCACAACCATTCCCTCATTTTTCTAATTAATAAAAATAATTACTATTTCAAATATTATCAGATACAACTTAGTTAATATAATTTTTTATTAACTGTATATGTATTATTTTTATTTTTATTAACGTGTATATGCACAAAAAAAAAAAAAAAAAAATGGAGCAATTTTATTTGAGCTAATTTTTTTTAAGTCTACTTTTCAGAGAATGACCCATATATATGCATACTTGCCAACCATCTCATTATGAACCGTACAATTTCTATTACCCGCCTTTTTTTATCACACCAATAATTTTTTAGAGTAATTTTAGTCTTATTTAATCGTAACAACATTTGGATAGAATAACTCTAAAGATATAGTGGTGTGAGAAAAGGGGCGTTTTTTCAGGGGGCGTTAACAAGTGTACGGTTATTAATGAGATGGTTGGCAAGTATGTATATGTACATGAGGCATGCCGCGCCGTGCACTACATATATGGATATATATGTAGAGATATATACTCTTTGTGTATATATAATGTATACTAATAACGCACGTAGGTATATCTATGTACATATATACAAAGTATACATATAGCTCATGGAAAGCGTTCGGTGACGATGGCGCGAGTTCCATGATTTTTGTTCACCCTAAAAGTGCTCAACGCGCCTAAATAAATTTTCACTTCAAAAATAGACAAGAAGAGGCTACAATGGTACGGACATGTACAACGGATGAATGTGAATAGAATACCAGAAATTGTACTTAACTGGAAACTTAGAGGGAAAAACATGAGGGGAAGACAGCGGAAAAGGTGGAAAGGCAGCTTATGAGGGACATGACAGAGAATGGAATGGATGAGGAAGATGCTCAAGACTGAGAAAGATGGAGACAAAAATTAAAAGCTGTTTTTTGGTTAAAAAAAAAACCTCAGCATTGAGGAAATTTCCGTAAAAAAAAAAAAAAAAAAAAAAAAAAAAAAAAAGTTTGTCATTTTTAACTGATTTTGCGGAGGACTCTAGTAAAATCTATGTTGTAATAAAAACAACTTCCTGGTAGTAAATACTTTATTTTTTCCAATCAGTAAACTATGTTACAAATTCACACTTGTTATTAGAGGTCGTGAAATAAAATGTAAGTAGAACATTCTTCCTAAATACCCCTTGTAACTTACTGTGCATTATTTTTTTTACATTCGTGACACTTCTAACATTTTAAAAGCTCTGTTAAATATGTAAGCAAATACGATATTAGCACTTTTTCAGTATTTACGATTTTGTTAACACCTTGTGTTCATATAGAATTTCCTGATGAATTTTTAATCATTATTTCTCAATTTAAATTAGATAATTTCAATCTGCTTATCTAACAATAATCTTATTGCCGTATGAAAATTTTTACAAATTTATAAAACAGCTTTCACCGATAAGGAGAATATGCCTATTATATCATCATTTTGACAATATTGAAAAAGTAATTTGAATAACTTTATTTTTAATTTTCTATTGATACTTGAATATCTTTGGAACTATGCCAAATTTTGACAGTTTATTTTAATATAAGATAATAACTAAAGAAAAAGATGGGGATATTTCATTTATGGCGTTTTTATTAAATTTTTAAATGACAATTTAGAATTTGAAGCAATCTTTTACATGCACGTATCTTATTTACGCATCAGCATGATAAGAATTATTAAATATTTTCATTAAGTTCAAGATTACTTTTATTTTATGTATTCCATAATTAATACATTGTTCTGTCACTTGCATGCATACTTTTATATTAACTCATTCAACGCCACTATATGAATCTCACTGAAAAGTTTTTAATCTTCTTGTATTTTCGGTTTCAATGAACAACTCGAATTATGTGTAGATTAAATAATTAAATATCTATTACATATATATATATATATATATATATATATTGTTAGAAGATATAATGTGGTTCCAAAATCGGAAACTTAGCATCTAATGGGAGTAGAATAGATGTAAGTTAAATGCAAAGCCCTTTTAAATTAGTTTTCTTCGTCACAGTTTGTTATAATTTAAGAGAAGAACTGTTATATTTCATATTCATTGTTTTAAACCCCTGCAGTCGAATGAGTCATTTTTGGTGATTAGCCCTTCAGTGTTCAATAAATAAATAATAAATATATTTATCTTAATTATATGTCGAAAAAAAGAATCTAAATCAAATATCCTGCAACGGGAGCTTTGGTGCTTAATGGGTTAATATGTTCAAGTGTATAAAATTGAAAATCTTGAAAAGGTGCATTTGTTTGTATCAATCTTATAATAAATGACTATAATAACTTTAAGCAGACAACTAAAATACTGATGATTGAAATTTTCTATTATTTCTAAATAAATTGGACAGAATTATCTTAACGGAAGTAATTGACTATCAAAATCTAATTACACGATAAATTCCCTACGAAAAGCTCCACCGGTTTCATATAGATTCTCCTGTCAACTTTGGTAGCTGTAGAAAACCGAGTTCGAACCCAGATCATTCTTATTGGATTAGTTGTTCAATGATTTCGTAGGTTTTCAAACTTAAACACTGTTTAAAGCCGCCCCCCCCCCCCCCCAACGGAGGGTATTCATCCATAGCTTATATAGTTAACTTTAACTCAGAGAACACCTACATGCTACTCTAAGAAACTGCTACATAATCTCATATACACCTTTATATATTAAAATTGACAATAGACACATACAAAATGAGTTATTGATATTATAGATCATATTTAAATCTCTAACCGCCGATGTATTTAATGTTTTAATCTGATATAAATTTCTAATATCAGCTTTAATTATTGTTTTAATTGTATAGTTGGACCAATTGTATAGTTGGACCAATTGTATAGTTGTATAGTTTAATTGTATAGTTGGAGTTTCAATATAAATTTTGTGAAAAAATAGTAATTATTTTGCTTTTCTTTCAGGAATTACAAACTAAACAAATCTATAATTTATATATATATATATATATGTATAGTAAGCAACACTATTTTAGTTAAGAATTCATAAAAAAAAAGAGTTGTTTTATTAAAAACACTTTACATATTAATATATCTGATATATTAATATACATTGTAATAATCTATTGCTTTATTGTAATACATACATATATATCTATATATATACAGAGACATGTCATAAGTAAATAGACACCATAATTTTTTAACAATGTTATCTATTTTATAGTGTCTATTTGATACAAAAAACAAAATATGTATGTTAGAACTTAGTTGAACCCCCGCTTGCTTTTTTCAAAGCCTTTACCCTGTCTGTCATGGAGGCAAAGGGTTCTGCTATCATTGCCTGAGGAATGCTAGTCCACACCTCAAATAAATATTGCAAAAGTTCTTTACAAGAATTAGGTTGGTGTGGATCACAGATTATCATACAGATAGGACAGTGAAGCTAAAACGCGAACCGGAAATATAGTAGCACCACTAGTGTCAACACTGGGGAACTACATGTGTTAAGTCTACATGAATAGCATCTTTGATCGAAAATTGTTTTTCTATTTCGCGAGAAGTTAGTAGCAGGTTAGTGTTAGTATGGGAAGTTTTCTTTTTCTTCACTTTCTATTGTTTTTGAATTCACAAAATTATCCTCAAAACATTCACAGCTATTCTTCTAAGAAGTAAAAATTATTTTTTATAATGTTTAAAAATATGCTTTGTGAAACTTATTCATATTCAAGTACAAATTAAAATTACAAACTGTAATTCTGAAATAGCAGTATGAAATCATTAAATATTTAACGTTGCTTGTTTTAAATAATACAAAATGCCTTAAAATGAAAAAATGTTTTTATTTTATGTATATTCAAAGTTTATTTTCTTAATATTTAGCACTTGCTTCTTAAAATAAATTGCTTTTAACAATCAACTTTGTAAACAATAATAAAGTTGCCAAATGAAAACATATGTGCAGTTTTCTTTGTTTCACTATTTCTACTACTTTTAAATTCACAAAATCATAACATTACAGCTATTTTCTAAAAAATAAAACTAATTTTTATTATGTTTGAAAATAAATTTTGCCAAACACATTCGTGTTCAAGTATACAAATTAATATAAGAAACTGTAATGCTGAAGTAGCAGTATGGAATAAAATCTTAAATATTTAACTTTGTTTGGTTTAAATAATACAAAATGCTTTAAAATGAAAAAAAAAATATTTCTGGTTTATATATATTTTCGAAATTTATTTGCTTAATATTTAGTACTTGCTTCTAAAAATAAATTGCTTTCGACAATCAATTTCGTAAACAATAACAAAGTTGCCAAATGTAAACATCGATACAATGGTTAGTTGGTTGGATGTTGGGTTTAACGTTGCACTAATATTACAATGAACATAGATACAATAAAAATAAGATGAGCGATTGCGTAAACCGGAAATCTCGAGAAACTTACAGCCGTTGACAATAGGGTCGCTGCAGTCAAATTTTGGGTACCGAAGAATGTACGAGAGTGTCCTATCTGTATAATAATCTGTGGTGTGGATGTCGTTTAACTGCACGATCGAGCAGAGCCCATACGTAGACTATGGGGTTCATATCCGGTGACTAACTGGGCTATGGAAGCTGTCGAATGCCCTGTTTTGCTTCCCATTCTTTGGTTCTTTTTGCCGTATGACAAGGAGCACCATCTTCCATGAAAAGCGTCAATGGTTTATTCAGTATTCCACCTGAGAAAATTGGCAAAAGCCCCCTTCTCCAACATGGCAACGTAATTTTTGCTATTAACATTACCCACACATTCCACTAGTTCCGATTTTCCAGTGCTCCACATCGCACCCCTCACAAGAATGGAAAATCCGCCATACTTTACGGTTGGCTGTAATCGATATAGGCTAAATTCTTGTGTGGGTTGTCTCCAGATCCATGTGCGTTCGCTACATGAAAACTGAGCAAAAGTGGACTCATCTGAGAAGACAACATACTCCCAAAATGTCATGTTTGGACATTGCAGTAAGTCCATTCTTTTCTTTTCTTAATATTGGCTGCAGTGAGAAGAGGTTTTAGTCTAGCAGCTTTCCCATTATATCCTAACTTATGAAGATATCTGACAGCTGCACGGCAACTCACACTAAGCTGTGCTTCCACGTCTGCAACCTTGGAACGAGGATTCTTTACGACGATCCTTTTGGCAGTCCTCAGTTGAAGTGCTATTCGGCCCAGACCGACCTGAACAAAGTTTCACAGTTTTTTTTTTTTTTTTTTTTTTTTTGGGGGGGGGGGGTTAGTTTTGAATTGCACAGTTACCCGATTGACAGTTGAGAGAGGAATCAGCAGCTTTAAGGCAATTTGTCTCTGATTTCTACCAGTTTCATATTGTCCAATTATTCCCCCTCGTTAAAAATCACTCAGTTCTTTTGAGCCAGGGTTTCAAGGCATATTTTTAGAGTTTGACAATTTGTTACTTTATACAAACCTGCAAAATACATAAATAAATAAATAAAATTATTTCAGTTGTTACCTCGAAATTCATCAATGTTCATAAAATTCCGAGTGTCTATTTACTTATGACATGTCTCTGTAAGTATTTCATTGAATTTTTTTTTTAAACTTATAACCATCTGTCAAAATTAAACTGTTAGCAAGAACCGCTTTTTCACTGCAACTTTGAGGATAAGATTATTTTAAACTAATTGTCGCTCTTTATATATATCAATTGGAATGTTTCCGTAAAATAATTTATATTATTTCTTGTGTTTTACGAATAGCGTATTTTTTTACTGTTTTTTGAATCGTTTGTCATATAGGTAAATATTATATATATATTTATTTCTCTCTTCTTTAGTTAGTTTCGTTTGCTTTATAATTAAATAACACGTAAATATCAGTTACTTCTTACGCTTACAGATATGCGGAAATTGACTTATATTTGCATATAATAATCCAGTTTATGTGCCTGGTAAAGTGCTAGTTAATGTATGCTTTTCTCTCTCTCTCACTCTCTTTTTAAATTAATTAATTTATTTTTTAATATTTTAAATTTTTTCTTTTCTTTTACAAAAGGTTTTTCAAAAGAGTATTTTATATTGGATTTTTTCTTACTTATTTTGACATGTTTGAAATGATTTTCATATACTGTATACATTTATTTATTTACATTTGAGCGTAAAGGTGTATGTTGTTAGACTCGGGTATGTGATCGCTTGGAACGACGCACGCCTGCATATCGAATAATGTACTTCGGAACTGCAGGGTCTGAGCACTTACCATTCGACCATCAGATAGAACAGATTGTAGAAACAGGTGCGATTTTAAATTTATCTGAATCTTGAACTTTTAATCGATAATAAAAACATTTCATAATTTAACTTCCGAATAAATGGTTATAAAGTAGTATTTAGTTTTCATTTGCCAGCTCAGTTTAAAAGAAGTAAATATTGGATTAAATTTGATATGAAATATATTATTACACACACTATGCAAGTACAATTTTAAATCTTTATTAAAAAAAAAAAAAAAAAAAAAAAAACAAGAAAACTGAATTTGGATTAAGAAGAAGATATTTTGATAAAGTTGAAGTACACCTATTATCCATTGAATTGAGTTTCTACAAATGCTCGCCAACGGCGTAAGTATGCAAAACCTGTTAACACATGGTGTATGGAATGTTCTGCTGGTAATAAAATGGTTCCCTGGTGTTACTTCATAGTCAACAAAAGACAATGTAACGTCAGAACATACTGGCTGGTCCGGTACAACCTGCAATGTTGCATTTTTACTCCGAAGTTAACGGATACATCATGGACGATGATGTAACATCACATTATGCCAGAATCTTTCCATATTGGTTTAATGAACATCAATCTGACTTCCAGTCTTCCCTGGCCTCCGTAAAGTCCGGATCTTAAACAAACAGAAAATGTTTGAAACATGCTAGAAAGGCAAATCAGACAGCAATCTCGTGTCACAGCCAATTTACAGAATCTTAAAATTTGTCTAGTCAATGCATTGTATTTTCTGCTCGTAAATACTCTCCAGAAGTTTGTAAAATCAGTTCCCTCTAGAATACAGGCTGTTATCTGTACAAAAGAAGGCCTTGCGTGCAAAAAGATGTCCTATAAATTATTAATCTAAGGTTCCTCATTCATTGACCACAGTGTGTATATCGTAAATTTTAGTATTATTATTAGTATTATCTTTTTTTTTTTTCTTTTTTTTTTCTGGAAACAGTTTCTTCTAGTTTTCTTTATCAGATAATCTAAGTAAAATTTAATTTACTTTAATATGAGAAAGGAAACTCTTTCTTTAAAAACTTATTTTAATTAAATTCCAAAAGAAAATTAAATTAAAATTAAACAACATTTAAGAAAATTGTTATATTTGTATATATATATATATATATATATATATATATATATATATATCATATGTATTAGTTTATACAAATTAAAAGGAATATACGCTTAATTTTACCAAATTAATGTATTTCTATGTCGTATCTCTGTACATAGAAACATTTGGTCAGGAAGTGAGAAATTATTCTTCCAGTCTTAAAATCTGTTTCTGTCCACAGGTAAGTAAGATCAGAATTAAAAATTTAATTTTCTGTATATATAGATGTAATTTTTTCATTGTGTTCGTTTAGATGATGATTTTATTTAACAGCTGACAAATCTTCGTATTTGTTTACACTATTTCAGCGTATTTATCTATGAATATTGTATTTACAAGAATCCCTTTATTGAATAACGCAACAATATTTATTTTTAAATAGTGGTGCTAGAAAGTCAGAAAAGCTGGCAGTTATAATTTAATTTCGTTTTATTGTTTTTACAGAGTTTCTTAATGGTCTAATATCATTCTTGTATCCACATTACTGTCCCCAAACAAGTAAAACCGAAGTTTAAGCTTTTATTCATACAAAATTGTTATTTTTTCACTGTGCTCTTTTAAATGACGATTTTTTTTAACAATTTCCAAATCTCCTGATTTGTTTACACTACTTCTGTGTGTTTATCTACGTATAATGTAATTACAGGAATCCGTTTCAGAAATAATGCAAAAATATTTATATTTAAATAGGGGTACTAAAAAATCAGGAGAGCTATTAGTTGTGTGTTTAATGTTCGTTTTATTGTTACTTCAAAAATTCTCAGTAGTCTAATGTAAATCTTATTATGATTTGTTACAATTTTCTTGCCTTTATTTTAACTTTCATACGTATGTTATTGCAACTGTTTAGATATACCTCCCCAAAATCGTCTAACTCCATTATTTCAATATAAATATATATGCTTAATTCAATAACAAAAATTTAAAAATACATAATTAAGATGACAATAACATAACCGCTTCGCTGGACATTAAACTTAAATAAGTTGTCAAAATCCCGTATCTTTATTAATAACCTAAGTTCTCGCTGTGATTGGTAGAGGTATTCTCGCTCGCAACGTGAGAAGTCTGGGTCCCTACTGTCTTCGGCACAACTTACTCACTTCTTACTTCCCCTTCCTCAGCGGGTGAGTTCGAAGTTTTGCAAAATCCCACTAATGTACATAATGCGTTCACTTAATCAATATCCACACACCAAAATTCGCCATTCTAAGATAATTCAAAGCGAATTCAAACGGAAAAACATGTTTTTACACATGTTTATTGCCCTCCGACTCCGAGAGGGGTGGGGGAGGGGGGATTTCGAATTTTGTGAAATCCAGTTACAATAAGTGCTAGATGCATACAAACAATTCACGCATCAAATTTGGGAACAACTATAATATTTCCCCACAGCTGAATCTGGCGATTTATTTTTGGCGATTATGGCTAAATCATAAATCATATAGCATAAATGATAAAATTGTAAGCTAAATTATAAATCAAATCATAAAATCATAAATCCAAAGTAAATAGCATGCGTGCTGCCATATTATATCGCAAACAGTTCAGAACGACATCGTTATCGTTCAAATCGGCGCCAAAGAAAAATCGCCAAATTCAGCTGTGGGGAAATACTATAGTTGTACCTAAATTTCGCGACCACGGAAGTCTTTAATAGAAAATATTATAAATAAATAAATACAAAAAGCACAGCTTTAATATGGGACCCCTTTGGTGACTTTAAATATTTTCAGCCATTTTTGCAATGAACTGAATTGGCTATCTCAATTGTGCAATTAAAGATCTTGGCGAGAAACGTCCGAGCTACTTCGGTGCCGAATTATAAATTTTGCCAAAGGAATCCGATACTAAAGCTGCTCCATACACAAAATAAATAAATAAAATAAAATAAAATAAAAACTCTTTTCTGATATTTACAAAATAAAAATATAAAATCTTAATAAAATCCAAATTATAATCATTTACAATTAAGGGGAGAGCATAAAAGAACCTCATAAGGTACATAATAACAATAAAAAATTTTGTTTTACTGCAGGAAAGAAAAGTACTGCTTAATTAAATAAAAATATTAAACTAATGCCAAATATCTCTATGAAAATATTTAGCCACATGCAAATTCCTGATTTAAATTAAAAAAAAAAAAAAAAAAAAAAAAACTTTTGTAGGTCAACTATTTATTTTTCTCTCTAATTTTTAATATTAATCACGTGATATTAAAAATATTTCATTTTATTTCTCGAAAACTAAAATATATATAAATACGTATCCGAATCTGGGCTGAAAACGGAAAAAGGGGAAAATAAATTAGAAATATCTGACCTATATTTATAAATTTGGTACCAAATGAAAGGGGCGATTTTTCTGATTCCAGGGGTGCAAACAGTTTTTCGATGCGACTATTAGATTTTTAAAAAATAACTAAAGTATGAAATTTAAGTGGCAACGGAAAAACGGAAAAAGGGAAAAATAATTGGAAATATCAGACCTATCGTTACAAATTTAGTACCAAATGAAAGGGGAGATTTTTCTGCATCCTGGGGTGTAAACAGTTTTTCGATCCGATAATTAGGTTTTTCAAAATTAACTAAAGTGTGAAACTTAGATGGCAACACTTCATTTCAATCTTTTCATAATTTGTAGTGCGAATCACGCGAATAAAAAAGTCTTTAACTTACAAATTTATTTTTATGTTTTATTTTTCCATTCAAAGCGTTTTAGTGAAAAAGTGTTTATGGCGCATGCGCAGGCGTTTTTTACCCACAATTTAAACACTAATCATAATTTTGAAAATTTCTATAGATATAATTCTAAGTTGGGTGAAGACCTAAGTTTCTGCCAAGCGCCGTTGAATTCCGTCCAGCCGTTCTCGAGTGATGCCCGGACAAACGTGTTTTATTCTTTTACCCCCCAGGGGGGAAAGGGGAGGAATTTCTGAAAAGTTGATAGATATAATATTAAGTTGGGTGAAGACCTAAATTCCTGCCGAGCGCCGTTGAATTCTGCCCAGCCGTTCTCAAGTGATGCCCGGACAAAAAAAGCGACATACGGACACAATGACACACACACACACACACAGGCAAAATTTTCTGAAGTCATTTTCGGCTTTTATGGGGTGTGAAACGTGAAGATATCGCAAAATTTTTTGATTCCGACAAATTTACAGACAAAAGTCTGATTTTATTAATATAGATTAATGGCGGTATGGGTTTTTTGTGATTGGTAGCTTATTTATTAAGATCCATATTTCTTTCTTCTTGTCTTTTCTCTTTCTTTTTTTCTTTTCTTTTTTTTTTTTTTTTTTTTTTGACATTAGGTTTGATTTTTATGTGATTAGACTTTGAACACTTTAAATCGGAAGCACCTGTCACAGTACATCTGGAGGGATAAGGCAGCATGAAAAAAAAAAAAAACCTGAGTTTCTGAGACAGTTGTATTGGTGAATTAATATATATATAAATATATAATATACATAAAGGAAGCGTCATTTGACAGACTTTTAACTGGGAGAGGGATTACAATGACAGCTCGTATGCATTGAGCAAGTATTAGTAAAACTGCTTTATAAATTGTTCATGAACAATTATAGTGATAGTGTATTAAAGCCGAAATGTTTAGCAAAAGACTTGACCTGCACGGAAAGAATGTGGTCGTCATCAAATGATGAATGATAGCAAAGAATAGGGGGTATCCATAACTGTAACAGAAACCAGAACGTAACAGTGCAGAAAATTTTCGTGGATCGTAACCAAGAATATTTAAAAATTATCTCTGGGCTCTCTGTGCGCCGTTCTTAACAACTATAGAAACCGAATGCGAACTGTACGGGGTAGTCATAATAAATTAGCCACATACTGTATGTACTGTTAGTATGCGTTTTTTCTTTACGCTACTTCCTTTGTAATTATTTTTAATATGTAATTAGTATAAAGTAAAATAAAATTATTTTTTAAAGAAAAAGTATTAGAAAAAGGCGAGTACTAACAATGCATTACAAAAAAAAAAAAAAAAAACGGAGAGAGAGGAGAAAAAAAAAAAAAAAAGGAAAAAAAGAAAGGAAGAAAAATATTATAAATATTATAAATATTCTAATAATTTTCATAAAATATGTCATCTATAACTCTTCTTAAAGAAAATAATGTTCGGAAAATTTGTTTTTGAATGAAATAAAGTTCTTCGAAACGTATTTGAATTTGTAATATTAAAGTATGAATTTTAATGTATTTTCTCGGGAAATGATTTATTCATCGATATCACAACTGATTGAAAATGCAGTTGAAATATTTACTCTAATTTAATTTTACACAAGTTACTCTTATAATGCAATTTTATTATTCAAAATAAATATATTTATAGATTTTAAAATGTTATTGAGAATAATTTAATTTTCGTATTTTGAAAGTGATATTTTTCAGCGAATATGTTTTATGCAATTTTATGCGGATTATCAATAAAAGCATAAAAATCAAGTAACATTAAGCAATAAATTACTATTTTTATGATAGTTAGAAATGCAATATAGTTCTTTTAGTACAATATCATTTGCATTTTTTTTTTCTTTGCATCTACTTTTTATGCATAAAAAAGAAAGTACGTTTTATAGAATTATTTGAGAAAAATCACTTTATTTATTATTATAATTTCTTTTCACTTATTAGGAATAACTCTAAGAACAATTTAACACCTTCAGAAAAGATTTAATAGTATTGGACATCGAATTATCCCACGGTCTGAACATATTTCTATTTCCATAAACATTTTTGGAGTTCCCCAAAATTAATGAATTATAATCAGTACGTATTGGTTTACGATAGGCATGCTTCCTTTTAAATGTCATACATGTATTACAAATTGTTTGTGTACAAGAACTCGCAAAAAATTCAGATAAACCCTGGTTTACAAGACATATTTCTTATAAGCACATTTCAACAAACAAAATCAGCTTACATTCAATAAAGCATGTTTCATATAGAAAATGATGTAGATAACGACATCATCAGAATGTCCAATAGATGAAAATGACGTCTATGGACATCCTATAGACATCTTCAGGATACATTGTGGAAACGTGTGTTGTTAGGGACGCACTATTTACCATATCCTGAAAATTTACTAGAATATGTATGACGTCACTTTTTATGAAGTAGAAATGAAATATCTTCTCTCGCGCGGGAAAACTTGGCAGATGATTTCGCATGTTGTTTTTCAGCTTGTCTATTATTTTTATTACGACTGTGATTGCACAGTCTTATTAGAAATGTTGTATAGTGAGAATCTTCCCAAATATAACGTCAATTTCTAGGGGGGAGGGATATTTTTTATATATGCAGAAAAATGATTAAACTAAATCCACAAGTATTTGGGAAAAAGAAAAAAACAAAGAAAAAGAAAAAGACTCTTTGGCGTTGTGACGACAAATTTTTGTACTATACAACATTTTATTTTGTCTAAATATCACTAATTTAAAACATTTAATTGCATGTGCAGATTTATTAAAAATTAATATATATAAATAAATAATCCTTTAAAGTGCTTATTTACACGTTTCAAAAATGCTCAAATCCAAGTATTTTCATATTTATATGATGATGAACAGTCATATTCGCTAGTTAAAGGGCTTCATCTGAATAAGTAATTAAAAATAATATATATTTCTATTGTACCAATATTTTATTAATTATAGACTAATAATGTTTTTGTTTTATATTTATCAAAACATTTTTTTTTCGATTTTTAATTTATAATATCAAATGTAATTAACTTTTTTAAAATATTTTATTATAAAATATGCCTTTTTTATATTATGGAATCCTTAATCTAAATATATACCTTGTTTTTATCTCTTTTCAAAAATGATTGATGTTCTCAGACATAAACTCCGATAACTTGCCTTTAAGTAAAGAAGGTAACCAAACCGTTCTGTAAACATATTGGACAGGATTTCACAATTCATCGATTTTTCGTCCTCTGTGAAAGTTTAATATCTAAAAAAAGCAGTTAATGACAGAATTAATGGCTTAATGATTTGACTTTTTATGTCATCAAAGACTATTTGTATGATTTATGTGTCTTAAAACAGAATATTTACCTAAGTTTTCCAGATAGCTAATGGAAGATAAACTTATTTTTGGACCATATTTTCTGAATATTTTTAAGAACTTATTTTGTACTAAGTAATATTTATACACTTACTTTAAAATTAAATAATATGTTCAAAATAAAATTACATGTCAAAAAGATATTAATAATAGTATTTCAGATTTTTTTTTTCTTTATTTACTATTTTTTATGAATTTCATTATTTAAAGGAAAAAAATAAAAATGTTTCAAAAACTAAAAATAAAATAAAATAAAAGTAGAGTTCACTCTGGCTTCAGCAAATGCTTTCCGTAAGTATCATAGTTGAGCAATTTTAAGTATTTTACTTACCACTATTTTTATAGAAACATTTTCTTTACGCGAAGACTAAATTTCTTCCACTAAGTAAAATTAAGAAAAGTAATTTAAAATGGCAGCATTCATAATGTGTAGATAGCACTACGTGGTATTATCAATGTTTTGAATACTATAAAGAAACTTTTCTGTAGAATTTTTAATTAATATATCTCACAAACAATGCCAATAAAAATATATTAGGTTTTACTTAAATTATGAAGAAATTTATAAGAATAACTACATCATTTGTTTTTTAAATTTGCGTTTGGAATAGAAAACGTTTGCTTCCTTTATTAATCTTTCTTTCTTTTTTTTTTTTTCACCATTTTCTTCAAAATTTTTTATTCATTTGTTTTGCTGTGAAAAAACAGAATATATATATATATATGTTAGAATATGCAAAAACATTTAAAGTATGTTTAATTTCTTTTTAACATGTCATTGTAATTGACATACAAAATAAAAGATGTCAATTAAAAAAAAGAAAGAAAGAAAGAAATTTATAAGAAAACATACTTATTTATGTATATAACAATATGTATGAAAATTTGACTAGAAAACTCATTACATTTTTGGACATTATGCAGCTGAATCCACAAATATATAAAGAAATCCGTAAAATTTTTTGATATGAACATTTCTACGAAAAATGTAACGTCAGTGACATACAAATTCACCTTTCTGCAGCCACCAATATTTTCTAACATTATTCACTATCCTATTTAATCACAAAAATTACAGTAAATATGTATTTTTATATAGTAATCGCAAAAATTACAATAAATGGGTATTTCTGTATGGTAATAGTGGTAGCATATATATATATATATTATCCTTCTGTGTGATAGATGTTTTTCTTTAACCACTTTTCTTGCGACAATAGAAACCTCCCGGACTCAGCGAGTACAGAATCCTTGTTGTTGGGAGAATATAAGTGATAATAGAACACCGAAAGACTGGATGCTTTCTAAATGCAAACATGTCGGTCAATCTGGCACCACTCCAAGTTCTTGGAATCATCCTCAATGCTAAGTGTAGGAAACGTTTTACGTTATACTTTCTTCATTTTAATCACCACATATATAACATAAGAAATTAAAGTACAAAATTAATATTCTAAGAAAAAAGATAAAAAAAATGAATGAGTATAATTCATAAATCTTTTGAACTATTGCCTACCACATTTCAGTAAAATATAGGAAAGTACGATATTAAAGAAAAAAAAAAAATATGTATAGTCGATTGCGTGCCCACACAATGATCGTTGTAAGGCCCTAAAATAAATATATCGCATTAGATATTAGTTAATCTAAATAATAATAATGGTAAAACAGTTACCATATGTATGTATCTTGAAGTTATGTGAGGATATACGCACGTATATAGTGGTATTGCAATTGAAAGAACCAGTGTTGCACGGAAGTCTGTCGAGGTTCGAAGGAAGCTCACAATTTAAACTTTTTTTTTTTTCTTTTAAACTTTGAAAATTTATAGTTGTAAATATATATATATATTAAAAATGGTTGCTTTAAAAATAATTTCTATTTATGAATTGCATCACTGTAACATATATATATATATATATATATATGATATAAATTGCTATGATTAGCAATATCGTTTTACGAAATCGTTGCAGCTTTCTCTGCTTTATGAAGTATGCGCCCCTTGAAATGTATGCTTCTAATTTTAAGCATTTATATCCAATT